>CM028339.1:600000-1200000 GCA_016647705.1 Eucommia ulmoides | reverse complement strand
CTGAATGCAGCGGCAGCATTATTGGTCTGTGGGCGCGTCAAAACCCTAGCGGAGGGATTGGCACTAGCCCGGGAAACACACCTATCAGGGAGAGCTATCAATAAACTGGAGAGTTGGATTAGTGTTTCAAGTGTAAGTGAATTCTCTTTATGTATTATCAGGGTAACATGACATGATATCTTATCGTGTCGTCACGACACAACACAATAATTAATCTTGTCACACAATAGCATGATATAATGACACGGCACGATAATCAATCATGTCACGTGAAAATAATTTAATCCATTACAGATTAATTTAATTGTTATATTTAAAATCTCTAGTGAATTTGATGAATCTAAAGTAATTGTGAACGAAACAACAGGAAAAAATAGCTACCAACCCCTTTTCTGATTTGGCTAATGTACCCTCTTTTGTCCCTCGGGACTAGACCGTGGTCACGGATTTCTAAAAGTGAATATTGTCCAATCCAGATCTTATCTTTCGTGTCACCTATTAATGGTTCCCAAAATACGATTCAGAATTAGCATGTAATATCATGTCAATTATCGAATTAGCAGATATATCCGAAATACGACCTGTTTATTTTCGTGTTTATCATATCTGAGAAGATAACAACCCGAAACTTATTAAGACTAAACTCATACACAATAATTTTTTGTCATTTTGTCATGTTATTTTGTTATCTATGAAAAACTTTTGTTCTTTGGATTTTATTTCATTTCTAATCTTTTCTTGTTCTTGATTATTTTGCAGAAGGTTAAAAGAGCCCGTTTTCATGGCTGCCTGACGACTCCTTACATGAAGGCGGATTAAATGATTGCATGAGAGTGTTGCACAAAGTAGAGAAACATGATCCATCCACAATGAATTTTAGAACATGTTGAGAATATTGTAATTTCTTGATGAATTTGTGCTTAGTTTGCTTTAATAAAATGAAGAGTTAGAATCAGCTACAAAGGATCTATTTCTTGGTGGCGTTGGTTAGTGTTCCCACTTTTCTGAACCCAACTGGGATGGATTGGGTTGGGTTGAAAATTTTAAGAACATAATTACGTTTGATAATGACAATTTTTGTTTTGTACTGAGAACAAAATTGTTTTTGGTAATGATTTTATCTTAAAACTAATTTTTTTTTTGAGATTTTGTTTTTGTGTTTGGCGGCGGCGGACGGTGGCCGGACGGCGGGACGCCGGTGACGGCGGCCGGAAGTTACCGGCGACCGTCGCCGGGCAGCGGCGGCGGGTGGTCGTCGGACGGTGGCCGGAGTTGAGAGGGTTGGGTTGAGTTTTTTGGGCACAAAAAAAAACAAATTTTTTTGTTTCTTATTTCCTTAACATTTTGAGAATCAATTCCTATTTTTTGGGTTAGGTTGGGTTGAGTTTTGTATTTGCCAAACTGTTCCCAAAAATCAAACTCAGAATTTTTGGGTTGGATTAGGTTGGGTTTAGTTGTGAACACTAACCAAACGGGGCCTAAATGTTTCTATTTTTCTGTTTCTACTTCTAATAAATTGAAATGGGATGAAATAAAAAATTAGTTTTCTGGAGTATTCTGGAAATATAAATAAATTTGATAACAACCATTGTCTTGAAATTGTTTCTATTAATTTATGACAATAGAAATAAGAAACACATTTGGTATTCTTTTTTTCTCCTATAAGTGTATGGTGGTCGGTGGAATGGTGGTGGCCGGGGGTGGTGAAAACCGATAGGGTGATGGTGGGAATAATTTTGTGGGAACAAATAAGAATCAACATTTTTTTGTTTTTCAAATTTTTAAGGAATTCAAGAAATAGTCTCAAATTACTCCCAAAATTTGGGAAACAGAAATATGTTTACCAAAGACGTTTCCATACATTAATCCCAAAATTTTGGGAACAAAAACGGTAACCAAACCGTAGTGTTTCCATTCCTTCAAAATAGAGAACATAAATAAATATATGAGAAAAACAATATGTACACTATGTTTTTGCTCCCAGATTCTTATCTTAAAGTTTGCGGGATGGAGACCTAACTTTTCCCCAGATTTTTTTTTCAAGTTTTCAAAGAACAGAATCAAAATTCTGGGAACAGACACTGTAAAGAAGCATATGGGCTAACTGAGAAATTCGACAAGCACATACCATGCAAGTACTAGAACAAACTTTTGAGAACAGAATTTCCCAAAGTTCTATTCATGTTCCCAGTCTGCCAAAGATTTCTAGGATAAGACATAAAAACTTGAGAACAAAAAAAAAGTACACAAAAACACCACCTTAGATATATGCAACCACATCTGATGGTGCTTTTAACATAAGAATCAACGACATTAAAAGAAAAAAATAATACCAGACAGTAGCGCATTCATCATGTTCTTCAATACATTATTTAGAGCAAACTGCTTCTCTTTCAAGAGGAACTTTTAGCAAGAGCTCCAGCTTCGGTTAGCAAAGGAACCAGCTTCCCTTCCTTGTGCATGGCAGTCGTTGCTGCAGAAAATATCAAGGATTTAGTAAAAAAAAAAACAAAATATAAGGTAGTGTTTGGTTGCCCAGTCTTGGAATTGGAATCGGAATAGGAAATAAATGCATGTAAAAAATCTAAGGGTCTGTTTGGTTGGGTCTCGGAATTTCCGAATTTTGGAAACAGTTTTTTGAAAATTGTGAAAAGTCGTCTACTTTAGATTTGAAAATGTTACAAAAAGGAAGTTTTGGAAAATAGTTTCTGAAATTTTGAAAACAGTTTTTGAGAATTGTAAAAAGTTGTTTCGTTTAGATTTGAAGATGTTATGAAAAAGGAGAATAGTTTTCGAAAATAGTTTCTGAAATTTCGAAAACAGTTTTTAAAAATTGTGAAAAGTTAAATAGTTTAGGTTTGAAAATGTAATAAAAAAAGAAAGAAAGTATGATTGAAATATGATGTCGAAAATGAGAAATAATAATGATGCTTGTTGGGTGAACAAATGGTAGTGAAAATTGTGAAAGACAAAAAGGAAAAAAAAAAATATAAAATAAAATCTTAAAAGTGAATGATATGATAGATTGAGTATTAGAAAAACTGTTCGGAAAGAAATGACAGTATCTCGAGTTTTTTAAAAAAGCACGACTCGAATTCTCAACCAAACAGCTCCTAAAAGTTTACATGCGTTCAATTTTTCAATTTCAATTTCATGGCTTGAATTATGTTCAACCAAACGCTACCCAAGTACAATTGAAAACTAAACATATAGAATCGTTAAGGGTTAAGTTCTTACAGTCGCAACCGCCGATGTGCTTCCCACCAATAAAAACATTTGGGACGGTCCGCTGTCCAGTCCACTGGAACAGTGCCGCCTGAACCTCACCTCCATCACCTTCACAAACATAAAACTGCTTTCAAAATGATTTCTAAAAACAGTTTGCGAAATAATAAGGAAATTTATTATATTATCCTCATAATAACTCACTTGTCATTTTCTTCATCCTCGTTTTCTTTTTCTTTATTTTTTAGTCGTTCAAACAAGTTTTTACTCCTTCGATTAATATCAACTAGATTGAATTCATCTAGTCGATACCAATTCGATGTTGAATTTGTATTTGATATCATAGTTAAAGTCAACCAAACTAAGCAAGCAAGGATTAAAGAATAAATTTATGTAAAACCAAGACGCGCCGCGCGAGTGAAAAAAATAAATTAAAAATAGGGGACTATATAATAACCCCAAAATAACATTACAGTATTACTTCATTTGTGAATGCATGGAGCAACTAATAGTGTAACTCTTTGACTTTCTTGTTCAACTAGTAATCATGTACTTGAAAAAATTTCCCATTGCTCCTCTACTTTAAGAAAAAGTCAATTAAATCCCTTAAAATTCTACATAAACCCCCTCTGAGTTATAAAAATATCTAATAAACTCTGTAATAAAGTTTATTTAGAACCCCCCCCCCCACAAAAAAAACCCAATTTTCTGGATCCGCAAATCCAAAGTAGGGAACAATGTATGCAAAACATATTGAAATGGAAACTTAACTTTTGTACAATAAAAATAAGTTTCCCAAACTCATATGGTGTTTTGCACTTCTGGTTTACCAATCGGTGAGGATATAACATGAAGAAATAATTGGAATTTTCTCCGATTTTTGAACGTATAATAAAGAAAAACAATCAGGTCTAGCTACAAACAATGAGCCAAAACCCATGTTGGTGTCTATTCCAAAATTTGATGCAGGAAGAAATATGATGACAAGATATTTATCAACCATGGAAAGATGATAAGCAAACAGAATGCAATGCATGATAAGGTCCTTCAATCTAATTTAGTTTGTCAAACAAGTAAAATAGTAAATAACAAATGCTATCAATTTTCCAATCCTTCATATTCATTAGATGATTATGATACATTAAGGCTACTGCATCATCATGGCAGAGAAATCCTGAGTGTTACAAGCTCAACTCGTTTTGATCAGAGAAGATTGCTAAAATAATGATCATATTAGCTATGTTTTTAACTGAAAGCCTCCCAGCTTCAACGAAAAGAAAACACAGATGGAACATCATAAAACTTAAAAAAAATTGGTTGCGCAGTGAGATTCGGGGAGAAATAGGACAAACTGATCAACAATTGCAAAAATAGACATTGAAGCTACGCAGATTTTGTACGGTGGCCTTGAGCCTCTCTCAACCTCAAAACCTAACTCATAAGTTGTGCGCACTTATAACCTAACCACTAGTCCCAAAAACCAACAATCTCCCCCTTATACATCGGGCCTTTAATCGACTACCCCTTGACCAGTCTCTTCTTACATGGTTATTGGATACGGGTGGTCTTGGAGAGAGAACTCTCTTAACTCCAAAATCTAAGACTTTCAATCACATTTATAACTTCCTCACATTTTCACATTTATTTATAACCTGGCCATCACCCCTTTCACATTAGAGACAAGATAAACCCATTAACATCCACCGTGGGATAAATCCAATAATCTTTCCCTCACATATCGGGCTTTTGATCGGCTACCATTTCTCTCCCTTTGTAGCTATTGAGTCAGACTAGGGTGGTCTTGGACCCCTCTCTCATGCGATGCATCTTTCACTCACTTACGACTAAAAAAAATGGTTGCGCAGTGAGATTGGGGGAAGAAATATGACAAGCTGATCAACAATTGCACAAACTGACATTGAAGCAACGCAGACTTATCCAAAAAAAGAGAAATAGAAAGAGGAAATACTCTCGGTATCCAATTCAATGGCCTTGAAGGAGGCTCCTATCTCAGACAGCAGCTTCTTGACGCTGACGCAGAAGGGACAGTACGATTTGCTGCAACAGATCGCACATCCATCAATTTCATCAGATCAATACATATAGATACCAAAAAATGTCGAGAAAAAAAGCAGAAATGCAGAAATCGAATGAAGATAAACCTGAAGACGACGACGGGATTGGAGGAAACGATCTCCTTAGCCTTGGATACAGCCATCTCCCTCTCTCTCTCTCTCGGTTTATCGCTACTCCAATATCAGACGACACTCATCCCCTTTGCGTGTCATATATATAGAGAAAGTTGCTTAACGAGTGGCATGAAATGGGAGATGATATCTTGTAGCGCAGACAAAAGGAATGATTGGTCCGCCCGGTAGAACCTTCTGGACAGCCAGATTATACGCACCTCGACTAATCACTATTTTACTGAGTGATCTTAAAGACACACTCCTCTGCATCGTTCTAGTACATTCAAGATTTAATTCTCGAAAAAAAATCGAATTCTGATTAACAAGAAAAATGAACATCTTTTCTTACCAACTGGACTAATTCCTTTTAAGTAGAACCTTCTCTTATTGGTTGGTCGAACCAATTAAAATAATTTGTGTTAATTTATTTATTTTCTAATTGTGCAAGAAAGCACCGTGTCAAAGTTCGAAGACCGAAATAATATAACTGTCATTTTATAATTATTTCAAAAACTATTTTTACAAATAAAAATAAAATTAGAAATTTAAAATATCATCCCATTTTAATCCAAATCAATAACTCCATTACAAATTTTCATAATTAACGGTCAACTGTTGTACGCTTAACTATTTTTAAATGAATTTATTGGCATCTCCAACTTATTCATTTCCTCCTTACAAATTCTCTTAAACATATATATGCGTGTGTGCGTTATGTTATATATATTTCTGTGTGTTGGGATGGAAAGGAAAATGAGAGATAAGAATGAGACTGAAATTATGTATAAAGCTTTTTTAATATTGTAATGAGAATAATGACTTTGGACTGAAATGGGATGATTAAGAATCTTTTAAGGTTTTATATCTTCAAATTCAAACAATGGGGGTAAAAAGTGTCAAAAGCACAATCATTTTGTTTCCCAACTAAAAAAACTACTTTCATTTACTAATATCCATAAATTTTAGGGATAATAGGTGGGAGATCCTACATTTAAGCTTTAATTGGTCAAAAGTCCTAGAGGCGTTAAAAACTTTTGATTTAATCCCATTTATTTTAAAAATGTGGAAGCCTTACACATATGATAGCTACGCGCCAGTTACGTGTAAATATTTTATGTGTAATATTATTGTATTAGTTGCAAGTAATTTTTTATTTTTTATTTTTATTTTATTTTTACATGTAACAATTTTGTGTGTAAAAAATTTGTTTGATGTCATAAAATATATATACTTAGTTAAAGGTAACTAATTATATATAATTTTTTAGTTACATATCCTTGATATGTAATTAAAAAATTTGATATTTTTTAGTTACATGTCTCTAATATGTAATTAAAAAGTTTAATTTTTTTAGTTACATGTTCCAATAATATGTAACTTTTTAGTTACATGTCTCTGATATGTAATTAAAAAATTTAATATTTTTTCAATTACGTCACAAAATATTACACATGTATATGTAATTGTAACATGTAACTAAAGTACAAGTAATCAAAAATAGCTAAATATGTGTGAAAAATAATAATTATGAAATTATAACTAACATTAGTTACATGTAACAGAATTCACTATAAAAATTCAATGTATTCACTAAGGGCTCCCTACAATTTCTGTAATGCAGGATTAAAACACAAGTGAAATCTAATTTAAAAGATTAAATCAAAACTTAATAATACAAAAGATTTTTTCACCAATTAGACTTAAAAAATAGAACTTTTCACCGATTTTTCCAAAATTTTATCCAAAAATTTTGTTTTGCAAAAAGTAGTCAATCAATCATATAAAAGAGAGCTCTGGAGGTCCACCTCATAGTCAGCAAATGGAAGTATCCGATTACTCGGTCCAAAAATAATACAATTAGACCAATCACGATTGCCGCCGGCCAGCCACCAGGCCCACCACCACAATGACAGGCAGCCATCACTAGCCCATAGTTGCCGGCCAGCCACCACCACCACTTGTCTATTGTTGCCGGCCAACCATCATCACCACCACCACTACTCCCACAATGGCCGGCCAGCCACCAAAACTAGCCGACCAGGCAACCCAAACCGCAATCACAATCACAAAATGCGAACAGAAGAAAATATTACATCACGATCACAAATTTGAGAACAAATTCCTCAGAATAAGCACCCGTAAAACAGACTCGAAAAGAAGCAAAACTTCCCTAAATTTTGTCTCTACAATTCACTGACCAAGAACCTTAAAAACAGGCTCAAAACTTACCCAAAAAGAATCAATAGATTATTAGTGCCCTAGCAACAATCTATGCCCCAATCCCAACATATTTCTGGGATAATAAAAGGGGTGTTATTATGCTCATTACTTATAAGCAAAAAAGTATAATTACCCTCTTCCATATTAGGAAAAAAGAAGTAATTTATGCATTTGCCACCAGCTTCGACTTGAGATTCTGCGCCACAGCATCGATGAATTCCTCCGTGTTAAGGTACAAGTCCCTTGATACCCTACATTATGAACCCATTTCATCACAGAGGCAATAGAACAACAAAAACGTAAACCCTAGAAGAAGAACTAATTCAAGACTCAGGTAGCATTGGGTTTCATGGAATTGGAGGCAAAATTTCCATGTGCAAATTTCTAATTCCAATTCCTGGGCACTTCAATTCCTTACAACCAAACACTACCTTATATCAATTAGCTTATCGGCCTTTTTTTTCTTGTAAATAAATGGGTTGAATTTAGAATAATTAATTGCGAGTGTCACATACTTGGGACCATGGGTCAAAATGGCAAGATCCTTTGTCATTTTCCCCGACTCTACCGTCTCAACACATGAAGCTTCGAGCTTGTGAACAAAATCCAGCAACTGCTCATTCTCATCGAGTTTGGCCCTGTTAGAGAATTAGCATGATAGATGTAATACAAAACTTGAAAATAGCATTCAATAAGTAAATAAATAAATGGGAAACTGATATTATTAAAAGTGGTGTGTACTTGGTTAAAAGTCAATGCAATATACATTATCATATGGTATTATCTTAAGAAATATTTCCATGATCTAGGTGGGTTGCACTCTTGATGCTCTATATCAATCAAGTTTTTTAGGTCAAATCGTATATTGCAGCAAAAATGAAAAACGGCATCATTTAGGAAAAATTATATTTTTGGTCCCTAAAGTATGGGCTGGGTGTCGATGTGAGCCCTGACGTTTGTCAAATTGCACATTTGATCCCTCAAGTTCCACATTTATTTCAACCAGGCAAAATTTAAAACGTTGTTAATGATTCTGAACGCAAAATGAGTTGTGCGCAGCTCGTGGACTTCTAATAGGGATATTTTTGTCAGTTTATTACTCCACTAAATCTAAAGATGTTTTCCCCTAACCTTTTCCTAACAACAATTTAGACCTCTCTCTCCCATTCTTCGGACAAATCGTTGTTAGGAAAAGATTAGGAAAAAAAACATCTTAGGTTTAATAGAGCGATGAAATGACGAAAATATCCGCAATAGAAGGCCACATGTGGAGCACAACCCATTTTTCGTCCAAAATTATTAACAACTTTTTCAATTTTGCTTAATTGAAACAAATGTGAAACTTGAGGGAACAAATTTACAATTTGACAAACCTCACGGTCTAAAAAGACACCCACACCCCACTTTAACGACCAAAATATAATTTTCCCCATAATTTATGACTTGAACCAAAGCTAGAAAAAGGTTGTGCGTACAAGTACTAAAAAACATATAGCCATGTTATAGATCATGTATACATTTCCCAGTTCGGTAGCTAAAAAACATATAGCCATGTTATAGATCATGTATACATTTCCCAGTTCGGTAGCTAGCCATAGGAAAACCAATGGTGGACATAATTTATACATGACGGACTGATCCATGGAAGAAATGCTGAAAAGATAACCTCTTACCATTAACATAATGTTTTCAAGCATTTCTCAGTCACAAAATTCATCCTACTTGATGTAACAAAAATTACAGCAAACACATATTAAGAATTATGTTAAAAAACCACCCATCACTGCCACAAGAATTAAGTTTTTGAGTACACTATAAAATTTCATGGCGCGAATTTCATAGCTATTGTCAGACATGTCAGGTATTCAATATTTTAAGAAAAGAAATAGAACTGACCTATGTTCCAGTCCTCGTGACCACGCAAATATGGAAGCAATACTGTTTGTACTTGTTTCCTGTCCCTTTTGATGTAACCGAAAATGACGGGTTACAGTCCCATGAGCTGCCTCAGCTTCTAATGTCTTACCATCAGAGGATAACTGAACAATATGTGTGCCAATGATTATCGAAGATGGAAAATTATAAGCAATGATAGTAAACAACGTAATTAACGAGGGGAGGGGAGTCTGAGCCAGAGAACTAACCAAAACAGAGGCCATGAGGCCTAAAGAACCAAATCCTGCACATTGCAAACAAACATTTAGATTGACTTTTTCCTCTAATGTTAAATAGGAAAAACAGAGACGTTCCAAATGAATTTAAAGGTTCTACAGAAAGTAGCACAGGAAGTGGAAATATTGCTAAAGCAGTAGGCATAAGGAATTAAGCAAATAACAAAGCCTGATTCTCCACTGTTTTACCAAAGCTCTTGTTCTTCTCACATGCAAGTGTGTACAGAAAACCAAAACCCACTCCAAAAAATAATAAAATAAAATAACAGATTCAATGAAAGGAAAGATAAAGGAGATCTCCAAGCAAAGATATCTGGAGATAGTCTCTGCCTTTAGTAGAAATCACGATTCCAAGTTCTACCAGATACGTTGAGCTTCAAATGGTCGGTGGGGAAATAAGTGAAAGATACTAACAGAGCCTAAAGCCTTACATCTCAAATCAAAGATGTAAACAGAGGTATAGGGTCTACAGACAATGGGTGTAAGGCTCTCTGCTAGATTGCACCAAAGAGGACCTCATTTGTAATGAATTTCAATATAAGTATCTTTCCAATTAAAAGTATGATTTTTCCAGTATAACCATCAAAAGCATTGTGGCATTAAACATTAATGAATTATAAAAGTATATACAGGACTCAGGGGTCTGGATCACCTTGAGCAAGTAGATCACTCTGAACATCACCATCATAGTTTTTGCATGCCCAAACATATCCACCATCACTTTTTATTGCATATGCTACCATGTCATCAATCAACCGATGCTCATACCTGAATGTCACCGCAGTTTCCATAAGTAATCTGACTGAATAATGTGGCAGAATTTTTAATCTTCAATTTGAAACTAACCATATTGAATTCTCTTCAAACTTTGTTTTCCACTTCTCCTCGTATACTTCTTGAAATATATCCTTAAACCTGTAAGATGGGAGCACTAGGGTTAAACAGGGAAATCTGACGGTTTGCAACATTTCTAGGTAAAGAAGAAAAGTGCTTGAGAAATAAACAAGACCTCAAACAGAGTCAATCATCACCTGCCATCATATTTCTTTAGAATTGTATTTTTGGTGCTCAAGTAAAGAGGCCACTTCTTTGCAAACGCTAGTGTCATTGATGATTCAGCAAAAGCTCGTATGGACTATGAAATTCACCCAAAAAAAAAAAAGAGATAATGAGGACAAGTATTTGTCAAGACATTGCCAAACAATGATTAAGAAGACAAACCTCATCAACATTGTACATGGCAAGGGCAATGCCAGGGCCTTTGAAATCAAAAACATCAAGCTCAACTGGCGTTTCGCTGTTCTCTGGGGCTAAGCATAAGGAATAAACAAACACCTTTATAAGCATTGATACCAGTTGACTAACGAAAAGCTTTATGTTAGCCAATAAACAATTTTTTAGGTTAGCTCACCAAAAACCATTTTGAGCTTTCCTGGCCCTTTTATGATGGTATCAGTCGCACGATATTGATCACCAAAGGCGTGCCTACCAATACATATGGGTTTCTTCCAACCTGCAAGTCAATAATAAGTATTCACCCTTCGTTCAAAATGTACCACATTGCTTCATTATAGGAAAACATAAGATTTACCTGGAACAATTCTAGGGATGTTTTTGCACAATATAGGTTCACGAAAAACAGTACCTACAAAAAAGAAAATAATAACCACAACCCAAGTAAGAATATAAACAATCAAGCGACATACCGTCACATGTTGCTTATCCAAAAAAAAAAAAAAAAAAAAAAAACTAACATGGATGTATGGTAAAAATGATAAATATGACAGTCATTAAACCGAAACATAGTGAATTATCATATTTCTAGCTATCCAAATACATTTATGATATAAATGCTATTAGATCCATACTTCGGCTATAACTCAAGGGATGATGTCTCCCCACGTTTAAGCAGATTCTCTAATAAAAGTTCTGAATGCACCTATCCCTCCAGTTCAACATCAAATATTCTGCACAAGTTGGCTACACTTTTCTTAAATATAAACACATCCAAGATCCAACTGTCTAACAGCTAAATCGCCAACTGCTAGTTTCCAGGGAAAGCAAAGAGCATCCCACGCTTGGTGCTTGAAACAATCACTAAAAGTATACTATAAGACTAAAGGCATCACCACTTTTTGGGTAAGAAATGCATCAATACTTTACTGTAATATGGTGTCTAATAAAAATCAAACAAATACCATCCAAAATGTTTCGAATTGTGCCATTAGGACTTCGCCACATAGACTTCAGCCCAAATTCCTTAACTCTGGTCTCATCTGCAAAAGTCAAAAAACGATATCACGTCAATCAGCCACTGAATATTTCAAATGTGAAGCTTAGTAGAATCTAAAAAATAAGAGCTCAAATAAAATGACGTGACAGGGACACTCCCAACAAGATCTGAATTCTTCCATATTTGCCTTGTCTTCATTAGATTCATTATTTCTATATATTGACTGTTCGAAGAACACAAAATCATATCCTATGGTTGAGAAAGAGATTTGCATCAACAAATTATATACAAGAGATTTAAGTACTACAGAGCCACGAGATCACAATCGTGTTTCCTCAAGGACTTGAAAGCATCCAAATGAAGCAATCACTTGAATGTATTCAGTGCAACTAAATTTCTCAAATAATTTATCTAAAAAATTAGCTATCACCATCCTCAACAAATCATCTCCTTCCTAGATGCACATGTCCAGAGATATATCAACCCAACTTTGTTTCCATTTGCAGTTCCAATTTTTATCTTCACAAGGAATGCTTCTCATTTTTTGAGTCAGTTGGCTTAGTACGGCAAGAAACTACCTAAAGAGTTAGTGCTCACAATTCACAATGGCAAGTTTCAAAAAAAGACAATAATATCTCACCAGGGGTAATTGTAGCACATTTAACAGCCACATTGTACCTGCACGAGCATAAAAGGTCAGACGACAAGAAAATAAGGTTTAACACTATATGAAAAATAGGCAGTTGGCCATGATCAGTTATGCATATATTTGGAGCAGGAAAATGGCATTTCAAGAAATTATTTTTTTCTCCTCAACATATCGCCAATTATCAATATAACCTCTCAAGAACATAAACTGCACACAATGCTTCATGTTATGTTCTTATAACGCTTCTTACTATAATCTTATAAAACTTCTTACTTCAACGCCTCTTGATAACACAAATGCATATATTGCTTTACGGTCTCTCCTTATATCAACCTCTTATTATATATGTCCATTTTTTTTTGTCGATGGACCATAATATTCACATGCATTTTTCTTTGGTAACATAAATGCATACATTGCATACCTCTTGATAACACAAATGCATGTATTGCTTTATGGAGTATGGACTCTCCTTATATCAAGCTCTTATTATATATGTACATTTTCTTTCCATGTTTCACGTAGCATGCACGTGCATTTTTCTTCGTATCTTTTTTCACATAGTATGCACGTGCAAGCTTAAGATTTCAATGCATATTTCATCGGTCCATACCGATTCCCTTGTTTATCTTTACATCGAAATTCGTACGAATTTTCAAATAGTTAGTTTGCTAATAATTTAGTCATAATAATAACTTTGTCTTCATACCTAATGTAATCAGTCTAAGAAAAAAATCCCACCACCCACCCTCACTGTGCAAACATCTAATAGATGTTCCTTGCGTTTTGAGGACAAGCTTGCCAATTGAAATAGAAGTGTTTGAGTAATCACCGCGTACCATAATTCATTTCGATATATGTATAGAATTGCAGAAGCTAACTAAGTTGACTATGGAGCTCGCAAAGAAATTTCTGCTATGATCAATAACCATTGTTAACTTAACGTTATGAATTAACTTAATATTATCATAACTACATATATACATTGCAGTATTAATCATGGTCCTAAAAATACATCATCTAAGAACCACTTCGCGAAAACACATACCCTAAAGAATAATAGAATAAGTGATCTCCAATGGATGAGAAGTGAGAACTAGAAATTAATGAGAGCAAACGTGAATTAAGTAAGAAAATTTCAACAGACTTACTTAAGAGCGGCTTCAGCACTTTCTACAGTGACTCTATCCTCAGTTGCGTCCCGATTCAATATCCCTAGATCGAAATATTTTATATCTAAATCGAGATAAGGAAATATAAGCTGCAAATGAAATAAGCAATAACGATCAAGAAAAAGTGAGCTACAAACACGTTTCAAACAAACAACAAAGTGATTAATATACTACAGAAACGACTAAATAATAATCAAAATTTGATCACGTACCTTGTCTTTAATCATTTTCCATATAATCCTTGTCATTTCATCGCCTGTAATCATCAAACAGAATTGCAACTCAATACAGCAATAAACGCATAAATAGTAGTGCATAAACATAAAATATATTTGGATTCAAATGATCTCACCATCCATTTCGACAACGGGATTTTGAACCCGAACTTTATCGACAGCAGTAGCGGCGGAAGCGAAGCAACGAATTGATGCATTTGGGAAGCGAGTAGATATAGATAGGCTGTTATTGGAGAAGGTTCCATTGAAGCGTTTCGGATGCGAAGATAGTGGCAGGCTAGGGTTCCTTAGAGCTAGGGATGACGATGATGATGATGTAGAAGAAGAGAGAATTGCAGTAACGCCGTTCATGGCGCCGGAGCGGAGTACTCTGAGCATAACACACACACTGAAAAATTGAACTCCGGCACCGGCCTAGCTTTGCTAACTTTTCTCGCGTTTGTTTGTTCCGGAGAATGACGAACGGGTATATACTGGAGTACTGTGACCCACCCGGACCCAGTGCGCACTTCACCCGACCGGGTTATTATTTTTAGACAACGGGGCCCGAATAAAAGTGGAGTCTTAACTCAACGGTAAAAATTATCGTCATGTGGCCTGAAGGTCACGGATTCGAGTCGTGGAGGCAGTCTCTTACAAAAAAAAAAACAAGTACAATAGACCTAAATGGCTCGACCTTTCCCAGACTCCGCACAAAGCGGGAGTTTTGTAACACCGAACCCGAATAAATATTATTTTTAATTAAAACTAATTTTAGCTCTAGATTTAAAAAAAAAAAAAATATATATATATATATATATATATATAATAAATTGATAATATTAAATCATTAAACACATCGGTATTTACTTTGGTAGCAAAATATTTAAGAGCAAATGCACAAATTTTAATAAATAATTACGTTTTATAAATTTCAAAAATAGACCTACTATTAAAAATTACATAAATAATTAAAAAAATAAAATAATATTTTTACAAATTAATTTTTACTAATATATAATAAAATAATAAACAAATAACCATAAATTAAGATTAATTTTATCAATTTTTGCAAGTTAAAAAATCTAGTTTAATTAATATATCTATTTTTTTTTTGTGGAATTGTTATTTGAATCAAAATTATTTTTTGAAGTAATTTAAAATGTGAACTAGGGAATTAATCATATATTTTTACATTAAAAAAATTAGATATAGTTAAAAAATATTGAGTGGGATCGCTCATTATTTTATATATAAAAAATAAATAAAACCCACCAAAGCGCTTGAAAAATACATTGTTTTTACCTCATTTAAAGTTTATCTCTCCTTCTCTTTTTAAAAAATTATATATAGATTTAAGGCAGGTTGAATTGAGACCAAATGTGCACAATTATGTCTATTCCCGCTCTTTTTTTTTAATTGCTAGTTTTAGACCGGCATAATATGTAAGTTTAGAAATAAAATATATTAATATATATTTTTAATTAAAATACTGTGATGTTATAATTTTGAATTTTGATCTATATATAACAAAAAACATGAACATTTTTTTAAGGATATAATTTGTTTAGGGATTCACTTGAAATTTATATAAATTAGAGAAGAAGTATGTGAAATTTTAAAGATTATAATTGATTTTTTCAAAAAATAAGTTGGTAAAAATGTATATTTAAAAAAAATAGTGTTGATTAGTAGATAGAAGATCTAGGGTCAAAATATTAATAGTGAGAAAGAAGATCTTGACCATTGATTTGATAGAAATAAAAAGATTGGAGATATGTCTTATTTTGAGATAGAAAGAAATTATTCTTTTAATAATAATACACTCAATTAATTTTTAATAAATAATAATCAGCAAATATTCACTATTTTTAAATTTTAATTCCCAAATGAAAATTTTTAATTTTGAGAAAATTATATTTTTTCCCTAAAATTTTGGGTGAATTTCTATATGGACCCTGAGGTTTTTAAAATTACATATTTGATCTCTCAAGTTTTACATTTATTTTAATCCTACAAAATTTAAAACATTGGTAATGATTTTGAATACAAAATGAATTGTGCTCAGTGTGACCTTTTATGGATATATTTTTTGTCATTTATCACTTCACTAAATCTAAGAGGATTTCTCCTAGCAACAATTCGTTGGAAAATGAGAAAAATGAGTCTGAATCATTATTAGGGAAAACCGTCTTAGGTTCAGTGCAATAATAATGTCACACCCCACCCCGGACACCCATCATCCTGGGGCCGGCGTGACGTTGACACAATATCACCTGAACGCCAAAACAATCTAGAATACGAGAATAAATATATTTTAAATACGCAACCACTAAAGCCGACATATATATACCTACACACTCTCATTTAGGGACACTCCCGTCCCTACAAACTTATAATAACAATAAAGATAAAAACAACTAAGAAGTTCTCATAGGTTCGCTTCCAACAGCTGCTCCAAACTACTCCTTCACTACAGTATCACCAAACTCTACCTAGTGTCAGTGGGGAACCGATTCCTAGTTGGTTCACTTGCGAGTATACTACCTTCTTAATAAAAATATTTTAAAATAATAATAGATTCTAAATAATACAACATCTAAAGGAATCAAACATAACGCGTATAAAGAACCACATTTTTTTAACAGTAGTATAAAAATCATATACCACGAGAAAACTCCTTCTTCCTACCATTCAGAATCATCATCTATCTATCTATCTATCTATCTATATATATATATATATATATTCCATCTGAACCATCAGCATAAGATAATATAATAAAATACCAAAGATGATAAAATAAAACACCACATCACCATATATGATAAGACACCAAATATGATAAAACACCACCTCTCAAACACCATACCATTCTTCACCACACCACATCTCACACCACACCTCAGTTAGCCATGTGATCATTTTAACTTCACGATCGGGAGTTGCAACGGTACCATATCCTGTAGGATATGCCTTCCTAGCGGGATATAACAACGCTCCACTGGACTTTGCCAGACGGGTGAAACAACGTTCTGTTGGACTAAGCCAGACGGGTGAAACACCGCTCAGCTGGACTGTGCCAGACGGGTGAAAATCCACCACCAATCTCCACCTCACCACAATAACAACAACTCATCTCCACCTCAACAACAATAACTCATCTTCATCTCAACAATAACAACTCAATAGAAAATATCAACGCTCTGCCGAAACAGATAAAATCAATAGCATCGACAAAACAATAACAACATCATCAAACTACAAATTAATAATATCAACATCTATCTCCAAAACCGATTTAATCTAAATATTATTTTTTCATCGTCTTTTAAAACCAATTAGATTTAACAGATCATTTCTTTCCATTATCTTTAAAAACCAATGAAAACCACATTTCCAAATCATCCAAAACCGCTTGATCCATATAAATTATAAATGTGTTCAGTTTTTAAGTAAACATATTTTCCGTCATATATTTGAAAATATATTTGATAAGAAGACAGTACACTCACCTGATTATCCGTTTGTGAAGACTTTGATTGCCTATTCTTAACCGGTACTCCGGTGTCTGCGAACCTAATAGTGACAGGACCTAAATTAATATTTTATGTAGAAATAACCTAACGATGCCATGAAATCCTAATTTCCTATTCCCCGCGTTTTCTTTTGGAATATTATCATTTAATTAACATCGCTCCGTTATGGTTTATTATATAACCTTTGTTCATATAAACGGTCTCAATATTTATTATCGTCATTTCGACATTTTTTTATACTAGTAATTAGTTTCATAATCAATCACGAGACAATTAAATACATATTTTAAGAGAGTTCAGAATTTTTACCTTCCCTGGATTTTCCACTGATCCGCAAGATGAGTTTTAGGATTTATTGGGGTGTTTTGTGAAATTTCCTCATTTTTCTTCTTCTTTCTTTTCTTCTTCCCCTCTCTCATTCCCAGTTTTCTGCTTTGAGTTTCTAACCCTCCACTCTCTCTCTCTTCCTCCTTGCTAACTCCGACACCCCTCAACACCAACCACCAACAGCCCTACACCAACCCACCACCGTCGGACCAACCAAATGACGGCACAACACACATATACACACACACAGCAGACACACACACAGAGCTCTGTTCTCTTTCTCTAACTTACCGTCGGCGAACTCCGGCGACGCTCACACAACCAAACCAAATAGTCACACACACACAACTGACGTAAGACATACACACACCCACTGCTTTCTTTCTCTCTTCATTTTCTATTTCTGCTTCTTGTTTCTGTTTGAACCAGCCATCGACTAGTTCTCTCTTTCTCTAACTCTCCACTACCGGCGACGCTCCAAACCACACACACCCCGGCGACGACGGTGATGATCAAAACACGCACCACCGCCACCTCTGTCGGACCACAACACTGACTGACTCACCACACACATTCAAACACAACAACACACACACAATCCACTCACACACACGGCAGCACCAACGGAAACGGAAAACACACATACAACACACAACCATACACCCACCTTCAACGGACCACCACTAGAGTAGCCACCACTGCCGGAGAACAAACAACACACACATACCCACTTCTTTATCTCTCTAACTTTTACTTACCATCAGCCCAATTAACCAACGGTGACACACAGACACGCAGCACACACAACACCCAGTAGGCACACACTCCGTCGACGTTGAACGACTGCCACCCACTTATCGAACGGACCCTCTTATCTCCTCTGTTTTCTCTGTTTTTCTTCCCTCTCAGGCGTGTATATGAAGATACATATATTTGAGTTGAAAAAGAGGCCCAAGCTACACTCATTAAATCCATCCGGTTGCCGCGTCGCTCCTCCCCACTCCGTTCTCAATTCTTCAGTTGATTTTCAGCAATTTCATGTATATGTGTATATATATATATATATAATCACCGAGCTCTTTCCATGGATAAAGATAGAGAAAAAAAATAAAAATTATTTAAATTACACCAAGTCCCCATTTTTTTTAGATAGGATATTAATTAACTCATTCTCAATTTTAATGTTTATGTAAATTATAATTTAATCTCTAAAATCTTAATTCACACAATTAATATTGCAATCCACTCCGGTATTTTTAAAATATTATAAAATACGACTAAAATTGTTTGTATATACAAATTGGGGTCTTACAAATAAAATGACAAAAAATATACAAATTATCCATTAATAGAGTAATGAAATGACAAAAATATACTCATTAGAATGACAAAAATATATCTGTTGATGTCAAAAAGTGGTGACGGGTCAACAATATGGTCCGGGAGGATATCGGGGACACGAGGCGGCTGATAGCGCTGTTGATTGGCTGAATTCAAAGGTGGTGGCAGTTTCCAAAATGAGTTCCGCTCTTCTACTCCGAGCACCTGTACAAAGACCCACCGAGGTTGTGCCTGGTAAAGTCCCTCTGACGTGAGAGTAAGTATGTGGTGGAGAAGGGCTGAAAGTGTTGTCAGTTCAGTAGTGGTTACGTACCTCTAGGCAGTGGGTGCCTCGGTGTATTTATAGGCGCCAGTGTCTGATTAGTGCCGCAAAATTAGGGAGCCGAGTTCAGATTAATTAACCTAATCCGCTGGACAGCCAATAAGCAGGCGGATTAGTTCTCTAATCGTCTGGGCCGGGCTTTTGAGCCCATATGTAGAGGCCCATGGGCCAGAACCTCATGACGACCTGGTGAGCTCCCGAGTATGGAGATGGCAAGTAGAGGGTACCTCAGCTCATCAATCCGGATCGTAGTCTGCCGGCCCGGATTTCTCCACTGAGATGGCCTTCAGCTCGGCTGGGGAGGTGTCCCAACTCAGCACTAAGGAAATTTCAGCTCTCAGCTTGGTCGTTCTTCTATACTTGGGCGGATATTAACCACGTGGTGTATCTGACGAGATTCCCCTATATCAATATCCATTTTAAATTTTTAGAGATTAAAAAAAATGTGAAACTCAAGATACTAAGATGACAATAAATTAGGATGAGAATTCCGTTTCCGTTCTAGAGTATTTTGGAAATAGAAACATGTTTGGTAACACCCATTGTACTAAATTTGATTTTATTTATTTATTTTTAATTTATGAAAATAGAAATAAGAAACATGTTTGATTACCATATTTTTTTAGCAAATTACAATTTTGGTTTTCGTATTTGCACTCGTTTTTTTGTTTGGTCTTTTAATTTTTTTTATCAAAGTGGCATTCGTATTCGCACACGTTTTTTTTAATTGACCCTTCCAGAAAAAAAAAAAAGGGTGAAAACTAAAGAAATTTGTGCATGTGGTCAAATTAAAACTAGGGGCACTAACTGAACGGTCCCAAATTGTGGTCAAAACTACCAAATAAATCCACTAATATTCATGTGCACCCAGCAATCCTTTTGCTATTTTTGTGATGAAAATACCCCTTGCATTATATGCGGCAGTGTAGACTCCTATATAGCGGAGTTAAATTTGGTAAACAATAGTAATATTCATGTGCACAATTTGCTTCGTTTTTTCCTCAAATTTCCATGTGAAAAAAAATAAAAATTGTAAAACAAAAATGTTCATTTTATTCTCTTTCAAATGAGATATTAATCATATTTTTTGGACATGTTTAACATGATGCACTCAAATATTACATATAACATTCAAAAGATTATGATGAATTTCATATCATTAATGTTACATGTAATATCAATGTTGCATGTAACATTAAAACCAACCCAACATCAAATTCTCCCAAAAAGGTGATAACTACACTTTGTTACATGTAAACATTCAAAAATTCTGGAAATATCATGTTATATATAACATGAATGTGAAAACTAAAACTAGTTAATCACATTTTTTAAACATATTTAACATGATACACACGAATGTTACATGTAATATTAAAAAAGGTTATAGTGAATTTCGTATCATTCAAAATTAATATGTAATAACTACACCTTATTACATGTAACATTCAAAATTCTGGAAATATCATGTAACATGTAACATAAATGTGAAAACTGAAACTAATGAAAAAAAATAGTGAATTGAATATTGTTTTAAAGATGTTGTTTAGATGAATCTGAATATATAACTAAATTGTAAAAAAAAATTTGTACAATAATAGTTATTTTCATTTTAATAAAATGATTTTGTTAAATATAGAAACTCTCTCAATCCTTATTAAATAAATTTTATTGCCGCATATATTGAAAATATCATGTTACATGTAACATGAATGTAAAAACTGAAATTAGTTAATCACATTTTTTGACATATTTAACATGATGCACACAAATGTTATATGTAAC
Organism: Eucommia ulmoides; assembly: GCA_016647705.1. Lineage (NCBI taxonomy): Eukaryota > Viridiplantae > Streptophyta > Magnoliopsida > Garryales > Eucommiaceae > Eucommia > Eucommia ulmoides. The sequence continues at coordinate 1,178,612 of CM028339.1, read as the reverse complement.
ATTCAAAAAGGTTATGATGAATTTCGTATCATTAATGTTACATGTAACATCAATGTTGCATGTTATATTAAAACCAACTCAATATCAATCCCCCCCCCAAAAAAAGTTGATAACTACACTTTGTTACATGTCACATTCAAAAATTCTGGAAATATCATGTTACATGTAACATGAATGTGAAAACTGAAAACTAATAAAAAAAAATTAGTGAATTAGATATTGTTTTGAAGATCTTGTTTAGACGAATCTGAATATATAATTAAATTGAAAAAAAAAATGTACAATAATAGTTATTTTTATTTTAATAGAATGATTTTGTTGAATATGGAAACTCTCAATCCTTATTAAAGAAACATTATTGCCGCATATACTGCAAGGGCAAATCTGTCAATGGAAAGTATACAGATCAGATTTTTGGGACTGCGTTGTGCAAATAATATGTAACTTGGGATTTCTTGGTTTATTATCTAATTAGTAGGTTTAATCGGTAATTTGATGGTATTTGTGGGTCCTCCCGGTATTTTTCCTTTAAAACTATAGGAATCAAATTGAAATAATAGTTAATTTCCTCTTAGCGAACAACTCCCAGATTCAACCATACTTGGTAATTGCTGTTAATAAGTCATATATTTGCTAGGAGTTGAAACTGAGAGCCGTTCGGGTCCTTAACATAAACACCGCTAAGAGGAAATGAAGAGGAGGGTATTGACACTTGCACCCCTAAAGTTTGACCATTATTTCAATTTGATTTTTATAGTTTTAATTTTAATTTGACCACATACACAAATTCCGTTAGTTTTCATCCCATTTTTTGGCGGAAGGGTCATTTAAAAAAACGAGTGTAAATGTGAGGGTCATTTTAACAAAAAAAAAATTAGAGAGTCAAACAGAAAACGCGTGCAAATATGAGGGTCATTTTAACAAAAAAAAAATTAAAGAGTTAAACAGAAAACGCGTGCAAATATGAGGACTAAAATTATAATTTTTTTTTAAATGTATGGCGAGCGGGGTAGTAGCTAGTAGGGTGGTGGTGAAAATAATTTTATGAGAATAAATAATATATATATATATATATATATATATATATTTTTTTTTTTTTTAATTTAAAAAAATTTCAAGAAATACTTAAAAAATACTCTCAAAATTTAAAAAACAGGAAAAAGAACTAATCGGACCCTTAAACCCCACTCTTCCAATTTCGGCATTTCGCTCGCGCTAAAACTCTTAAACCCTAAACCTCCGGCAATCATTTGTCACTCACAGTACTGTTTCTACCACCGCAATGGCATCGGTAGCCACCAGACGAAATCCTCTATTCTCCTCTCTACCTTACATCCTCACATGGAGAAGATTCGGTTTTCGAACAATCTGCAGTGGCCGGCTCGGCTTCGCAGCATCGCCGTCGGCATCTTCGTCTCCGGCGACCAGAGATACCCCAGTTGCCGGGACTAAAGTTCTGGAAACGTTCAAAGAAGAATTCGAGTTAGGATCACGGCTTATTACGCTAGAAACCGGCAAGATCGCGCGGTTCGCCAATGGTGCAGTTGTTCTTGGAATGGGAGAGACCAAGGTCCTTTCGACAGTAGCTTCTTCTAAAGGCGACTCATTTCAAGACTTCTTACCCCTCACTGTATTTCCACAACTACTTTCTGCATTTACATATACATCATCAATATCTGAAATATCAGCTATTAATAATCTATGGGGAATTTTTGATTCAGTTACTGTTAGACTAGACAAGTTGAACATTCAAATTATATCAACTTTAGATGATACGAGTAGTTGGAAACCCGTTCCAGTGTAAGAAGAAATGGAATTTCAGTGTCAATGACTCAATGCTATGATAGAGGCTTAAAATACTAACATTTGTAGTGTAAGAATGTATCTTTGGATGGATGGCTTTGCAAGATGTGGACAAACTGCGGTACCCTTATTTCGTTCAAATTTAAGTTACACCCATCCATGAAAAAGCAACCTGAAATATTGTTAGAATATTGATTTTATTAGCGAGAGCTCATGAGATAATGTTATTTATGTTCTTTTATTCTGGGATACGATGTGAGTGAGTTGATTTCTATGTATTTCATCTCTTTTAAGGTTGATTATCAAGAAAAACAGTATGCCCAGGGTGTGATCCCAACCACTTTCATGCGGAGGGAGGGAGCTCCCAAAGAACGTGAACTTCTATGTGGTCGTCGGATTGATCGACCTATACGACCACTTTTTCCTCCTGGATTTTACCATGAGGTGCAGGTATGATTTTACACTAAATGGTTGTGTTGTACTTCAGTTTGCTCCCCTTTTTTATTCTATTGTTTCGAAACCCAGAATTGAGGCACAATTCAAGGTCAGGGAATCCGAAAATCTCAAGTCACTAAGGTCGAGTACCTTGCATTTTCATCCTCCAACACCCTCTCCTCTGTTTTAGAGGCTTTATATCTAGGATGAGTATTCAATAGGATTCATTCTTGTGTATTCGCTTTTTCTACATAAACCATTTGTGGGCATAGTGTTCTACTTTATATGCACGCATCCAAACTTTCCAAACGTAATATAACCTACATATGTCCACTGAAATCATATACACAAGAATGTAAATTTGCTAGTTCTGAGTAATTATGTTTTTTATTGTTCTTCAATCGTTGACGTTTTGGCTTTTTCTTATTTTTTTTCCTCTCAAAATACCATTATTCATGCATTTTTTTTTAAAAAATTGTAATATTTGTATGATAAATTCCTGAATATTAAAAGTTGCGGAAGACACACATCTACTTGAGCCTTGTGCTCAATTCTCGGGTGTTGATAGTCATTCCCGTTTGGATACACCTTTCGAAACACTGGTCTATTCGATGTTCTATTAATTTGTCTGCTCTGTACTGCAGGTAATGGCAAGTGTTCTATCTTCAGATGGGGAACATGATCCAGATGTAATGGCCGCTAATGCAACATCTGCTGCTCTGATGTTATCAGATGTACCATGGGGTGGTCCCATAGGAATGATACGCATAGGAAGGATTGATGGGCAGTTTATAATTAATCCGAGCATGGATGAGGTAATCTACATCCATTTACCCTTGCTTGGAACTTGGAAGATGTTCTTGATTGCATTTTAATGTAGTGGCATCATTATATCACATCCACATAATTATTTTCAGGAGACGTAAAGATTGTTATGGGTTTCTACTCCCCAGTGGCGGAGCCAAATATATATCACAGTAGGGCCACAATAATTTATTTAATTTCTACAATATTTTGGATTATTTTTTTGGATGATCAAAAGTACTAGAAATAGGACTTTTAGACAATATCTAAGAATAGGACATTAGAGACAACTTTAGCTATAGCGAACAATTTGAATATGAAATAACAAACGGCTAATTCAACACATTTTTTTTTTGTTCCGGGTGAAAATTTGGAAATAAAAAAACCCACATATCACTACAAATCTAGACCAATGTCCACAAGATTAATCAAGAATCTCAAATTATAATGAATAATTGTTCCCTTCCAAAATGGGGAACATCTAGGGCTTCTAAAGTTGATATATTGTGAATTAGTGATTTACATAAAAATGGTAAAATTGTTGAGTTAATAGTGTGAATTTCATAAAGCTATACTTGCAAAATTTAAGGAAGGATTGAAACTAAAATTATGAGGGGCAAAATTAAATGAATTATTAAAATATAAGGTAGTAAAAAAATATTCAAAATTTGGCCCCTCCTGCTAATGGGCCGGCTCCACCCATGCTACTCCCTGCATTTGAGTGGTGAATTCCCGCACATTAATTTCATGGAGTTTAGATATTTAATCACAAGCAACGTACAAGCATAATAAGTCTGATGGAGTATGGTATTGCAATCACGGTTTTGGTGAATCTGCTAGCATAGCATATACAAGCCCACCTTGATCTAATGAAAAAAAGAGTCTTATCATTGATTCCACAGATGGACTAAAAGTTAAGATTCACGAAGTTCTTTTGGTTGAAGAAGGAATCAGTCAAATTTCTTTTATACCTAAATAATGAATAAGAGGTGCTATTCTACTTGATCAATCACATAAACCTTGGAGAAAGATGGAAGACAATATGGTTAAGTAGAAGCCAGCCAAGTAGACGAAAGCAGGTGGATTAGGAGGATGAGGAATTCATATCCCAAATAACCAAATTCAAACTTGCAAGACATAGTTTCTGGTTCTTGAAAAACTAGCTGTTCAACTGCTTTGTTTATTTTTTTATTTTTTTTTTCCTTTTTTGGTATTAATTGTTACTTTTCAGCTAGGTTATATTTGATCTTAAGATAGTGAACCCTACCTTAACTTTGCCTATTGCCTTTACCACATGATAATGTGGTTGGGATTGTGCACAAAAATTATCCGTGGTATCACACATTTTTTTCGAAGCATACACGGCATTGTATCAAATTATTTTTTCTTTATTCTGTCCTAAAAGTTTCCATATATATTGTATGGCTTACAGCTTAGCTTGAGTGATCTCAACTTGGTCTATGCCTGCACAAAGGATAAAACAATGATGATTGATGTGCAAGCCTGTGAGATTTCAGAAAGAGATCTGGAAGCTGCAATGAGGCTGGCTCACCCTGAGGTGAATCATTAGATTTGTAACAACTCTGAGTGATGCCTATTTGAATTTTTCTAATCTGCATTATTTGATTGTTCAGGCAGTCAAGTATGTTGAACCTCAAATTAGACTGGCAGCCAAAGCTGGTAAAACGAAGAAGGAATACAAGTTGTCTATGTTGTCGAAGAATGCCTATGAGAAGGTCAGGAACATGGCTGAAGCACCCATAGAAGCTGTGTTTACAGACCCTGCATATGGCAAGGTGCAACATATATATAAAAGAAGTACTAATTTTTGCTGATCCCCCTCTCAATTAGGAAATTTTTAGCTGCTTATTCCAATCAAGCAAGGTCTGCTGTCCAAATTGCCTTAAATTTCATTTTTTGCATTACCTAACAGTTTGAACGTGGAGAAGCCCTAGATAAGATAACACAAAATGTAAAAAGATCGCTTGAGGAAGAATGTGATGAAGAAAGCCTAAAAATGCTGTCAAAGACGGTGGACACCGTGAGGAAAGAGGTATGGCTATCAATTTAAAATTCCTATTTATGCTTTTATCCTTCTTAAATGTGGATAATTTCTCACGTATTATGATGTATCAGGTTGTTCGCAGAAGGATTATTACTGAAGGGGTTCGAGTTGATGGGAGACATCTTGATGAAGTCAGGCCTTTGTATTGTGAAGCCGGGAATTTACCTATATTGCATGGATCATCGCTTTTTTCCCGTGGAGATACTCAGGTCAACGTTTAAATATTTTATTATGCAGGTGTCTTAGGTCTCTCCTAATATAGTACTAGGTAATACCTTTACCTTTGTATTTAGTCTCGTTTAAGTTATGACATAATTACATCTTTTACACAGGTTCTTTGTACTGTTACCCTTGGAGCACCTGAGGATGCTCAACGTTTGGATTCCCTGGTTGGTCCCTCCACTAAGCGCTTCATGCTTCACTACAGTTTTCCACCATTCTCTATTAATGAAGTTGGGAAAAGACTTGGCCTAAATAGGCGAGAAGTTGGTCACGGTAAGCTAATTGACTTCTCCATATAATCTCATGCCATGAAATAGAATATAATCTTTCATCATTCTGTATTGGCCCTTTTTTCCCCCCGTTTTCCTCTCAACCTCTCTCTTTAAATCTCTTTTAAATCTACATCCACAGTAAATGATTCGGTATACTAAAACATACTAACATACACTGGTTTGTGCTTGATATTTATAATCTATAGGCACTCTTGCTGAGAAAGCTCTACTTGCTGTTTTACCACCAGAAGATGATTTTTCATATACAGTCCGTGTCAATGCAGAGGTCATGGCCTCCGATGGTTCAACATCAATGGCTTCTGTATGTGGAGGTATCCTTTTTCAATCATTTTTAATGACTCTCAAATGGCTTTCAGTTGAACCTCATTGTTATAGGTCTTTTTCATGATTTTTTGCCATTTCCTTTTCCTGTAGTGCCGGAATTATTACTACTAGGTGATAAACACAGATACCTGTTATGACTTAACATCGATTGTTAAAATTGTTTTAATATTCGTGTTTTAAACAATCTTCGTTGCTCCTTTTTGACCACATCAGATCTAGTTCTTACCTATCCTCAATGAGTTATTGCCTTACATGTCTATTTCATTTTGCAGGCAGTATGGCTCTAATGGATGCTGGAATTAATTTAAGAGAACATGTTGCAGGTCTTTCAGTGGGCCTTGTCAGTGAAGTTGATCCGTCAACTGGCGAGATCAAGGATTATCGTATACTAACAGATATTTTGGTGAGGATCTTTTAAGCTTGCCTACTGGTTTTCTTGAGTCTTCAAAGGCTAGCTAGAAAGCGTTGAACATCATGTCAAATGATTTGAGCCCTAGAGAATGGGTCAATACTCTGATTAATTTCTATGAGGGCTTCTTGATATAATGTTAAGGTGCAAATCCACCCATTCAGGCAATAGCAAAATTATTTCTGAAACAAATAATCTCATACTAGACCAGGTGAAATTAGTATTGTGCAAAGTTGGATTCTTCAACTTGGTTTCTATAGTATAAATTTATTTACATTTTTATTATATTGCCTTTTTGCATATTAATTATAATATCAAATTGGACCTTTATTAAATCCTGGATGGCATACCTGATACCGGGTGTCACCTTTGTAAATTTCCTTTAGTTGCCCTTTTGTTTCCTTTTGGCTCCTATATTTGTTTGCTTTTTCTCATTTTTCCTCACAATTTGTTGTTCTTTAGGGCCTCGAAGATCATCTGGGGGATATGGACTTTAAGATAGCTGGCACTCGAAATGGAATAACAGCAATTCAGTTGGACATAAAACCTGCTGGAATTCCTTTGGATATTATTTGTCAGTGTTTAGAACCAGCGCTCAGAGGTAGGCTTCAAATTATTGATCGAATGGAGCAAGAGATAAATGCACCACGCATTCAGGATGACAAGAACTCTCCTCGTCTTGGTACAATATCCAATTTCTGTTGCCTTCTTGATTTTTCCTTGTCTTAGTTCTTTCTAATTTTATATGCTTGTAATTTGTTTTCTTGGTGATTTTGCTTGTGCATCCATGTGAAACCTGTACTTAAGAGCTCCACTTCTCGGGGCATGGTTAAGCTGCTAAGGCTTGCTGTTTCTCTTCCATGATTTTGTTTTGTGTGCTTTTACTTGAACCATTTTATGTGTTGTAGTTACACTGAAGTACAGCAACGAAGCTCTTCGACAGTTGATTGGTCCTCTTGGTGTCTTGAGGAGAAAAATCGAAGAAGAAACAGGTATTTTTGTGAACTCTTTAACTCTCTTAGCTATTGAGAGTTCTGTGTCTAGGGTTGCTGATTACTCTATTGATTGTTGCTAGAGTCATAATCTTGATATGATGATGTGGTCTTGTTTAAGAGAAACTTGCACCCAATCGATAATGCATACAAAGATGTACATTTGGTGCACGCGTTCAAACAAAAATGTATATTGTTAAATCCCTCACTGTCATAAGGTTTTCTAAAGTAGCATGCAAGTCAAAGGGGCTACTCCACCTATAGTCTATGATTTTATGTTGGCTAGTCCTATTCTCCTATGATGGTATCAAAGTTGGATACTAGGAAACCATTTTCCCGTTTCGTCTAATAGCAATATTGGTCCACGTGTAAGTTCCTTGATGTGGTTTTTCAAACTAACATATAAGATATAGGAGCTACTCCACATATTCCCTTATGTTTTAAGGTATTTGATCCCCGTCTTTTTTTTAAGTGGCGATCGAGAGTCCTAATCCTCATATTGGATAGAGGCAATGAATGATGAGTTGGTATCGATGTTTCAACATGATTTTTGGAACTTGGAGTTGGTGGAGTTGCCTAATTGTTAAAAGCAATTAGTTGTAATTTGTTTCATTTATGTAACTTTGATTACCTGATTCTTGTATGATTTGTCAAGTAACATGCGTTTAGGAATGTTTTTGGGTCAGGTTCGATGGGGGAATTTTCATGTTCTCGCAAAGGCACAAAATTAGGCTTTCGTTTTGGAAGATGAACTTTAGAGCTCAAAATGTTTCTTGTGACACATTGAATATGTTCAATATTTAAAATGATTGGGTCTTTTTTAGCGAAATTTTACATTTCATATGGAATAACCATTTTTTTTATGGGTGGGATTTGTTTAGCTACTTGATCATTGTTACCAATGCCATCTCAAAGAAATTATTTAAGCCGAAGTTCTGTAGGGGGAAATAAAATGCTGTTTGGGTATTGACTTGCAATCATTTTGTCAATAAACCAAATTTCTTCTTATGGGCCAGGTGCTCGGATTTCGGTAAGCGATGGAACACTTACCGTATCTGCTAAGAATCAATCTATAATGGAAAAGGCACTAGAGAAGGTACCATTTTTGTTTTCTGCTGTTGTTTCTATTCACCACCTAGCTAATAGCTACTACAGGTTAAACAGAAATGAGGTGGAGTCAAATGCTTGAATGACTTGCTGTATTCATTTGGTTGGCTTATCCCCCCGACCCCCCAATTTTTTGTTTTCTTTGTTTGGAGATTACTTGATCTCTTTAGTTGACGATGCTGAAGTGTTTGTAATTTGTGTTTTCAGATTGATTTTATAGTGGGTCGGCAGATTGAAATCGGAGGAGTTTATAAAGGCATTGTAACATCGGTCAAAGAATATGGCGCTTTTGTTGAATTCAATGGTGGCCAACAGGGCCTCCTTCACATTTCTGAATTGTCTCATGAACCGGTATGTAAGAACGTTGAAGTGCTTCATGAAGCAGATAATTGAGTAATATAGTTATCTTGTATACGATTTTCTTTCTTAAATTGCTTCATATGCCTATCTCATCAGGTGACCCGAGTTTCAGATGTGGTATCTATTGGACAGCGACTGTCCTTAATGTGCATAGGGCAAGATGTAAGGGGTAACATCAAATTGTCTCTTAAAGCAACTGTATCTCGATCAGGATCAGAAACAAATAATGGAGGTGCTGTCAGTAGTAACAAGAAGAATGGGCAAGAAATAAAGCAGAGCTCTTTAATGGAGGATTTGCAAGTTTCCAAGTATGAACCTAGTGAGTCGACCTCTTCTCCCTCTGTACCAACAGTCTTAATTCGAAGTGCTGCAGAGTGTGATGATGAAGAAAAATCTGCTGGTTTGGATCGAATTTCCAAAAGCAGCCCCAAATCACGAAGCTCTTCAAAATCTAATGACAAATTGAAGACGTCTTCGTCTCAAAATAATGTTGATTCGCCTTCCCCTGCTTCCAAAAAGAGGGGGAAGGCCAAAACATGTTCCGACAATGGAAAAGAACCAAATGCTAATTTTGTGAGCGAGGATGATGAATATGATGAGGTTAACCATAGGCTTACATCCTCAACTAAGGATCAAGGTGATTTAAATGAAAACGGTGCTACAATTGGGGCTAAGATGAGTGCTGAAAAGCTAAAGCTCGGAATGAAAGTAACTGCTAAGGTTCATCAAATCCGTGCTCGTGGGCTAGTTCTCGACTTGGGTGGTGGAATTCGTGGAATGTATCGATTTGAGGTACTTCTCACCCATTTCTCTATGAATTCATGTGGTTACTCGTAGGGTTTTTAACATTTTGTACCCTTGAAGTTTGACCCAAGTTTCACTTTGGCCCCCGTAATTTCAATTTGAACATATAACACCTTAAAGTGTCTTAATCATCCCACTACCGTCTAAGTCATTTTCTTCATTACAATTCTGGATAGAAAACAATCACAAGCATGCATCTGGATGTTTTTAAGAGGATTTATGGGCGATTCTGGCATCTTGCTTCCCTCCCATTCTCCTTCCAGTCCAAATACTCAGAAATATACATTATATATATGTGTGTGTGTGTGTTCTTTTTGTGGAAGGGGTGGGAAGGAAGAGTTTGGAAATGCCCGTAAAATTCTCTTAAAAATAGTTGGGTGCACGACAGTTGACTGTTTGTCGTTCAAAAGAGTAATGGAGTTATTGATTTAGATTGAAGTGGGATGATTATGGAATTTCAGGGTGTCAAAGTTTAAATTGATTGCCCTCTTTTTGATTACAACAAATAATTAACGAAAAAAGGTTGCTTTTGCTCTGTTTATTAGAGTCCCGTGCTATTAATATCTTCAAAATTCTTAGCTTAATGTCATGTTTAATGTTATATATATACACACATTGCAGAACGGCGGAAAGAGGGAGTTTGAGATAGGTGAGGAGTTGCGAGTAGAATGTGCTAGTTTCTCTAGCAAGGGAATTCCTGTAATGTCTCTGGTGGAAAACTGAGTAAACCTGTTATTCTCACTCGCATCGAATATTGATTCTTATTCCCGGTAGCATCAACAAGGTGATGTCAAAATTTTGCAGAAGAATATTCATTGATTCAAAGTTTTGTGTGTTTGTGTTCATATGATCCGACGGCTATGAATTATTAGTCTTGCAAATGCTTGCTGAGATTAGGCCGATAAATAAGTTTTTTTTTTTGTTTACTTTAGTTTAAAGTAACGTTAAATTTAACATGTAAGTAGTCATATGCAGGAATGCTTGTGTATTGATGCTGGTAAAACACAGGGTTCCATGAGATGTTCTGGTGGTGTTTGGTAAATAATTTTGTTTTTGTTCCGAGAAAAATCAAAACAGAAATAAAAAATACTAACAGAAATGGCATCTTTCTTGGAGGAAAAAACGTCTTTACAGTAGTGTTTTTATTTTATTTTGTTATTTTTATTTTATTTTTTAGGGATTTTTTTTTGTTCCATAAGGCATGGGGTGGGTGTGTATGTGGACAGTTTCTCAAATTCTGTATTTCATCCTTCAAGTTCAATATTTGTTTCAATTATGTAATATTTGTTTCAATTATGTAAGATTGAGAATGTTAATGATTTTAGATGGAAGATGGATTGTGCTTAGTTTATGGTTTTTTAATGGGGATATTTTTGTCATTTTATTATTTAAGTATTATTAATATAATACGTTCTCCTCAATGAAGATGTATTTTTTTTTTTTTGACAATGATGATTCTTATTTTTTTTTAATTCAAAATGAAACGCCGTTAGGGATAAGTAAGGCGAAAACATCTTTTAGGTCTAATTGAGTAATGAAATGATAAAATATAAAAGAGTAATTAATTATTTAGTCATTTAGAGATGTAAAAATTAGAAAATAGTTATTTGATTCAAATAATTAAGTTTATGGTTCTTACAGAAATTATAAAAAAAATCAAATTGTGATTTTTTGAGAAATGATATTCGAGAAACAATCAAAATGCATCGTGAATAAACTAAACTCCACACAAATCAACAAAAAAAATCACATAAAAATATTGACTGGTCTACAAATTCAAGACACAATCTGAACATTCATGTGAAAAAAAAAAAACAAAAAAAAAAAAACAAAAACGAGAGAACTCATATTCATTCAAACAATGGTTTACACTTTTTGTGTGAACGTTCACTCAATATTTCAGAATAATATTTCGGTTCACTAAAAAATCATTCGACAATAGTTCACACGTTTTATGTGGACATTCACTCAAATATTTGAGAAACGATCAAGACACATCGTGAATAAACAAAAACTCTACACAAATCAATAAAAAAATCACATAAAAAATTGATTGGTTTGAAATTTCACGGCATAATCTGAACATTGACGTGAAAAAAATAAATGGAATTCAAATTCACAGATCTAACATTTACAGGAGCAAAATGTTAGATTGTGTTTGGGTAGAGGATTTTTAGGAGGAATTTCATTTGATTAGAGGATTTTGAAATTCTCTTTTGAGAAATCCCTTATTTGGGTTTTAAAAAGAGATTTGTCTAATCCTTTTAGGAGTAAAATGAAAGATTTTGAAATCCTTTCGAAAGAGTTTGAATTTGCAAAATCCTTCCAAGGAAGGATTTGTCAACCGAGTCCCTCTTCTTCGTCGTACCCTTCGCTCCTGAGTCTGTTTCTTCTTCTTCGTTTGCTTTTTCTTCCAATGAAAGATTTATGAACTGAGATAATTATCTAGACAAAAGATTTGTAAATGATAGAATTTCAAAATTCAGGATTTTGAAATCTATTTATTTACAAATCTCTTGAATTTATCAAATTCCTTACCCAAATGCAACATATGAGTTTGGGAAAAAAGGTTTAATAGTGTTAAGAAATAACTTCTCGCATTACTTTGTGCATTTATGACACACTATTTATAGGAGATGAGTCATATTAGCCTCACAAAATTAGGTCCCTGAGCCTAAATTATTAACGTAATTCGACGTGTGATGTGATTAGGCCTTTGGGGGCTTGTATTTCAGCCCACGGAGAGAAGCCCATGAACCAGTCCAAGTCAATAGGAAACAGACCCCAACCCATAGAAATGTAAAAGCCTTCCTAGTGATACGAGAAACTTGCCCGTGGTCTCTAGTCGGTGACTGGCCCTGACTGGGTCCCAACGGATGTCTGAGAAGTGGCTGTGAACGGTGAACGGTTGTGAGTGGCCAACCTCATCTTTTTGACCGGTCAAAGGTGGACGGTTATCCTATCCTAACACTTGTGTTATAAGTCGCTGAAATGGGGTCCAATCAGCCGCCAAAATACCTAAATTTCAATTCAACAATTTCAATTTCACAACCAAGTTTATCACCACCCACATATATACATACACCTTTCTATGAAGTCCATGAAGCCCCCTATCTTCCTCTGTCTCTATCAACCTAATTTCACCAACATTTTAAAAAAAAAAAAAAAAAAAAAAAAAAAAAAAAAAAAAAAAAATCAACCCAAAAATTACCCTAAAAAAAAAAAAAAGATAAATAAAAAAAGGCCTATAAATTTTTTAATCTTTTGGAGTTTTGCCACTTTGTACGCCCGAAGTTTGACCAAAATCTCACTTTGGTACCCATGGTTTCAATTTGCACATATAGCACCTTAAAGTTCCCCAATCATAGCACTACAATCCAAGTCATTATCTCCTTTATAATTTTGGACAAAAAGTACTCACGGTGCATGTGATTGTTTTAAGGGATTTTATGGGTATCTCTAACCTCCTCCTTTCCCTCTCTCATATTCTCCTTCCTGTCCAAATATTCAGATGTAAAAAATATATTTATATCATATTATATGTATGTATATATGTATACATATAGGTTGTTTATGGAGAAAATTGTAAAAGGCAAATAAAGAGGATGTAAATTCTCTTAACGTCATCTTAAAATAGTTGGGTGCAGGGCGAGTGACGATTTTCCATCCAATATTGTAATGGAGATATTGATTTGGACTAAAGTGGGATTATTACGAAATTTCAGGGGTGCAAAGTGTCAAAAACCCCTAACCTTTTTTCTTTTTAACTTGTAGTGCCCCTTGGAACTCTAGATACTGGAGGACTCTGTGGTAGTATAGGAAACCTCAATCTTTGACAATGCATTCAATATCAAGCTGTTTGTGGTGTAAGACCTTGAAGAACTGTTTGGATCGAGTGCTCTTGGATTGAGAAAAGGCGGTTGAGTTGGAGATGGAATTTCTTGATCTTCATCGGTTTGTAGCATTCGAACCACTTCGTCCATCGACGGTCTTAGGACGGCCGAAGCCTGTGTGCATAGTAGGCCGAGTTGAAGCACCATCGATGCCTCTTTTATGGGAAAATCGTTGTTTAGGCTAGAGTCCATTGTCTCGGTTTGTCTCCCTGTTATGTAAAGCTTCCAAACCTGCCCAAAAAAATAGAGTAACATTCAACATATTTTTAGGAAGGGATAGTAACATTCAACACATTTTTAGGAAGCAAAAGTGCAAAATGGCAAATGTTGATAGTGACATTCAACATATTTTTTACAAAGTGGAAGTGTGCAATAAATGTTACTAGTGAGATTCCACACATTATAGGAAAGCCAAATGAAAATGGTTGATAGTAACATTCAGTAACATTCCACACATGATCAGAAAGCATCAAAATCTGTCTTTTTTTTTTTTTTTTTTCTCTCTTCCGGGGGGGGGGGTTGACGCTTTCCACCACTGAAGTTTGACCAAACTCTCACTTTGGTCTCCATGATTTCAATCTAACACCTTAAAGTTTTTTAATCATCCTACTGCAGTCCAGTCATTATCCTCCCAACAATTTTGGACGAAAAAAGGTACATGCCATATACATGTCTGTTTTTAAGAGGTTTTATTGACAATTCAAGTCTCCTCATTCCTTCCCAAATACTAAAAAATCTTTTTTTTTTTTTTTTTTTTTGTAATAGCTGAAATATAATATAGTTGCTAGTCATATTTCTTACCGTTTGTAATAGAGAACCCGAATCCTCCACAAAAACATTGTTTTTCCGACCGCATAGAATCTCAAGAACAAGCACTCCAAAACTAAAAACATCAGCTTTTTCTGTAAGTTGCCCACGAACAATGTACTCAGGAGCCATGTAACCTCTGCATCAAATCATCAAAATACAATCTTAATCGCATTTGTTCTATAACATCATCTGTTCGAAAATAGCCATTTTTGTGTTTTTAAATGATTTTTTTCCTCTTACAATGTCCCTGCGATTCCGGTACTGAGATGACTCTTGTCTGCCCCGAAATGGCGCGCAAGTCCAAAATCAGCAATTTTTGGAGCAAAGTTCTCATCAAGAAGAACGTTGCTGCTCTTGATATCTCTGTGTATAATCCTTATTTCAGTACCTCCATGAAGATAGGCAAGTCCTTCAGCTGTTCCAATTATAATGTTCAACCTCTGTTTCCAATTCAGAGTATGAATCTTGTTCTTGTCTGTACAAAAAAAAAAAATTATTAAAAAAAAGTCTAAAAAAAACGTGTTTATGCTATTATGAATAAATATATGAATGAAGTGTTGAAATTTACCGAAAAGGAACTGATCTAGGCTTCTGTTTGGCACATACTCGTAGACTAGGAGGCTTTCGGGTCCTTCAATGCTGCAACCCAAGAGTTTGACAAGGTTTTTATGTTGAATTCCACTAATCAAGTTTACCTCATTGAAGAACTCATCTACCCATTGCCTTGTACTGAAGTACAATCTTTTTACAGCGACCGTTTTACCATCAGGGAGTGTTCCCCTGAACACCGAACCGGCCCCTCCCTGACCTATTTTCCTCGATTGATCAAAGAAATTTGTTGCCTTTTCTAGAGTTTCATACTTGAAATTCAAACCGGATTTGTTTAATGAGATCGATATCTGCCCAAGACTCTTCTGCTCTGGATGATCCAAAAGAAAGAAAAAAAAATAGGTTTATCCTATTTGTAGAGTAATTTATTTTTGTCCTTAGTTAATATTAACTATGATATCGAATAAAATTTTTATATTTAGTTAATATTAACTTGATAAACTCAATTTAGTTAATATTAACTGAAAGGCTCAAAATTTATTCCATTGATTAAAGAATAAATATATTTTTTTTCAAGGAGGAAGAAATGTTGTACCTTTTTTTGATTTGGAGTATTTAAGGTAAACTGCAAAACCAACAAAGAGTATGATGGTGAAGAGGGCAGCTGCTGCCAAAGCAATGGCCACAATGGCCCTTGTTGAGATCCCTGAATAATCATCAACACAAAATATATATTTTTAATTATATTCTGAATATTACTAGATTAATATATATATAATTTGGTATAATATCAGGGCTGACAAAACAGGTAACAGGTCGTGTAACAGGTCATTACACGATAACACGAAACACGATAAGACCCAAACACGAATACGACACGATAAGCATATCATGTCAGACTACCCAACCACGAACACGACACGAAAATTATCGTGTCGACACAACACGACACGATAATTTTTCGTGTCACACGATAATACGAAACTTATCAGGTAAACATGACACGATAAAACCTGATAGGTTTCCATTACACATTAACCTACCCATTACACGTTAATGACCTGTTAACCTGTTAAGTTAACTAAATGAGTAGGGTTAGGGAAATGTAAATATATATATTAGGTACTAAATTATAATATTTGATAATTTAGAGGTGTAAAAATAATTTATTAAATTAACGGTAACCTATTAGATCTCAGGTTATCGTATAACTTGAATACACGAAATTCTTATCGTGTAACCTATTGGGTTATCAGGTTGACCTGATAATCAGTATTATTTCTTATCAGGTTATCGGGTCTGACACGATAACGACCCGATACCTGATAAGCAAAACCTAGACCTGATAATTTCGTGTCGTGTCATCGTATAAATACTTGTTTTGCCAACCCTTACCCCACACAAGGTATGAGACTAATCTTGGTCAGGGTGCATGGATATCCTTCCCAACAAATACTTTTACCACTTGAGCTAAAATATGATTGTATTAAAAATAAAATAATTTTATATATATATATAATAATTAATTTGATAGTAATATTATTAAATTATGGCAATGTGACAAGTGGGATGATTAAAAAAAGGTTGATCGAAAAGGTGGACTACAAGAGTTGACAAACTGTAAAGATTCCATCATTACTGTAGAAGAAGAAGAAGAGCAGTTTGACCAACTAAATAAAATGGGAAAATTGCATTTTGATCCCGCAAAATTAGAAATATTATTAATAATTTTGGACAGAAGATGGAAATATTATTAATAATTTTGGACAGAAGATGGATTGTTGAATTTTTAATGGATAAATATTTTTATCACTTTATCATTCCACTAAACTCAAGAAATTTTTCCCGACAACGATTCGGACTTTTTTTTTTTTTTTTTTTTTCAGAAGAGTTATTATTAGAAAAAATATTAAAAAAATATTTGATTTAGTTAGATTGATAAAACGACTAAAATATTTTCATTAGAAGATCACGTGTTGAACAGTGTCTATTTTTCATCTAAAATTATTAATAACAGTTCAAATTTTACGGGATTGAAATAAATGTGAAACTTAAGGGACTAAATGCCAAATTTAATAAATTTCAAGGTTTGCATAAACACCCATACCACATTTTTAAAGACAAAAAATATAATTTTTCGGACAAAAAATATAATTTTTCAAAGGTGATAAGGTAAAAAAATAAATTAATAAATTATAGTTTTTAAGAAAAAAATGTAAGAAAAATATGCAATCAACCAAGACCAAATGGAAGCCATCGCCTTTGAAAAACTCGATTTCAAACATGAACATGATCAAATCAAATGGGAAATACAAAACCCAGAATTTTAAACACAATTTTGCGAAGAAAATCAAGCTTGAATTGATCAAGAACACAAGCAATCCAAAAGAATTGTCGGTTCATGTTCATCATAATTGAAATTTTACTTAATTTAATCAAAGAGTTTGGGGAGGAGATTTTACCAGATTTTTTATTCGAATTTCTGCTGTAGAAATTCTCCGTCGAATACCTCAGATAGCAGCCGGCGTTCAACGCCCTCCCTTCTCTGCTCGGAAAACACCGTCGGGACTCCGTCCTCGCCTTCTCCAAACACGTTCTGCATTCATCGCGGTTCAAAGTCCTCCAACACTGCGCCAAACCATATATTCCGTTCATTTCTTCCACCGCATATCCTCCGTCCGCCACCGCACTCGCCGTCAAATTATCAATCAGATGTCCGACGTTCGTCTGGAACTCCGATCTCGCCGCTCCGTTTCCACTGATTTGACCCAACGGGGTGCTGCAATTCACCGTATCACGAATCGGGTCGGTGCTCTCGTTGAAGAAGCTGTAATTATCGTAGCGCAAGAAGCACCCGTCGAGGTACATGCGGGCGGACATGGCGGGTAGGCAGCGGGGGATCCTCGTCCGGCTGTTTGCGTAGCAGAGGAGGCAGTCGGTGTGGGAGAGGTCTTGGAAGCACTGCGCCAGGACGTGGATTGGCGGCGTCGTGTTGGACGAATGTTGGCCCCATTCGTGGGCGGTGACGAGCTGAGAGAGAACCTCCATCTCGCTGACGAACGGCGTGATGTAGCTGGTGTTCGACGGCGCCCTATTGGTGCCGCAGATGAGGCTGACCTCCGACATGAAGCTGACCTCCGACATTTGGCCATCGGAGAAGGAGAAACAGAAGAGATTGATGAAGAAGATGACCCATCTGAAAAATAACAAGTTTGCGGCTGAGAAATGCATGTAATTTGAATTGGGTTATTCTCTGCAATTATTCTTAGAGAGAGAGAGAGAGACAGAGAGGAAGAAAGAAACAGTTTTTTGGGTGTTCCCACAATAAAAGCAAATTGCTGTTTTCATTTCACTTCAACTTTCATCATTGCTGTGAAAAGTCGTTCTCTGTTCCCATCACGTTTTTTGGAAACAGAACTTCTTAATCCATTCATGCCGTAATCGTTTTAAAAACCTTTTTTTTTTTTTTTTTTTTTTTTTTTTTTTTTTTTTTTCTAATGGGATAATTCCATTTACACCCCCCTTAATTATAGTGAAATTCCACATACATCCCACTAACTTTCAAAATTACCACGGCAACCCCCTACCGGAGCAATTTTTATTGAATGGACCATTTTGTCCTTACTAATTCAGAATAAAAATAATAATAAAATAACTAAAATTAATAAATGACCAAACTGCCCTCCTTTTTTCTTTCTTTTTCTTTTTCCTTCATCTTCAATCCCTACAATAAACGATCTCTGCTATGGCCTCAGCCCCAGCTCCAGCTCCGTGCTCCATCACCAATCGTCGTTCAACCTTCGATCGCCGTAATCGTCCCTCAATCGTCGCTCAGATTGAGGTCTGATAGCTATTACCAAATCGAAAATCCCGTCTCCGTCCCTCCATCGTCGTTCAACCTTCGATCGAAAATCGTAATCGCATCCCTAAATCAAATGTGGTGGTTGGTGATGGCAGGGAATGGAATGATCCCACCTTTTTTTTTTATTCTTTCTTTTCTCTGTGTCTTTGTTTGCAGACAAACAAAGACCACAAAAGGGGATTAGGGTTCCAAACAGTTGCCGCCCTATCTCCGTGTGGTGGTGGTGGACCGGTGGGGAATGTGGGGAAGAGGAAGATGAAGAAAGCCCGCAAGGGCACTGGGACCTACAAGGGAGTTTTTTCGGCAGAGGGACGAGTGGAGAAAACACCTGATGTTGTCGAACACTAGGTTCCTTTGCTCGTGTCGCTGTCGTTGTCTCGTCGTCCGTTGTTTCCATCATCCTTTTGTCCGTCTAGCTCGCTGTCGTCTCCCCCTCTCTTCTCTCCATTTTTTTCTTAGTTATTGTTATTGCATTTTATCTTAAATCAATAAGAGCTATTCTGAAATTGGGTCTGTTTAGGAGTCGTTTATGCTATTGTTTTGGGTCTGTTTTGAGTTATTTGATCTGTTTTGAGTGATTACTTTGGTGCTCTGAAATTGAATGTAATTATGAAACTATAATAAATTCTTGTTTTGAGTTATTCGATCTCTCTTGGTTGGCGGTAGGTATGGTGTTCGGTGGGGGTGTCCCTGGTGGCGGCGGTGGAAATGGTCTCTGGTGGTGGTGGAGAAAATTTTAGGCCTTTTATTACAATAGGTACCCTGAATGTTTTATGAAATGTTATTTTGAACTATTATATTTTTTAATACGAGGGTAATTTGGTCTTTTTACTTGGTCAACAATTAAAAAATTAATTTTCAAATGGCGTTTTCGGAATAAAAAATGATCTGGGGGTCTCAGTGATCTTTGACCAAATAGTTCAAGGGTATCCCATATAGTTTTAAAAGTTGAGGGGATTCCCGTGATCACAGTCAATAGTTGAGAGGGTGTAAGAGAAATTATCCCTTTTTTTAATTGTAATTTAGTATTTTTGTAAAATGTAAGTATATAGTTATTTGATCGTTGACCAAATTAATAAACGAATATTTATACCCTTATATAAATACATAAAATCCTAGTTTTTTTTTCTCATAATCGTCCTTTTCATTTTCAGCCGCCATTTCCTTCTTTCTCTTCCTCAGTTGCAAGCCCCGCTACCACAACTGTTCACCACCGCAACCGTCATGCCTTCTCCTTTACCATCTTCGCCATGTCCAGCCGTTGTCGTCGTTCGTTCGTCGCCTTCCTCTCTCTCTCTCCCACTCTGAATCGTCGCTCTCTCCTTCTTTGTCTTTCCCAAATCTAGTTCAGATTTGTTCGTCCCTTTGTTCGTCGCCTTTGTTTGTCCGCCGCAGTTGTCAACCGCCATCATTGTTGCTCGTCACCTTCTTTCTCTCTGGAATTTTCAAATCTAAAACTTTAAGTGAGCATTTATTCTGAAAATTTTGAGTGAACATTTGTTTGGAATATTTTAGTGAACATTTATTTTTGATTTGTTTTGAAATATTGTGTGAACATTCACAAATAAGAGTACATTTATAAAGATTTTTTTTAATATTTTTTATTTGTTTTGAAATACTGAGTAAATATTGAGTGAAATATTATTCTAAAATATTTTGAGTGAAATATTAAGTGAATATGGAGTGAAATATTATTCTGAAATATTGAGTAAACATTCACACATAAATAAATATTCAGTGAAATGTTGTTATATCTCATAGAATGATATTTTATGTAAATTAGGGAGAAAAGAAGGTCAAAGAAGATGGATTATTTTCTAAAAAATATTTGGAGGACTAAATAATAAGTTTCTCTATTATTATTCAGTTTTTTTTTTTTTTTTAATTTTTGTTTAAATTTCAATTCTCATAATTTAAATTGTGAACGGGTTATGGCGGGCTCACGTTGTAAGCGATCTGTGACAGCCCCCCCCCCCTCTCTATTATCTTTGTGATGGATCCTTGATAACCCATCAATTACGGAAATAAACACTAATAAAATAATTAATTTGCGAACGGTGACAATGAAATAAATTCATGAAAATTATAATAAATTTATAATTTATCTCTAATTCTGTTTAACTTAACAGCCAAATTGGACAGAATTACTAATTAAAACTATAATTAAAGATACAAAATTTAAAATGAAATACACAAATTTATTCAACCACATAAAAATTGGTTAATAGTTAAGAGGTTAAAAATATAATTTGTCCCAAACTAAATACACAAGATATCCGCTTTCATTCCACCTGGACCAAGGCCTAGGGTTCATTCATGTTTTTTTTTTAATACTCACGAGTGTTCCCTACCCACACAGGGAGAAAGACTATTTCATTCGGAGTGCGTGGTTATCCTTCTCAATAAGTATTTTTTTGCAGACTCGAACCTTTGATCTTATAGAGATCTTTCAACTGCTTTAACTCAAGTGTGTGTTGTCAGTTAAATTACACCTTGTTGATTTTCATGTTCTTAATAAGTTACGTTTCTACATATATAATTAGACTTTTCATTTTTAATGTTGGTTAATTAAAACCTGGATTAATAAGAATTGTCCACGCGGTGCATAATGTTGAAATTCTTGGTATTTTTTTAAACTTTTTTGTTTCCAAAATCAACCCAACGATCACAATTGACGTTGATTGGAGTCTCTAGAAGTTCGTTTGATTATTCCTCAATTTTAAGATATATATATATATATATATATATATATATATATATATATATAAGTTTAAAGGTCTGTTTTACTTACTTTTTTGTCCATTTTTGGATAAACAAAAATAACTTCCTTGATTTTCGATGGAGTGTATTTCCACACGAATAAGAAATCACCATGTTTCAGCAAGGCGCCTATCACTGATCATATTTGACCACCTAATGCTGAAAGACCATATGATATTTTATGACCGCCCGAGGACTGGCCAAGCATTGGTCAAGCTTTCCGATGACGGACTAGGGTCATTCGAGCCTGTCTCCCCTCTTCGGTCATCCGAGGACATCGCCATATCCTGGTCCGATCGATAATTAACATGGATCGTGCAGATTCTCCATGCCATCAAAAGGGTTTCCCACTCCTTTTAGTAAAGAGCGTGAACTCTATTTGATGGACCGAAAGTCAAGGCCCAAATGTTTAATCATGCCACACGTCACTTGATTCGCCACGCGTCTAATTACGCTGGTAATATGAGTTCATTTTTCAGGATTAATCCAACCTCTCTCATTTGAATGGTCCAGACAATAAAACACTAGGTAATAGAAGTTCTGGCATAACAAACTTGAACTCCTATTTTCTCCCTAAATCTTACTCATGGCAGAGGAACTTCACTGAGCACAACCCCACTGGTCTTTGTGCAGGATTTAGCTCGGATTCTAGACACATCAACAAGAATCGTTCATAGGACATGACAACCAGCACGTCCAAAATGTCACCTCAGTACTAAATCACCCCTATAGATCCTGATCGGACCAATTGAAAGTGTTATGCAATTTTCGGTACCAATAATTTCAATTGTTAAGCATTTGATTAGTATAATATCAAGGGTAAAAGAGTTGGTTTACTTACTTTTGTCCTCTTCTTCATAAACAAATATATATATATATATACACACGAGAAAGTGACATTCAAACGGAATAGAGAATTTACTATTAAAAAATATTTACAAAAAAATAATTAGAATTTGACTTTATCTAAAGATAAATTTCAAAATCATTTTCTAAATAGATATAAATTGAGTCGCAATATTAAATATTATCCCTTTTTCTCCCATCCAAATTTTAATTTACGAAAAAACTTTAGGGTTTATACCATTTATCTCCCTTACCATTTGTCCAAAACTACAAATATTTTTTGTCTGGAAAATGTCAGTCACCCCCTCGTCGTTTTGGTCAAACACCATTTAGTTCACCTATAGATTAAAAATCAATAAAAAATTATTGTAATGACAATTTTTCTCTTAACAATTTTAAAATAATTAAATAGTAAAAATTAAATTACATAAATATCTCTTTAATTTTTTTTTTTTATTATTTATCTCTTTTATTTTTTACACTAATATCCCTATTTAAAAAAAATATTTTTTTGCCCCTTTATTTAAAAATAAAAATAAAAATAAATAAATAAAACAAAACAAACAAACAAACTACCTCCTCCCCCAACCTCACCCTACCGGCACAACCACCACAACCCAACTGACCACCCCGTCGGAATTTTCTTCCTCCTTGCTATTTTTTCTTCTTCCTCCTCCTCTTTCTTCTCTATTTTCCTTCCACCCAGATTCACCGCGACGCATTTGCATAGATCCATCGTGACGATGGATTTGTTCAGGTGCGACATCATAACTGATCTGGGAATGTCCGTTGTGACAAATGTGCAGATCCGTCACGTCGGATCTGTGGGGGCAAGAGAGAGGAGAAGGAGGAGGAAGAAGAAGAAGAAAGTGAAAACTAGCATCCCTATTTTGAAAAAAAAAAAAAAAAAAAAGACAAAAAAACACACTACCTCCTCCCCCTACGCTCACCTCACCAGAACAACCACCATAACCCACCGGACCCCGCCGATTTTTTTTTCTCTCTTCTTATTTCTTCTTTTTCCTCCTCCTTCATCATCTTCTTCTTCTTCTCCATTCTTCCTTCTTTTTTTTCTTCTTCTTCTTCCCTACTCTCTCTCCCCCCCCCCCCCCCCGATACGTCGCGGCGATAGATCTGTGCGGGCGCAATGTCATGATGGATCTGGGAAGGTCCTTCGTGACAAATGTGCAGATCCGCCACAATGGATTTGGAGAGAGAGAGAGAGAGAAGAAGAAGAAGAAGAAGAAGGAAAAGTGCACTCTGGCAGCAACGGTGGATGGGATGGGAGGCAGTGGCAGTGGCGATGGGAGGGAGGGGTGGGGATGGGTGTAATTATATTTGCTAAAAAAATTAGGGATAAAAATATATTTTTAAAAATAGGGGCATTAATGAATTTAAAATATATATATATATATATATATATATATATATATATATATATATATATATATATATATATATTTCAAGAGAATTCATGTCTTTTTACAACAAAAAATTGGTCAAAGAGGCTGACTAGTATTTTTCAAATGATAGGAGGAATTTGTGATGTTGTGCAAAATGACTGAAGAGGTAAGTGGTATAAACCCAAAAACTTAAACACACCTTAGCGCAATGCTTGATCTAAGAAATAACCCAAAACCAAAAATATAATCCATTCTGACCCGTTGGTCGATATCTCAAATTTATACTTTCGTGGGGCTTTGATAATATTTGGTTGTACGAAAGTGATATCCTAAAATTTAAACTTGAAGAGGGGTATTTCTGGAATTCCCAAATAAAGACACTTATAAAGAAAAAAAACTCATGTGTCACCGTGAGCCAAACATGACTCAATTGTATTCATCTGCTACGCACTTGAACCCGAGCCTTAACCATGGATATCTGAGGATTTCGGTTATTACTCCAGGATAGATATCGAGATCATATTCGACACCGACCACACCCTTGAGTCAACCGAAGAATTAGCTCGAATCTACGTGTAAATGAACCATCCTCAGTATATCCAAGGATGTTTCAGACCCCGTCCCAACCTCAGGTTATAAACATGTGTACGGTGTTCTTTGTCTTATGGGCGGTATTCAGTCAAAGTTTTGCGGTACAAGCTAATTGATAAGAACTGAACAGTAGTTATGGTATTTTATTGAACAACTAAAAATAACAAAGATAAACCAAGCATTTGAGGGGCTTCGAAACTCTCCAAATGAACTGAGCTCAATCCAAAACAATTATCCATTTCTCAATGCCCTCAACAATGTCAATCTTCTCCTTATATCCTACTCCCATAACCAACTCTAAAGCAGAATATAAAACAGCATAACAAACATAACCACACCATTTTTCTCTCTCCATTTTACCCTTCCTTCTAGAATAGGTGAACCAACTTAGGGCCTAACATTATCCGCCGTCTAAACATTCACATTGTCCTCAAGGTGAAGTTTATTACTCTTGTCGTTGGCAACTTTCCGGGATCCCACACTATTCTTTTAGACCGATCACGGTGATCTTTGTGAGTTTTTGAGCAGTGCACTTCGAAAAGCAAAGTAAGGATTACTACTGTAGGCTGTTTTAGAACTATCCGAAATCAATCGAGTAAAAGTCCCAAATTGTGCAAAACAACTCATAGTGCTAGGATTAGAATTATCCATAGCCCGACCCAAGTTTTTTCTTCTTTCTTCTAGGCCAAAAAATAAATTAGCAACCTGATTTTTTTCTTCTGGGTTTGATGAAGCAATAGGCTGATCCAAGTTGTTGGGCTTGAAAAATTGGTTGGGTCGAATTTCTTCTGATGGATCAGCAACAATCTTTGAAGCATGGGGATCGACAGACTGGGGCAACCACAATTTTTCTTCAATCTTCTGGGCCAAATTCATGGCTCGACCCAAATCGGTAGGCTCCATAACCCGTATCTCGGCCCGAATGTTTGACTTCAACCCTTTGATGAATTTTCCGAGGGCGACCTCCTTCGACAAATCCTCCAGCGATGCTGATAATTTGATAAACCTCTAGTGATAATCATGAACGTTGTCAGTCTGCTCCAAGGCCAACCACTGCTCATGGAGCGACCCCATTTGCGTTGAACGAAATTGTTTCAGCAGCAAGATCTTCAATTCCTCCCACGACGTGATGGATCGGTGCTTGGTTTCCCATTGGTACCACAGTAAGGCGTCACCTTTGAAGCCAATGACCACCGCTTCAATCTTCTCATCGTTCGTGAACCAGTGGAGAGCAAAATAGCGTTTGGCCTTCAAGATCCAACCATCGGGATCTTTTTCAAAACCACAGGGTAGGGTGCTTATGAAAATACTACAGGGGTACTACCCTGAAAATTTTCACTAGTATCCTTACATTGTTTCAAAACAATTAATTCAAATATCTTCAAATTTTACATGAGCCCCACCTACCTGAATTATAAAACATCTGATAAACTCCCTAAAAAAATTAGTTCCTCCTCAACAAATTTTCTAGATCTGCCACTGGTTATTTCTTTTGAATTATAGATAGCCCAAAGAGAAAAAAACTTTTGATACTATAAAAGCATAAACCGAAATCTCCTCTCCATTTTAATTAGTATATGAAATAAAAAATACGCATCATTATACAACACATTATAAAACAAACCTGGTTTATTATTTTTCAATAAATTCCCAAGTCATGGAATAAAATAGTGATATGGGGGAATCTCGTCACATATACCACGCGGACAATATCGTTCCAAGTGTGGAAAAACAACTAGGCTGGGAGCTAGAATCCCTCTCCAAGCAGAGCTAAGAATCGTCTTACCGAGCTGAAGAAGTCCGAACTAAGTCGACAGACTCCGGGTTGGGCTGACGAACTCGGGCACCCTTTGCCCATCGTCTCCGTGCTCGGAGTCTCGTCGGGCCGTCTTGAGGCTTTAGCCCATGAGCCTCTACAGATGGGCTCAAAAGCCCAACCCAGATAATCAGAGCCCCTCAGCGGATTGGGTTAATTAACCTGAGTTTAGCTCCCTAAATTCACAATGCTAATCGAGTCCAAAGCCTATAAATACCTCATGCCATTCATTACCCAAAGGTATGTCTTCTCTACTGACACTAGAGCAGTTTTAGCCCTTCTCCTTCAGATACTTACTCTCACGCTGGAGGGACTTCACCAGGTACAATCTCGGTGAGTCTGTGTGCAGGTGCTCGGAGTGAAGGAGTGGAGCTCAGTTCGGAGGTTGTCAACACCCTTGAATTCACCAAGTTAATCACGCCACTAACAATCTTATGGGTATAGTACCTTTTCGGACCATACTATTGGTTGCTCACCATTTTTGGACATCAACAAATAGTAATAAAAAACTTGATTTTAAGGGTGAATTTTTTATGTACAGTAACTAATTCAGAACTCAAATAAAAAATGTCAAGAAAAAAAAGAGAAATTCAAAGCTTGATTTGAAGAGTGAATTTTTGTTGTACAGTAACAATTTCAAAAAGTTCAAACATCACAAATGTAATGGAAGAAAATGCCGATGCTGAAGATGGTTCGGCAGACGACGGCGAATGACGTGACTTGACGGGAGATCGGCGATACAATAAACGACAACACACGACTGCGTCGAGGATGTGGAGAATGCACAACAAAAATCTTTTGAGAAGAAGATGAAAATAGATGGAAACATGTGATGAGAAATTGAGATTGATATTGATATGGAAGGTTTCCCCCAAAAATTATTTTCCTATATTATACAATATTTACGCGCGCACGACTAAGAAATGTTTTTTTTTTTTTTTTTTTCCTAAATAACTATTGGTGTATGGGGATAGGGTTAATTTATAGCACGGCCTTGGGGCCATGGTAAAAAATCCTATTTCCCAA
Source organism: Eucommia ulmoides (assembly GCA_016647705.1). Classification (NCBI taxonomy): domain Eukaryota; kingdom Viridiplantae; phylum Streptophyta; class Magnoliopsida; order Garryales; family Eucommiaceae; genus Eucommia; species Eucommia ulmoides. The sequence goes on along the minus strand of CM028339.1, from coordinate 1,151,438 downwards.
AAAAGTTTTTGAACACCCTTATTAAAAAAACAAAAAAAAAAAATTGTCCCGCGCATTAAAAAATGGTTGAAGGTTCAATACACACGCTGCACTCTCACAATTACATGTATTTAAATATAATATACTTACATGTAATTGGTATTATGTAATTAATATTAAACAAGTACATATAACTAATATTATATAGACGTGAGCATACGAGAGATTAATACGTAACGAAAACCAATTTAAAAGATTAAATCAAAACTTTGATTTAAATGCGAGTCAAATTATATCCACTAAGATTTAATCACCAATCATCCTAGAAAATACCCTTAAACCGGCCACCCTTCTATTTTTTTTTTTAGGTTTTCCAAGATATCCCTGCACCACGGTTAGGCCCCGTTTGGTTAGTGTTCCTAACCAAACTCAACCCAAAAATTTTGGGTTTGATTGTTGGGAACGCGTTTGGCAAACACAAAATTCAACCCAACCCAACCCAAAAAATAGGAATTGATTCTCAAAATCCTAAAGAAACCAGAAACAAAAAAAAAGTTATTTATTTACCCAAAGTTCTCAACTTCCGTTTTCATCTGTCGGCTGACCACCACCATCCGCCGCCGCCGCCGTCTCCGGCAACCTTTTGCTGCCGCCGACCACCTCCAACGACCGTCCGCGCCGCCGGCGTCCACCTCCGGCTACCGTCCGCCGCCTGCCGGCGACCATCGCCGGCCACCACCGCCGCCGTCACCGTCTGACACACCGCCGTCGCCGGCGTTCGGCCACCATCCGCCGCCGCCAAACACAAAAAAAAAAATCAAAAATAAATAAATTAGTTTTAGGATAAAATCGTTACCAAACACATTCTGTTCTCAGCACAAAACAAAAATTGTCGTTACCAAACGCAATTCTGTTCCCAAAATTCTCAACCCAACCCAATTCAACTCAACCCAACCCATTTCAGTTGGGTTCAGAAAAGTGGGAACACTAACCAAACGTCACCTAATCTCTTGAGGTACTGTTGAGCGCCAGAAACGGGACACCTCTCCCAACAAAATACTTTCTATATACAATCTTCCGAGATCCAATCCCTGAAAATGTTATTTAAGGCCCCGTTTGGTAACCCATCCCATCCCAGAAATTTCCATTCCATTCCCAGATTTTTGGAAATTCTATTTGGGAATAGCGTTTGGTAATTTTTGTTTCTGTTTCTATTTCATTCCCATTTGAGAATTGTGCCCACTTTTTTCTTAAGAAATGAGAAACAAAAAAAAGTTGTTTCTCATTATTCTCATTCCATTCCCAAAACCCATGGTCACTATTCACCTACCGGCTGACCACCGCCCGCCGCCGGCGACGCGCGACTGTCCGGCCGGAATTTTCCGGCCACTTCCGGCAGTCTCCGCGCGACGGCGTCATTGTCTTCCAGCCAACGTCTCCGCCGCCGGAGAATCGCCGCCGGCCGTTGCCGGAGCACCGCCGGCCGGCCAGCGACGGCGTCACCGCCGTCAAGCCAAAACAGAAAAGAAAAAAAAAAAAAAAAGATTTTAGTTTAAAATCGTTACCAAACACAATTCCCTTCCCAAAACAAAAAAAAAATAAAAATTCTCATCCCATTCTCATCACACTGCTAGAATAGAAACAGAAACAGTTACCAAACGTCAGCTAAGAAATTCAAATCTTTTTCGCTCGGACCAACTCATGTATGTTGGTAGCCGCCCTTCTATCGCTTACTTTTTTTGCCGTGAAGCAAGGAGGAAATGTCGTTCACCAACCCCACGGAAAAGACGTCGAATGCCTTCCTTTTGCTCTGTCGACAAAAGAAAGTAAAATAATGAAGTCAAAAAGGTTCATCCAAACAGGAAAGTAGGTATAGTGGTGTCCTTGTGTCTCTCATATCCACGTGACACAAATTACATGAAAATGATGCAAATAATATTCCTTCTCTTATTCTCCATTTTTTTTTTTTTTTTTTGGGTATAATAATGATGCAAGTCACAGCAAGTTTCGCACGGTACAAATGTAAATGATATCATCACGACCTCAATTTATGCATGGCGAAAAGGAGCATTGGAATGGTCTTAGTTCCTGAATATTTAGTAGGTGAGACAGAGGACGAAGCTTAGAGAAAATGGGAAGCATTGGCAATTGAATCACTCGATGGAGCAGAAGAGGATGGAGTTGCAACTCGCCTGCATGACGTCGGAATTGCCTCACCCACGAGATTAGGAAGAGTCTAATCTGAAAACTTCAAGAGTTAACTAAGGTGACGTTTGGTAACCGTTTTTCTTTTTATTTCAGTAATGGGATGGGATGGGATGGGATGAGAATTTTGTTTTCTTCTTGGGAGTAGAATCGCGTTTGGTAATGATAATTTTTGTTTTGTTTTGGAAAGAGAATTGTGTTTGGTAACGATTTTATCCTAAAATCTTTTTTTTTTTTTTCTTCTGTTTTGGCTGGACGGTGATGGCTCCGGCGCCGGCAACGACGGCCGGAAGGCAATGGCGCCGATGCTGGCGAAGGTCGGACAGCGGTGGTAGGTGGATGACAGTGGCCGGTGGCAGGAAAATTTTCCGGCCGGACGGCAACCGACAGCGACCGGCAACCAGCACGGCGGACGGTGATCGGCTGGCGGGTAAACAGTGACCATGTATTTTAGGAATGAAATGGGAATAATGAGAAACAATTTTTTTTTGTTTCTCATTTCTTAAGAAAAAAAGTGGGCACAATTCTCAAATGAGAATGAAATGGAAATGGAAACAAAAATTACCAAACGCTATTCCCAAACAGAATTTCCAAAAATCTAGAAATAGAATGAGAATTTCTAGAATGGAAATGGTTACCAAACGGGGTCTAAGGATCTCTATTTCACATGTTAGGCGTAGCTGGTGTATGGGGGGCTTGGAAGTTGTTATCCAACGTTCTCATTTACGTCTCCCTTTACCCACACATGTTGAAAAATTATCTCGTTCGAGGTGCATGACTACTTCTCTCAACAAGTGTATGCCTTACCACTTGAACGACACTTTGTTGATTCTTCGTCTCCATTTTTCATGTTCTATTTTGCGATAAAGTCAAAAAAGATTTAAGGGTTAGGGCTAAAAAAGAGTAATAAGTGAAAATTAAAATTAAATTGTAACAAAACAAAAAATATTTCTATATTGAGACTCAACAATATTTATTTTAAAAAATGATGCTCAAATTTATATAAAGATAAATTGACACGGAATACATTATCACCGTTCATGTATGGAGTGTTCATCTGGGTTGAGAAGAGAAGGAACTAAAAAAATAAAAAATGATCAAAGTCAAGGTGAAAATCTCAAAATCAAAATCAACAAATACTTAATAAATAACAAGGATAATTAAGTAATTTTGACGAATAAATTTTATATTATACTGATAAAAATAAAATTTAAATAGAGATATCATCACGTCGATTCTGGTTTGAGATGTTGCTTGTATTGATTGAAAAATATAAGAATATTTTTTTATATTTATTAAAACATATGAGATTATCGCGATAATTATCTCAAATACAATAATTTTCCTTAGTTGAAGTATATATTTGTTTATGAAAAAAGGCATGGACATTATATGATGAGTCATTCGGTGGGAGATTCTTTATTTCACCCTTAATTTTAAAAAAATCTTAGAGACGGAAAAAACTTGTGTTTTAATTCAGCCTATTTTAAAAAAGTGGAAATCCACTACACGCGTCTGCAGACGCGCGGTTATATATAACAACTTTGTGTGTAAATTTTTATCAGACGTAAAAAATATTACTGTATTTTGTAACATGTAATTAATTTGTTTGTAAAATTTTTTTAAACAAAAATCACACAAAATACATATAATTAGTAACATGTAACTAAATGTATACAAATACATGTAACTAATATTAAACTAATTTTTGTGTCTAATATTTGTTAAATGTCACAAATATTACACAGATATATATATATATACAATTGTAACATTTAATTAATATTATATAAGTACATATAACAAAAAAATACACAAATATATGTAAAAATATAACAATTATTAAATTGTAACTAATATTTGTTACATGTAACTAATATTCACTATAAAATCGAATTTATTCACCAAATTCTCCTTGCAATCCTTGAAATGTGAGACTAAAACTCAAGTGAAATCTAACTTAAGGGATTAAATTAAAATTTATATCTTAGACAAGATTTTTTTAAAATTAAATATATTTTGTGGGATTTTCGACTGATTAATCCTATATTAATTTATATGCTTAAAAACTAAGGAATAATCAAAAGAACTTCTAGGGAACTCCAATAAACGCCAATGGTAATCGTTGGGGGTTTTGAAAAGCAAAGAATTTCAACATTAACCACCGCGTGGGCAATTCTTAATTAATCCATGTTTTAAATAACTAGAATTGAGAAAGAAAAATAAATTTTAATAGGGTTGATTAGGTACGAGTCTCAAAGTCCATAATGGCAAAACTTCATTTCATAAATAAATATTTTTTTGACCGCAACAAATATTTATCACTATTAAGTATTCCGCTGTAGCAAAATGACCATCAGTGTCATAATGAATATCGATGAACCAAATATTCATTATTAGCACAATTACTGTCGACCACCACAATAAGGTTGTGTTTGGGTAGAGGATTTCTAGGAGGAATTTCATTTGGTTAGAGGATTTTGAAATTCTTTTTTGGCTAGGTTTTAGGAAAGAAGGATTTGTCAAATCTTTGTAAGAGTGAAATGAAGGATTTTGAAATTCTTTTGAGAGAGGTTGCATTTGGCAAATCCTTTCTTCCTCACGTCGCTTCTTCGTTCGTTCCTCATCTCCATATTTGTTGTTTCGTTAGTTCGTCGTCTTCTTCGTCGTTGTCTTTGCCGTCGCTTCGTTTGTTCGTCGTTTGTACTCTTCGTCGGTCGTCAATCATCTGTCGCTCTATCTCCATCTTCGTCGCTTCGTTTGTCGTCGCCGAAATAGGGTTTGATTTCAAAAATGAAAATCGATTTCGAAATCGAACAACGAATAAATCGATTTCGTTTTCGAACGACAACGACGAAATCGAAATCGAACGACGAAATAGGGTTCGAAATCGATTTCGTTTTCAAAATTGAACGACAAAATAGGGTTCGAAATCTAGTTTGCGTTTTCGATCTTGATTTGTTCGAATACGTTCTTGTTAGATTTCTTCGAATTTGTTCTTGGATTTGTTCATCGTTTCATTGTCTGTTTTTTTTTTTTTTAATCTAGAAGTGGGATAAAAAATAGAACAAAAAAAAATAAAAAATTATTTAAATATTTCAGTTCAAACAATTATCCAAACAAAGAATTTCACTTTATTTCACAAATCCCTTATATTTATCAAATTTGTTACCCAAACGCAACCCAAACATTCATCTACATTAAAATTGCGACAACCACCACTTACCATTATCACTGTTACAACAAACATTCACCACCAGACACACATATTTATCATCACCACAAATATTTATTAATTAACACAATGATTGAACAAAAATTGAAATTAAATTAAATTTTTCAAAAGAAAAGAATTAATATAATGATTGAATCGAAATTATTATTTTTTTATTTGACATAATATATTCGTAAAAATATTTTGAACTAAAAAAAATATAAGGAACAATTTGAAGGACCCTAGAAAATTCTATATTAAAAAATACACGGGTCAATTAATAATGGTATTTTCAAAATAATAAAAATATAAAATGATTATTATTATTATTATTTTTATAAAATGTGTATTCTTATTTTTTTTTTTAAATTTATTTATATTTTATTATTATTAGTTTTTTTTGAAAAATTCCTCCAAAGTTCCAATAAATGGAAAATGGCACTTATGGGAGGACTATCCAAGAGTTTTTTTTGATTTTGAGATGATTCTTAGAAAGTGATGATTGTGACCTCCCTCACAAGAATTTTTTTTTTTTTTTAATAAAATGTGTTTTCTTATTTTTTAAAGCTATTTGTATTTTATTATTAATATTTGTAGAAACCCAGCTCATTAAGCATTGGATGTCTAGGTGGAATGGAACCTTTTTTGTACAGTGATTATGTCGTATGCTTTATCACGAGTTATGATGTGTCTTATTTTTTGTCAATCAAAACATCCTTAAAAAATATTATTAAAATTAAATTTTGAATTTAATATTGAATATATTAAATCGATGTAAAAATGGGTATATCTTTAAAATCGTCCGGAGAGACGATTAGTTAAAGTGCGCGTAAATTAATCCGAACACATCTTATCAAAAAAAGAAATCTAGCGCGTCCCTCCAACCATATCTACCGACCATTTCTACCAAATATATATATATATATATATATATATATATATATATATATATATATATATATATATATATGTTGTTTAAATATATATTTTTTTATTACTTACCACTTTGGAAGTTGGTTCCCACTCACATTCTGCACAATTTTCTTTCTCCCTCTCTCCCTCCCCCTCTGCTTTACTGTGTTTCATCCAACGCACTCTTCTCAACAGAGAAAAATTCCAGAATACCCAATTCAAATGACATGCATTTTTCATCTGCAAACTTGTTGTTTCTCAGATGGGTCATCTTCTTCATCAATCTCTTTTGTTTCTCGTTCTCCGATCTCCAAATCTCCGATTCCGAGGTCGGACTCTTCTGCGGCACCAACTGGGCGCCGGCTAACACCAGCAACATCACGCCGTTCACCAGGGAGATGAATGTTCTATACAATCTTGTTGAAACAAGCAACTGGGGCCACCATGCGGGCAACACTACGCCGCCCATCTACGTCCTGGCCCAGTGCTATGAGGACCTCTCCCACACCGACTGCCTCCTCTGCTACACCGCCAGCCGCTCGAGGCTCCCCCACTGCCTACCCGCCATGTCCGGCCGTGTGTACCTTGACGGGTGCTTCTTGCGCTACGATAATTACAGCTTCTTCAACGAAAGCACCGACCCGTTTCACGATTCGGTGAATTGCAGCACCCCATTGGGACAAATCAGTGGAAACGAAGCGGCGAGATCGAAGTTCCAGACGAATGTCGGACATCTGATTGGTAATTTGACTGAGAAAGCGGTGGTGGACGGAGGATTTGCGGTGGAAGAAATGAACAGAATCTATGGTTTGGCGCAGTGTTGGAAGACTTTGAGCCGCAACGAATGCAGAACGTGTTTGGAGAAGGCAAGTATGGAGGCCAGACGCTGTTTTCCGAACAGAGAAGGGAGGGCATTGAACGCCGGCTGTTATCTGAGGTATTCAACGGATAAGTTCTACAGTAATGTGACCGAAAATTCGAACAAAAAATTTGGTAAATCTCTTTTACAAACCATTGATTATAGAAGAATTTGTTGATCGATGTGAATTGTGCTTCCTTCTGTCTTGGTTCAGTGCATATTCTTAGATTCCTGTCCAAATCGATCATATGAGTGTTCAAAACAGCTATATAAATCAATTCAAGTTACTCCACTTAGTGGTTATTGGAATTTATCTCGCATTCCTACATAGTCAAATCATCCGTGCAAGTAAGTCGGGGTTGCGCATTTCTCCGTGCAAACTGAGAATTGCACTTAAAGCCAGGTGTTAGATTCCTGTCACAGATCGATCATTCGAGAGTACTCAAACTAATATATGAATTAAAGGAGTTACTCCAATTGGAATCAGTTGGAACCTCCTAACACATATTCTTCTTACAATTTTTCAACTATAATTTATTTGTTTCTAGTATAGGGTGGCAAATTCTTCTTATTGCTTCATCTTTTCTATTTAATTTATTTTATTGAGCTGGTCAAGTTTTTTTTATTTATTTTGCTAGAATAATGGAAAAATGAAAATGATATATATTGAAAGAGAGAGTACAAGAAATAAGCATCAAGTCTATACAATGAAGCCTATATTTGGGCATGAAGCTAGATTAGGAGACTATGGCAGTAGGTAACCTAATGGGTCTGAGCCCATATAGACATTATTGTAATATCCCCTCAAACTTAAGGTGTTAAAGCAGATACCGGCTTAAATTTGAAAAGTAAATCATGAACAATCCAAATAATGAGGTTTAGTGAAGATATCGTCTATTTGATTGGAGGAGCTAACTGATTGAAGATGAATTGTATTCTGAAGAATGTGCTGGCACATAAAATGACAGTTGGTCTTGATATGCTAGGTGTGTTTGTGGAAGACGTCATTATCAACAATTGGATATCTAATTATCACAATGAATAGTTGTCGCAGTGGAGGAGGACACTCCCATTGTCATCAACTAACCATTGGAGGCACAACAACACCTGAGTGCCATTAGCAAGAGCTATGCCTCTATGCTAAATTGAGCAACAACAATTTGCTTCTTACTACGCCAAGAAATAAGAGAGTAACTAGGGAAAAACAATACCTTGTACTAGAATGTCTATCAGTGCGATCTCCGATCATTATCTTGTTCAATATTCTCGGATTCACACATATCATTATCTCATTCAATATCCTCTCTAATATTTTGGCTCTCAATTATTCTAACAATATCTTTACAGTTTGTCAATTTTATTTCTTGCAATAAACTACAATTTTCTTTCATGATCCTTTTTTGATCAACCCTTCTTTAGTCATCCCACTTGTCACATTGGTATAATATTATTACTATCAAATTAATTATAATATTTTTATATTTTTTGTTGAATCCCACATCGCTTGTGTTACTTGATCTTGAGTTATGTATAAGTCTAAGAGTAATCCTTATCTTTCAAGGAGTCTTTTGAGCGTGAGTTAGGTCCATTGGGTTTTTATGTTGGCCCCTCAATATTCATTCGTAGTGGTTTGTCAAAATCCACCCTGCACGTGAGGGAGCATGTTAAATCCCACATTGATGTTGGGCCCCCGATATCTATTCGCAGTGGTTTGTGAAAGTCCACCCTTTGCTTGAGGGAGCGTGTTGAATCCCATATCGCTTGTGTTACTTGATCCTAAGTGATATATAAATTTAAGGGTAATCCTTCTCTTTCAAAGCATTTTATGAGATTGAGTTAGGCCCGTTGGGTTTCTACCTTTTCTTAATCAAGGGGCAGGTTTGAGACTTCTTCACTTTCAACTTTGGGCATTCTAATTCTTAATGATCAATTTTCATGCCCTAATTTGCATTTATTGAACTTTATATTCAGAATATTGTTGAACATATTTTCTTTTTGTGTTCATGATTATTCAGAGATCTCAATAGCGGCGGCTGTGGCCATTGCCTTGGCAGTAGCAGGCTTCGTCGCGCTTTCACTCTTGGCTGGTTTTGCAGCTTACCTTAGATACTCCAAATCAAAGCAAGGTACGAAATTTCAACAATTCTTCCTGTAAAATAATAAAAACGTTTTTTTTTTCTTCTTTCTAATGCATTATGATGATGACAATAGTTGGCAATGTTTACTAGGGTTTTAAGTAAAAATAATTAGCAAACAATGTTTTTTTTGGGCAATAGTTGTTGAAAAGAACCCGTTATTTATTTATTTTTCATGCAGAGCGCGTAAGTCTTGTCCCGTTCTCAAATTCATTCATGAAGTCCGGTTTGAATTTCAAGTACGAAACCTTAGAAAAGGCGACAGATTTCTTTGACCAATCAAAGAAAATAGGTCAGGGAGGGGGTGGTTCTGTATTCAAGGGTACACTCCCCGATGGCAGAACGGTTGCTGTAAAAAGATTGTTCTTCAGCACAAGGACATGGGTAGATGAGTTCTTCAATGAGGTAAACTTGATTAGTGGAATTCAACACAAAAACATTGTCAAACTCTTGGGTTGCAGCATCGAAGGACCCGAAAGCCTCCTGGTCTACGAGTATGTGCCAAACAAAAGCCTAGATCAGTTCCTTTTCGGTAAATTTCAACAAAACGTCATTCATATATTTATTTAATGATAGAAAAACATGTTTTTTTCTTCCTCTTTATTAATGGTTTTTTCTGTTTTTCTTTTTTTACAGGCAAGAACAAGATTCAGATTCTGAATTGGGAACAGAGATTGAACATTATAATTGGAGCAGCTGAAGGAATAGCCTATCTTCATGGAGGTACCGTAATAAGGATTATACACAGAGATATCAAGAGCAGTAATGTTCTTCTCGATGAGAATTTGGCTCCAAAAATTGCTGATTTTGGTCTTGCACGCCATTTCGGGGCAGATAAGACTCATCTTAGCACTGGAATCGCGGGGACATTGTAAGAAAAATTTTACCTTTAAAAACACAAAATTAGCGATTTCGAAAATAAAATGAAATAAAATTGTATTTTGATGATTCGATGCAGAGGCTATATGGCTCCTGAGTATATTGTTCGTGGGCAACTCACAGAAAAGGCCGATGTTTTTAGTTTTGGAGTGCTTCTTCTTGAGACTTTATGCAGTAGAAAAAACAATGCTTTCATAGATGATTCGGGTTCTCTCTTACAGACGGTAAGTGTTAGATTCTTGTCCCTCATCGATTTTTTGAGTGTCTTTCCTTTTTTTATTCCGCTTTTAGATCATGTGTGGAATGTTACTTTTAGAAGTTCCCTTATTTCTAATAACGCGTGGAATGTTACTATTAACGGTTTTCATTCTGCTTTCCTATAACGTGTGGAATGTTGATGCTTTCTTGTAATGCGTTGAATGTTACTATTAACAGTTTTCATTCTGCATTCTGAAAATGTGTGGAATGTCACTATCAACAGTTGCCATCGTGTATGTTTGCTTCCTAAAAATGAGTGGAATGTTACTATTTTTTATGCAGGTTTGGAAGCTTTACAAAACAGGGAGACAAGCTGAAGCCGTGGACTCTAGCCTGGAAGACGATTTTCCCATAAAAGAGGCATCCCGAGTGCTTCAAATCGGCCTACTATGCACACAGGCTTCGGCTGCCCTAAGACCATCAATGGATGAAGTGGTTCAAATGCTACAAACCGACGATGATCAAGAAATTCCATCTCCAACTCAACCGCCTTTTCTCGATGCAAGAGCGCACGATCCCGCCAGTTCTGCAAGGTCTTACAGCACAAGCAGTTGGAGACAATCTTCCACAGAGTCCTCCAGTATCCACAGTTCAGAGGGGCAATAATTGAAAAAAAAAAAAAAAGAACTTTTTTATAGGTTTATTTTTTTGGGAGGGTAATTTTTGTAAAGAGATCAGTTTGTAAATTTAGTTAGACAGACTGAGAAAGATGTGGCCTATAGATTCATAGAAAGGTGTATATTGGGTGGTGTGCTTAGGGATACAATGCACCTGAACCGGAGGGAAATTGAACCAAATCGAACTGAATGGTTCAAGTTTGACCATGGTCAAATAGTTGGGGCTTCTGTTTTGGCTTTGAAATTTAAAATCGAAGCGATTTTGGTTTTGATTTTGGTTTTTGCATTGTAATTTCAAAACTGAAGTGTAATGGAACTGCATGTCGGTTGTTTTGGTTTCTAAATTTAATACTTTTTCTACCATTAGTTTTTTTTTTTTTTTAAATAATTTTTTTTTACAAGTGTTTATAATATTGATGTTAAATGATACTTGAGATTAGATATTTAACGGTATTAAATAAGAAGTGTTAAAAAAAATAAGTGGGCACTTAGTTGAACAAATTTTATGTGATTTTTATATTTTAAGTGGTTATTTTATTTTGTTATAAAACACATCATTTTATAAGTATTTAATGAATTTAGTTTAAAAAAAATTTGTAGAAATTTTTATTCTTAAATAATTTTTACAATTTTATTTTTAAAATATTCTCTTTATTTTTTTTCAATTTAATATTTTTTTCATTTATAATTTTTTGTATATAATTTTTTTTATGAGAGTTTAGAGCATTGGTGTAAAATGTTAGTTATGATAATTAGATATTCTATGGTTCTAAGTGATAAGTGCTAAAAAATAAGTGAATCTATAACACTTAATTTTTAACAGTTTAAGTGATACTTATTTTTTAAATAATTATTTAATTTTGTTATAATAAGTATTTTTTGACTTATTTTTTTGGTATACCCACGAATGTCTTCATATCCATACAGGTTGAAAAACTAGCTCGTTTGGAGTGCATGACTATCCATTCGAACAAGTGTTTTCCCGTAAGCTCGAACCTCTGACCTTACAGAGATCCCCCAACTGCTTTAGCTCCAGTGTGTCTTACCACTCGAGCTACACCTTGTTGGTAATATTTTTTGACTTATGATTAAAAATCATAAGTATTTTTTTTTTTACTTAAAAATCAAATTAAGACCTAAAATTTAAACACTAAAGTTAAAGGGATACTATTTAAAACTTAAATATAAAATGGGGAAAATAATTTCTTTGTTTTCAAGTTTGGGGTGAATTTTTAAGTCGCATCTGATATTTAATATTTGACATATTTGGTCCCTAAACTATTAAATTGATTTCAACGTGATCTAAATTCGTTCAGGATTATTCCGAGCATAGAAATATATTTGGTAACGACTACTGTCCTGAAGTTATTTCTTATAATTTATGTATATATAAAGATAAGAAACACATTTGGTTGCTACAATTATTTTCTTTTGAATGTATGGTGACCGGCACAGTGATGGTGCGAATAATTTTGTGTGAATAAGAATCAATATTTTTTTGTTTATGAAATTCTTAAAAAAAATGAAAAATTCTCCCAAAATACTCCTAAAATTTTGAGAACGGAAACATGCTTACCAAACACGTTTCTATACACTAATCTCAAAATTTTGATAGTGGAAATAGAAATTAAGGAACAGATTAGGTGACGTTTGGTTAGTGTTTTCACTTTTTTCAACCCAACTGGAATGGGTTATGTTGAGTTGAGTTGAGAATTCTTCTTTTTATCAAGAACATAATTGCGTTTGATAACTATAATTTTTTTTCGTATCGGGAACAGAATCGCGTTTAGTAACGCATAATTCTCAAATTATTTCCTCATAATAACACATAATGCATGAAATCAGCTTCAGTATATCTAATGGAGAAAATTATTTCTTCTATCTCTTCTCAAATCAAAATTAAAAGATCTAATTCATGAGCTGCTCAAACAATTTAATACGTCCATCGTCAAATCGATCATTCTCCCCAACACCAATGAATTAAAAACAGAGAAAGCTCTTCCATAACTTAAACCAAATCAAGTAGAACAAACAAAAATCAGAACTTAGTTGGATTACACAAGGATTCATCCAACACAAACTCAATTTGAAATCGAGCCCAACAGAAGAATCGAAGCAATAGAAATGCATTATTTTGGTGAGAAGACCCACCTAAGAATGACAGAAAATTGAGGGGAAAAAGAGAGAGGAGAACAGAGTCACCGGCGGTGGAATCATTCTGTGGCCCGACATCTTCCCTCGAATTCATAGCAATTTCATATAAACCCTAATTTAATTTGTTCATAATCATCACTAAAATAGCCAATCAATCAAAGAGATGATCGATAATTGAAATGAAGTGAAGAAAAATTGAGGAATCGAAACCCAGAACCCTAACCCAGATTTGTTCGATTAGACGATGACGATGGCAAGACGACGAAGACGAGAAGGCGATGTCGATGGCGAGATGACAACGTCCAGACAACGACGATGGCGAGATCGCGACGACCAGACAACAACGATGTCCAAGGCGAGATGACTACGGTCAGTCAACGGCGACGGCGGCGGCTTCGACGACGACGGGGCTTAAGGGATAAGTATACAATTTGGCAAATCTAGAAGTCCACGCAGTCACCTACTTCGTACTTTCAGTGAAAAAAAAATGTAATTTTCCCTAAATTATATTAGACAGAGGATTTTTTAATTATTTTTAAAAGGTAGAAGCCCACTTCACGTGTCTGCACACGCGCGATTACGTAGAACAAATTTGTGTGTAAATTTTTGTTAGATATAACAGATATTACTGTATTTTATAACATGTAACGAATTTGTGTGTAAAAATTTGTTAGATATAATAAAAATCACACAAAATACATGTAATTAGTTACATGTAACTAAATATACACAAATACATGTAACTAATATTAAACTAATTTCTGTGTATTATATTTGTTAAATGTTACAAATATTACACAGATATATGTAATAGTAACGTGTAGCTAATATTACATAAGTATATGTAACAAAAAATATATAGATATATGTAAAAATATAACAATTATTCACTATAATACGAATTTACTCACCAAGCTCTCCCTACAATTCTTGTAATACAGGACTAAAACTTATGTAAAATCTAACTTAAGGGACTAAATCAAAATTTATATCTTAAGCGGAACTTTTTAAAAATTAAATCTATTATTTGAGACTTCTAGTCGATTATCCCTTCAAAATAAGCAAACAAATTTGTATTCAAAATTTCAAACAACACACGCCACCAAACCGCTAACAGTGCCATCGCTAGCCACTCCACCGTGGCTGCTGCCGCTGCCGCCACCACCCAACCCAACGCAAATCAATTAAGTTCTTTACCTTTTTGGGTTCAAAAAGTTGGGAAATAAACAATATGGATCTACTTTTAACTTAAATATGAAATTGGGTCTTTCTGGCTTTGCGAGGGCTAGTTTCATGAATTTGCTTCTTTTTTTTTTTACATAAACCGGCCTTCTGAAGGCCGGTTTCTAAACAAAGGGTTGCCACCGTGGCAGGCCCCCCCATCCCCATCCCCATCCCCATCCCCCCATATATATATATATATATATATAATTGATTCAAATCCATTCTCGTGGGTTCCTTTTTTTAGAGTCCCATTGCATAACGAACGTAGAGTTCTTGGATCTTGATATGGGAAATAACCATCAGCGGGTATGCTATCCTGTTATCTATGAATCATTTGCGGTGTAGTTTTTTCAACAATTGGGAGTTAACAAAAAGTATTTTATCCGTATACGAAATAAACCCGATTTTTTTTTTTTGTTCACAAATTATGAACATAACACTACATAATAAAATTGAGAACATTAAAAATGGATTAGTAAATAATTTTTAAATAATCGTTAAAGTTAGCCAGATGAATTATTTTGATAACAAAACAGTTTTTTTGACAACTTTGAGTTTACAAAAGATGGGACTATCCATAACAGAAATGAATACTATTTATATTAGTCTACTTACCTAACTCCAAACTTTGTACTAGCTAGATGATTAAAAAACAAAAAAACTAAAAATTGAGCCGATCGAGGACTTCAACCTCTTTATGTCTTTCACATGTTGCCTAGGCGATTGAAAAGCGCGGGCCATTTCTTTCCCGGAATCGATATTACGATGTTCAAGCTTTAACACTTGAGTCATTGACAAACTTGACATTTAACTAAGATTTTCAGAGAAACTGATCAAATGAAAACTGAAGAATATCATAATGTCGATTCCGCCATTGAAAATGAGAGGCGTCGGTCGGATAAAACGAGAAAATAGAGCCAAAAAAACTCAAAATATCTGAAGAAAAGGGGGAAAGAAATGGCCCGCATTTTTCAATTCTTCTCCCTCCATCTCTTTTCACTCTCGATTCTGGAACACGATTTTCGCGCCAAAGTGATATTTCATGGCAATTCGTCTATTTTATACTTGCGAGAGATGGGTTTATACCCTTTCATAATTATAGAATCTAAAG
Organism: Eucommia ulmoides; assembly: GCA_016647705.1. Taxonomy (NCBI): domain Eukaryota; kingdom Viridiplantae; phylum Streptophyta; class Magnoliopsida; order Garryales; family Eucommiaceae; genus Eucommia; species Eucommia ulmoides. Next base: position 1,135,891 of record CM028339.1, on the reverse strand, counting down.
TAGTTTATCTGTACATGAAATAAACCCGATTTTTTTGTACACGAACTATTAACATAACACTACATAATAAAATTTAGAATACTAAAAACGGACTAATGAATCATTTTTAAATACTCATCAAAGTTGACCAGATTAGTTATTTCAATGACGGCGTAGTTTTTTTGACAATTTTGAGTTAACAAAATATGGGACTATTCTGTAACAGAAATGAATCCGATTTTTTGGTACACCCATTATCAAAGCAAAACACCCATGGATACAGAAAGAGGGGTAGAGAAGGTAGGCGTAAGTAAGAGTTAGGCATGCAAGAGGGGATCGAGTCTATGACTGTGTGTTTATATAGGGAGGCCATTACATCTAAAAAGGGTCAAATTGTAATTTAACTTTTTAATTTTTTCGTTTTAATTCTCTAACTAGTAGATAAATGTGCATATTACTGAGATTAAAAGATATTTAATTTTTTAGACATTCGATGTCATGTGAAATAAAAAACGACTTGAGATTAAATACGTGGATTTTTTATTTTATTTTGACGATTTTTTATTATATATACAAATTTTCTAATTATATATATATATATACACACACATATACAAAATTGATTCAAAGTCCAAATTTTATATATATAAAGGAATGGGGATGGGGACTAGGGATGGTCATGGGCCGGGCCGGGCTTAAACTAGTGTATTACAAAACAATGTTGGGCCCTAGCCCGGTCCGGCCCGGTGATCGGGCCTTAATTCTATGCCCAAGCCCGGCCCTATAAGAAAATTTTAAGCCCAAAGCCCAGCCCATGGGCCCTCGGCCGTATTTTTTTTTTTTTTAAATTTCAAAAATAAATACAAAAAATTCAACACCAAACCAATAAAAAATATTAAAATTACAATTTTTAAAGGTAAACCAATATTTCAAACAAACTAAACCAATAAGAAATATTAAAATTACAATTTTTAAATAAAACTAATATTCCAAATATTAGAGTTGTATTGTAACGTGTGTGTATATATATTTTATTTTATTTTTTTAATATCCTTCGGGCCGGGTCGGGCCAGGCCTAAATTTTTTTAATCTTGCTCAAACCCGGCCCTACTTTTGATCGGGCCCTAATACCTAGGCCCTGGCTCGGCCCGTGGGCTTAAACTCTAAGTCTAAACCCTAAAAAAATAGGGCCGGGCTGTTCGGGCTGGGCGGGCCCCAAGCCCATGAACATCCCTAATGGGGACTGCCACGGTAGCCCCATATTAAGAAACTGGCCTTCACAAGGCCAGTTTCTACTAGGGATGGTCATGGGCCGGGTCGGGCTTAGACTAGTGTATTACAAAAAAATGTTGGGCCCTAACCCGGCCTGGCCCGGTGATCGGGCCTTAATTCTATGCCCAAGCCTGGCCCTATAAGAAAATTTTAAGCCCAAAGCCCAGCCCACGGGCCCTCGGCCGTATTTTTTTTTTTTTTTTAAATTTCAAAAATAAATACAAAAAATTCAACACCAAACCAATAAAAAATATTAAAATTACAATTTTTAAAAGTAAACCAATATTTCAAACAAACTAAACCAATAAGAAATATTAAAATTACAATTTTTAAATAAAACTAATATTCAAAATATTAGGGTTGTATTGTAACGTGTATATATATATATATTTTATTTTATTTTTTTAATATCCTTCGGGCCGGGCCGGGCCAGGCCTAAATTTTTTTAATCTTGCTCAAACCCGGTCCTACTTTTGATCAGGCCCTAATACCTAGGCCTTGGCTCCGCCCGTGGGCTTAAACTCTAAGTCCAAGTCCTAAAAAAATAGGGCCGGACTGTTCGGGCTGGGCGGGCCCCCAGGCCCATGAACATCCGTAGTTTCTACCCCATTTTAGCAACCGGCCTTGTGAAGGCCGGTTTCTATAAAAAAAAATAAAAATAAAAAAATAACAAATTCATAAAATCGGCCCTAGCAAAGTCGAAAAGACCCAATTTCGTATTTAAATTAAAATTAGACTCATATTGGTTATTTTCCAACTCTTTGAACAGGTAGAGAACTCCAAATCAATCATACTGTTCTTACTTTTCTACACTATTTCTTATTTCAATCAAAGACTTAAACTTCATTTTCATTTTCTTCTTCCACTACAAGTAGTCTATTAGACTCACTAGTCTCTTTCTTGGCAAGGAGTTTTAACACTTTATGCCCCTAAAGTTTAATTAAAATTCTTCTTTGGTCCCCATACTTTCAATTTAAATATATAACACCTTAAAGTTTCATAATAATCCTATTACAGTCCAAGTTATTATTCCAATAAAGAAAATAGTCAGTCACATAGGACTGTTTTTAAGTGATTTTATGAGAAATTTCAGTCTCCTCTTTTTTCCCCTCTCGTTCTCCTTCCTGCTTAAATATTCAGAAGTCTAAAATATAAATTTATCATAATAATTCATACAAATATATCGATTTTTTTTTAAATATGAAGGGGGAACAACCGACCAACACATCAAGGAGAAACGTGATATGCGTTTTGAGCATGGCACCAATAGCCAAGCCAATGAATGCGAGCACTCAGCTCCATTTCAAAGTCCTAGCTGTTGCATTTCCAAGTTCCAACATGACTCAACCGTTCTCAACAGGGGGAATAACTACTTCTAACCTGAAGAGTGCCTTCCTCCCTATCCTTTGTGTTAGCCTTACCAGTTGCCATAGAAGACGACACTGTAGGTCAATAAGAAGTAGACTGACTACCCATAGTAGTGTCGTGAATGCTCATATGACTGTTATACAAGAGAATTATTGTTTTGGCGTCCACAATTCCTCTTTCTTCTGCTCAAACGCGATAATGAAAAAACCCTTAACGTCCTTTGAGAAATAGTCAGGTACACGTTTTGTCATAAAAAAAATTAACGAAGCTAATGATTTGGACTGCAGTGGGATCGTTAAGGCCCCGTTTGGTAACCATTTTTATTCCAAAAATTTTCATTCCATTCCCAGATTTTTGGGAATTTTGTTTGGAAATAGTATTTGGTAATTTTTGTTCCCGTTTCCATTTCATTCCCATTTGAGAATTGTGCCCACTTTTTTCTTAAGAAATGAGAAACAAAAAAAAAATTATTTCTCATTATTCCTATTCCATTCCCAAAACACATGATCACTATTCACCTTCAGGCCGGCCACCGTCCGCCGCCGGCAATCTCCGGCGATTGTCGCCGGTCACCGTCCGGCCGGAAATTTTTTGACCACTTCCGCCCGTTGCCGGCGACGGCGCCATTGCCTTCCGGCGTCGTCGGCGGGGGGCCACCGCCGGCCGGCCGGCGACGGAGCCACCGCCGTCAGGCCAAAACAGAAAGAAAAAAAAAAAAGAAGAGATTTTAGGATAAAATCGTTACCAAACACAATTCCCTTTTCAAAACAAAAAAAAAATTATCGTTACCAAACGCGATTCTACTCCAAAAAAAAAAACAAAATTTCCATCTCATTCCCATCCCACTGCTGGAATGGAAATAGAAACGGTTACCAAACGCCACCTAAGAAACTTCAAGATGTTAGTTTTTCAAAATTGAAACTATAGGAACAAAAGTGAAATAATAGTCAAACTTTAGAGGTATAAAGTGCTTTTTCTTGAGACAAAAGAAGGGTGTTTTTTGGACGTTTGCAGCCGTAGATTTTGAATATTAAGGGCGGAGAAAATGTCCTATAAGTTGTTCTTCACCAGCCCACCGAAAGACGTGGGACCCTCCCCTTCTGTCATCTGTCTGATTTCTTCCAAAAATGTGGATTTTTTTATTTATTTTTTTATAAAATATGCAGTCAAAAATGGTTCATCCAAACAGGGCATTAGGTCTACTTGTGTCATTGTCTTCCCCACATCAGACGGGAGACGAATTAAATGACATTTTGGTGGCTTGATTGAATTATATTTTGGGTAGAGCTGACAAAACAGGTATTTACACGATGACACGACATGAGACCGATACAAAATTATCAGGTTTAGGTTTTGCTTATCAAGTATCGGGTCATTATCGTGTCAGACCCGATAACCTAATAAAAAATAGTGCTAGGTTACACGATAAAACACGATAAGAATTTCTTGTATTCAGGTTACACAATAACCTGAAATCCAATAGGTTACCCGTTAATTTAATAAATTATTTTTACACCCCCAAATTATCAAATATTATAATTTAGTACTTAATATATATATTCACATTTCCCTAACCCTACTCATTTAGTCAACTTAATAGGTTAACAGGTCATTAACCTATAATGGGTTAACGTGTAATGGGTAGGTTAATATGTAATGGAAACCTATCAGGTCTTATCGTGTCGTGTTTACCTGAAAGGTTTCGTGTCATCGTGTGACACGAAAAATTATCGTGTCGTGTTGTGTTGACATGATAATTTTCGTGTCATGTTCGTGTTTGGGTAGTCTGACACGATATTTTTATCGTGTCGTGTTCGTATTTGAATCTTATCGTGTTTCGTGTTATCATGTAATGACCTGTTACACGACCTGTTACCTGTTTTGTCAGCCCTAATTTAGGTTGCATTTGGGTAACGGATTTGACAAATGTAAGAGATTTTAAAATTTTGAATTTTGAATAGAGGTGTGCACGGGTCAGGTGAGGGGTATTTTGGACAAATGCGAGACCTGACCTGAATGTGTCGGGTTTAGAATTTTGAAACCCGCTACCGACTGAAAAGAGGGCTAATCCGACGGTTTCGGGTGTTGTCGGATTCGATCGGAGAACAGTCGGGTGACGTCGGTTGAAGAATAGAAACAAAATTGAGATAGATTCAACAGAAACAAAGCATGCTATAACAAAATTTGAACATATTCAACAAAAATGAACAAGGAATTACAACAAAATTTTCACTTACCTGCACAGTGCTCACGCCTCACGTTTTTGTTAACAACTGTCCCTACATCTTCGCTAACTGTTGATTCTTCAGATTGTAATGATAGATCTACATGAGAATCGAAAAAAAATAAGACATATTGGGAAGAAGAAGAAGAAGATTCGAAAAGAAAAAAATTCGAAGAAATCAAAAAACTAGTTTGGATATTCGGAAGAAGAAGAATAGAACAAGAAGTAGAAGAAGAATCGAAGACGAAGAAATCTCAAGATTGGATTTGGAGAAGAGAGAAACGATGAGGAGTGGTGCGACACAGAATAGAGAGAGGAGATATCGCGATTGTGAATTGAGAAACCCTAAAAATACTATTTAAATGGTCCATATTCGGACAGGTCGGGTGTGCAGAGGTCTGGTCTATGAAGACCTGCCATCCGACCGAAAACCCGAAAATTGAAAAGAAAACAACCCGCCATCCGACTGAAATGACATCAAATCCGAAGAGTGGCGGGTCAGAACAGCCGGGTCATGCGGGCGGGTCGGTAAGGCGGTTGGTTTGGACACCCCTAATTTTAAAATCTCATCATTTACAAATCTTTTATTTAGATAACTATTTTGAGCAAATAATTTAATTGTATAATTTTATAATTTCTTTATATAGATAACCACCATCACCACTGTGGTGATCGGTGGCGGTGACCGGGCGGCAGTTGAATCTGAAATCCCTCATTGGAGAGATTTGTAAATGACATCTAATTTAAAAAAAAAAAAATTAAATTCCTCATTCACTACTATATTTTAATTAAAAAGATTTTACAAATCTTTTCTCATAAAAACTCAAACAAAATATTTATCAAAAATAGATTCTGAAATCTCTTACCTAAATTAAATCTCTCTCTCAAATTTCTTAACCAAACATATTGATTTAATAAAATATATATATATATATATATAACATTCTTCGTCATAGAGTCAAAAAAGACGAGTGTGGGCCAAAAATGAGAATGATTGAAAATGTAGTCCTTTTGGATAGAGGTCACAAGTCAATGCCTTTCTTTCTCAACCATTCTTATAAAAATAGCATGAGTTCATTATTGTGGAAGCGACTGGATTATGGAATTGAAATTTTAAAATTAAATTTCAAAATCATCCCGTGATTCTTCTAAACCTTGATTCCTGTCAAACAATGCATTGCGGATGGATCTGTCGACGTTGCACCTCCAAATTACATTGTAAAAATAAGTAGGAGTCTAATAGAATTTTGACAGAGTATTGACTCAGTAAATTAGTGTGTACTAGTTTGGCAGCATCTTGGTCAATCCCATTAATGCACATAAGATTCGTGGGATTGAAGGGATTACGCTCGTTATGCCAGTTCCACAATCTTTATTCCTTCTGTAGTGGGATTTGATAACCGTTCTTGGACACCTGAGGTTGGGACGAGGTTTAAAACATCCCTGGATATCCCGAGGATGGTTTATTTACATGTAGATCCGAGCTAATTCTTCGGTTGACTCAAGGGTGTGGTCGGTGTCGAAGATGTTCTCGATATTCATCCTGGAGTAATGACCGAAATCCTCAGATATTCACGGTTAAGGCTCGGGTTCACGTGCGTAGCACGTGAATACAATTGAGTTATGTTTTTATTTGGGAATTCCAGAAATTACCCTCGTCAAGTTTAAATTTTAGGATTTTATTTCATACAACCAAATATTATTAAGTTCAAAGTCGCACGAAAGGATAAATTTGAGATATCAATCAACGGATCATAATGGATTATATTTTTGGTTTCGGGTAATTGTTAGATCAAACACTGGGCTCAAGTGTGTTCAAGTTTTTGGGTTTATATCATTTACCTTTCTTGTCATTTTGTACAAAATCACAAATTTCTCAGGTCATTTGAAAAATACGAGTCATTCTTTTTGACCAATTTTTTTATTGTAAAAAGACATGAAATTCCTCAATTTTTTTATTCTTTTATTTTTTTAAAAAAAAACACTAACACCTCTATTTTTAAAAGTATACTTTTTATTCCTAATTTTTTTTTAACACATACATTTACCCCATCCCCACCCCACCCTCCCACTGCCACCGCCTCCCACCCCATCCACCGCCGCTTCTGGGGGGTGCTCTTCTCTCTCCCTCTCTCTTCGATCCATTATGACAGATCTGCATATTTGTCACGACGAATCTTCCCAGATCCCTCATGACATCCCACCTGCCCAGATCCATCACCGCGATGGATCTGGGGGGAGGAGAAGAAGGAGGAAGAAGAAGAAGGAGGAGGATGAAAAAGAACAATTTTTTTATTGTAAAAAGACATGAAATTCCTCAATTTTTTTATTCTTTTATTTTTTTAAAAAAAACACTAACACCTCTATTTTTAAAAGTATACTTTTTATTCCTAATTTTTTTTAACACATACATTTACCCCATCCCCACCCCACCCTCCCACTGCCACCGCCTCCCACCCCATCCACCGCCGCTTCTGGGGGGTGCTCTTCTCTCTCCCTCTCTCTTCGATCCATTATGACAGATCTGCATATTTGTCACGACGAATCTTCCCAGATCCCTCATGACATCCCACCTGCCCAGATCCATCACCGCGATGGATCTGGGGGGAGGAGAAGAAGGAGGAAGAAGAAGAAGGAGGAGGATGAAAAAGAAATAGGAAGGAAGAAGAAAATTTCGGCAGGGTCTAGTGGGTTGTGGTGGTTGTTTTGGCGGGGTGGGTGTGGGGGAGGAGGTAGTTTATTTATTTATGTTATTTTTATCAAACTAGAGATGTTAAGTGTAAAAAATAAGGAGATAAATATTTTAAAAAAAATTGAAGGGATATTTATGTAATTTATTTTTTATTATTTAATCTTTTAAAATTATTTAGTCTAAAATTGTCGTTACAATAATTTTTTTTATTGATTTTTAATCTATAGGTGAACTAAATAGCGTTTGACCAAAATGACGAGGGGGTGACTGACATTTTTTAGACAAAAAATATTTGTAATTTTGAACAAATGGTAGGGGAGATAAGTGATATAAACCCTTAATTTTATTCGTAAATTAAAATTTAGATGGGAGAAAAACGGATAATATTTAATATCGCGACTGAATTTATATCTATTTAGAAAATGATTTTGAATTTTATAATTATTTTTTTGTAAATATTTTTTAGTAGTAGATTCTCTATTCCGCTTGAATGTCCCTTTCTAGTGTACAAAAATGTGGCACTTCAACTAGATTACTACAAATATATATTTGTTTATGAAAAAGGAGGACAAAAGTAGGTAAAACAACTCTTTTAACCTTGATATTATACTAATCAAATGCTTAACAATTGAAATTATTGGTATCAAAAATTGCATAACACTTTCAGTTGGCCCGATCAGGATTCATAGGAGTGGTTTAGTACTAAGGTGGCATTCTGGACGTGTTGGTTGTCATGTCCTGTGAACGGTCCTTGTTGATGTGTCTAGAATCCGAGCTCAAACCTGTACAAAGATCAGTTGGGTTGTGCTCAGTGAAGTTCCTCCGTGGTGAGAATAAAAATTGGGGAGAAAATTGGAGTTCAAGTGTATTACGCCAGAACTTCTAGTACCTAGTGTTTTTATTGTCCCACGGTTTATAGGAGATTAGTTGGATTAGTCCTGAAAAATTAGGCCATGAACTCACATTACTAGCGTAATTAGGCGCGTGGCGAATCAAGTGAGTGGGAAACCCTTCTGATGGCATGGAGAATCTGTACAATCCATGTTAATTATCGATCGGACCAGGATAGGGCAATGTCCTCCGGTGACCGAAGAGGGGAGACAAGCTCGAATGACCCTAATCCATCATCGGAAAGCTTGACCAATGCTCGCCCAATTCTTGGGCGGTCATCATATCATATGGTCTTTCAGCGTTGGACGGTCAAATATGATCGACGACAGGCGCCTTGCTGAAACGTGGTGACTTCTTATTGGTACAGAAATACACTTCATCAAAAATCAAGGAAGACTTTATTTTTATTTATCAAAAAATGGACAAAAAAGTAAGTCAAACAAACCTTTAAACTTGGATATTATATATATATATATATATATATATATATATATATTCTTAAAATTAAGGAGTAATCAAACGAACTTCTAGAGACTCCAATCAACGTCAATTGTGATTGTCGGGTAGATTTTGATAATTATACCAAAAAAACAAAAACAAAAAAAGGTTAAAAAAAAGACCAAGAATTTCAACATTATGCACCGCGTGGAGAATTCTTATTAATCCATGTTTTGATTAGCCAGCATTAAAAATGAAATGGGTAATTTAATATATGTAGAAAACTAGGTCATTAAGATCTTGAATACAGTTAATCCAACTTAATCCGAGACTTGTAATCGAGCGCTTATCTAGTTTTGCATGTCTTGTGCATTTTTATTTTATTTTTTGGAGAGCTTCCTCTACATCTAGACCCCGATTTGTTAGATATACACCTATTTTTAATTAAAAATATTATTATAATTTTATCCCTATATTAAATTACATTAAGAGGATTAATAATTAAAATAAATAAATAAATATTTGCTAAATGTACGCTTTTCCCTCTTCTCTTTCAAACCAATCTCCATTCCTCCTCTCCTTCAACGACCAACATTCGACCATCTTACATATTATCATCATTTCGAATAATTTTTCAACAGATTTTGAAGTGTTCATGATATCCGAATAACCCAATGCATCAATTTAACATTTTTAGTCGTTTTTTTTGTAGATTTTTTAATTTTTTTCAAAAAAAAAAAAAATTGCGATCAGTACGGACTTACAGACCCGCACAACACAAGTTTGCGTGGACCTATAAGTTCACGGATAACCCATTTCAATGGACCTATAGAACCACACAACACCCATTTGTGAGGAAAAAAAAAGTTACTATATGGCAAGTGGGTTATTTCGGCCATCTTACTTCTAGCATACTTGAAGTAGAACTGAGGAGCATTCATGTTGGGATACGCATGACATCCAGTAGAGAATTCCCCAGAATGGTGGTGGAGACGAATTGTGATTAACCTGTGGAACTTATTCTTGAACGATGTTCGGAGACTCATCGGTTCAAGTATTAGGTTGAAGACTGTAAAAAATTTCTTGAAATGAACAACTATATTCTACAACTCATATCAAGAGAAAAGAATAATTGCGCTGAGCTAAAGATAATCGAGAATCCTCCCGACGAGATGATGAACCTCCTCTTTGCAGAAATGAAGCGGGAAGCCTTTGACCGTTGTCTCTAGTTTTTTTTGTTTTTTGTCCATGTTCCAAAAAAAAAATACTGGAATTTAAGTGTTTTTCTAATTATTTGCAATTGAGAATGTATCATATAAATTTTTAAGAGAAAAAATTCCGCCAAATATTTTACTCTCCAATTATATAACGGTTAAATCAAATTATATTTTATATTCTATTTGTATCTAAGTGATTATTATTTTTGATTTATTAGAAAATTAATATAGCAAGAAATATACATATTAAACAAAAAGTTCATTCACTTTATAATTGATAACATTCTCTGTAAAAATAAATACTAAAAAAAATTCATTTTATAAACGTTCACAGTGGATTACATTCATAAAAATAATATAATTTTAATTTATATTTTATACTATTCATTTTTATATTCATATTGATTAATTTTAGTGAAAAAATTGAAAGTAAATATCACTAAAAATTATCAACGTCACTTTTTTAACAATCCACTAATTATGGAAACAAACATCAACAAACAAATTCATTTTGTGAACGTTCATGATAGCTTTTCTAACAAAAATAAACGTTCACTAAAAATTATTTACAAATGGCTAAAAAGTCTTTACAAAATTCAAAACTATAATTTAGTAAATCTTTACTAAGATAAGTCACATTTGTTGTGGATAATTGATTTACAGAACATTCATTAAAAAATAATCAATATGAATATCAAAATGAAGAGAACGAAATGTATATTAAAATAACATAATTTTTATGAATTTAATCAATTGTGAACGTTCGCAAAATTATTATTTTTTTATTAATATTTGTATTTATTTTCATAATTGACGAGTTATTAAGGATCCACATATATACATAGAGAGAGAGAGTAATAATATACTTCACATCGTCACAGACTGCTTATATCGTGTGCCCGTGATAACACGCTCAAAAATTTACATTTATGAGAACTGAAATTTAAACAAACAAATAAAATAAAATTATGTAATAATAGAACTTTAATACCCAAAAGTAGTTAGTTCGGTAGACAAGAAAAGATGTCTTATTTTTTTATCAATCAAGGTTTGACTCTCTTGGGGAGCATTCCAGGAATTAAATATTAAATTTAATCTTGAATGCACCAAATCGATGTGAGGGAGTGCATCCTGAAGATCGTCCGGAGAGGTGATTAGTCGAGGTGCGCATAACCTAACCCAGACAACAATAATAAATAAATAGAACTTTAATTAAATTTTATTTATTTATTTATTTTTTGAGAAGAAAATATAAAGATGGAAGTTAAAAAGGATATGTAGGTGGCGTTTGGTTAGGCCTGTTTGGTTAGTGTTCCCAACCAAATCCAACTCAAAAATTCTGAGTTTGATTTTTGAGAACGTGTTTGGCAAATACAAAACTCAATCCAACCCAATCCAAAGAATAAGAATTGATTCTCAAAATGTTAAGGAAATGAGAAACAAAAAAAAATTATTTGTTTTTTTGCCCAAAAAACTCAACCCAAAGTTCTCAACTCCGGCCACCGTCCGACAACCACCTGCCGCTGGTCACCATCCACCGCCGCCGGTCACCGGCCGCCGCCGTCCGGCGACCGTCGCCGGCCACCATGCGTCGCCGTCCGTCCGGCCACCGTCTGACACCACCGTCGTCGCCGGTGTTCGGCCACCGCCCCGCCGCCGTCCGCCGCTAAACTCAAAAAAAAAATTAGTTTTAGGATAAAATCGTTACCAAACACATTCTGTTCTCAGCACAAAACAAAAATTGTCGTTACCAAACGCAATTCTGTTCCCAAATTCTCAACTCAACCCAATTCAACTCAACTTAACCCATTCCAGTTGGGTTCAGAAAAGTGGAAACACTAACCAAATGCCATCTTAGTGTTCCCACTTTTCTCAACCCAACTGGGATGGATTGGGTTGAGTTGAGTTGAGAATTCTGTTTTCTACTGAGAACAGAATTGCATTTGGTAATGACAATTTTCTTTGTGTGCTGGGAACAGAATCGTTTTTGGTAATGATATTATCCTAGAATTATTTTCTCATAAATGTTTTTTTTTTCTTTTTCTTTTTCTTTTTTCATCTTCTTTTCCTTTGTCTTCATCATCTTCATTGAAAACCATCCTCCGTTGATCGAATTCCACAAAAATTTCATGAACAATCAACGAAATCGATTTCGTCAATGAACAACGAAATCGAAATCGATTTTGTGAATGAACAACGAACAACGATAGATGATGACAGAACAACGAACAATGATTGTGAATGAACAACAACGAACAAGCGATTACATGAACAACCAAATTGAAATCAAATTTCAGTAATGAAACCCTAAATCGAATTTCAGTAACCAAATCGAATTCGTGTTCGATACCCTAAATCGATTTCAAAAACCAAGTCGAAATCCGTGATGAAATCAAAAGAGAAATCGATTTGGATTTCGAAATAAAAAATCAAAATGAAAATCGAAATCGATTTCGAAATCGACAATCGAAATCGATTTCGTGATGATGGCAAGAAGAGATCGATGTCGACCATCAGATTGTGTGCTCAAGAACAGATCGACGTCGGTGAGATTCGACCATCAGAATGATGACGACAAATATCGGTGAGCTTCGACGTCGAACACATTGAACACAACGACGAACAGATCGAAGAGGAACTTTGGTGACGACGATGGCCGATTTGGAGCAGAGAGAAGACGTCGACGATGCATGGTCGGTGATGGAGTTCAGATGAAGCAGGCAGAAGACGGTCGAACAAATCCTCATTAACAATTAGGAAAATACCGAGCGTGTCCTTCAGTTGCGTTGAGTTTTTGGGCACAAAAAAGAAATAAAATAAAATAAAATTATTTCTCATTTTCTTACCATTTTGAGAATCAATTCTTATTTTTTGGGTTGGGTTGGGTTGAATTTTGTGTTTACCAAACGCGTTTCCAGAAATCAATCTCAGAATTTTTACGTTGAGTTGGGTTGGGTTGAAAACACACCAATTTGGTGTTTGTTCTGATTAAGTTGTGTTCCCAAAGAAGGTAGAGTGGGAACAGAGAACGACTTTTCACAGCAATGATGAAAATTGAAGTGAAAATAAAAACAATAATTTGCTTTTACTGTGGGAACACCTAAAAAATTGTTTCTTTCTTCCTCTAAAAAGCCTTGCTCAAGAAGAAAACTCACTCCCTCTCTCTCTCTCTCTCTCTCTCTCTCTCTCTCTGAGGAATTGCAGAGAATAACCCAATTCAAATTACATGCATTTCTCAGCCGCAAACTTGTTATTTCTCAGATGGGTCATCTTCTTCATCAATCTCTTCTGTTTCTCCTTCTCCGATGAAATCCAAGTGTCCGAGGTCGGCCTCATCTGTGGCACCAATTTGGCGCCGTCGGTCACCGGCTTCATGGCGCCGTTCACCAGGGAGATGAATTTTCTCTACAATCAAGTTAAAACAAGCAACTGGGGCCACCATGCCTCCAATACTACGCCGCCCATCTACGGCCTGTCCCAGTGCTTCCAGGGCCTCTCCCACACCGACTGCCTCCTCTGCTACATCGCCAGCCGGACGAGGCTCCCACGCTGCCTACCCGCCATGTCCGCCCGCATGTACCTCGACGGGTGCTTCCTGCGCTACGATAACTACAGCTTCTTCAACGAGAGCACCGACCCGATTCACGATACGGTGAATTGCAGCACCCCATTGGGTCAAATCGATGGACACGGAGCGGCGAGATCGGAGTTCCAGACGAACGTCGGACATCTGACTGATAATTTGACGGCGCGTGCGGTGGCGGACGGAGGATATGCGGTGGAAGAAATGAACGGAATCTATGGTTTGGCGCAGTGTTGGAAGACTTTGAACCGCCATGAATGCAGAACGTGTTTGGAGAAGGCGAGAACAGAGGTCCGACGGTGTTTTCCGAGCAGAGAAGGGAGGGCGCTGAACGCCGGATGTTATCTGAGGTATTCAACGGAGAAATTCTACAGCAGAAATTCGAGTAAAAAATCTGGTAAAATCTCCTCCCCAAACTCTTTGATTATCAAATTCTTTGATTGATTCAAGTAAAATTTCGAGTATGATGAACATGAACTGACGATTCTTTTGGATTGCTTGTGTTCTTGATCAATTTAAGCTTGATTTTCTTCTTAAAATTGTGTTTTAAAATTCTGGGTTTAGTTCTTCCCATTTAATCTGATCATGTTGATCAGATTACTGTTTGTTTGAAATCGAGTTCTTCAATGGCGATGGCTTCCATTTGTTCTTGGTTCATTGGATATTTTTCTTACATTTTTTCTTAAAAACTATAATTTATTGATTTATTTTTCTACCTTAGGTTGGTAAACAATGATCTGCCACGTTTGAAAAATTATATTTTTTGTCGGTATACCTATGAGAACCCTGAAATTTATTAAATTAGATATTTAGGTGGCGTTTGGTTGGTGTTCCCACTTTTCTAAACTCAACTGAAATGGGTTAGGTTGAGTTGAGAATTTTGGGAACAGAATTACGTTTGGTAACGACAATTTTTATTTTGTGCTGAGAACAAAATGTGTTTGGTAACGATTTTATCCTAAAACTAATTTATTTATTTTTTGATTTTTTTTTTTGTTTGGTGGCGGCCGGACGGCGGCGGCGGTGGCCGGACGACCGGCGGAGGTGGCCGGATGTCCGCTGACGGCGATGGAGATGGCCGGCGACGGTCGCCGGAGGTGGACGCCGGCGGCACGGACGGTTGCCGGAGGTGGCCGGCGGCAGCGGAAGGTCGCGGGAGGTGGCCGGAGACGGCGGTTGGTCGCGGGAGGTGGCCGGACGGCAGCCGGCGGCGGCAGACGGCGGCGGGTGGTGGTGGTCGGCCGGCAGATGAAGTCGGAAGTTGAAAATTTTTAGGTTGAGTTTTTTGGGCACAAAAAGAAACAATTTTTTTTTGTTTCTGGTTTTTTTAGGATTTTGAGAATCAATTCCTATTTTTTGGGTTGGGTTAGGTTGAGTTTTGTGTTTGCCAAACGCGTTCCCAAAAATCAAACCCAAAATTTTTGGGTTGGATTGGGTTGGGTTTGGTTGGGAACACTAACCAAATGGGGCCTTAGTCTCTTAAGTTTCATATTTATTTCAATTCTAAAATGCTATTAATGATTTTAGGAAAAATAGACAATGCTCAATGCGTGGTCTTCTAATGAGAATATTTTCGTCATTTTATCAATCAACTAAAACAAATATTTTTTAATAATAACTCTTCTGGAAAATTAAAAAAAAAAAACCTAAATCCTTGTTGGAATTTTTTTTTAAGTTTAGTAGAATGATAAAGTGATAAAAATATCCCAATAAAAATCAACATATATTTTTAATTTTACGGAATTAAAATGCAATTTTTCCATTTTATTTAGTTGGTAAGCTGCTATATTTCTTCTTCTTCTAGAGTAATGATGGAATCTTTGCAGTTTGTCAACTCTTATTTTTTTTTTGGAGTAAATTACAATTTTCTCTAATCCACCTTTTTAATCAACCTTTTTTTAATCATCCCACTTGTCACATTCCCATAATTGAATAATATTACTATCAAATCAATTATTATAATTTAATAACATTACTTCAAATTAATTATTGGGTATTTTATAATGGGTTCAGGGTGACTATTAATTTATTCTTATACTCACATAACCATTTATATTTAGAGAAAAACTTAATTAGTATATGATAATTATTGTTTTTGTCTGCTGTACAACAATATTTGCATCTAATCATTCATTATATTACTATTAACATTGTTGTTAGCTGGTAATATTTGTATCCCCATTTATTATATTGCTATTGATGTACTGAGAGAATATGTATTTGAGTTTATCTTAAATAATAAATATATAGATAGTGTTTTTTTAATATCGACTTGCTAGTAGTGGTCCATTTTAATTTTAATGATAAAAGTAAAATTTTCTCTAATTTTTCTTTAATTATTATATATATTTTTTTAATCTACTAATATTCTGAATATAATTAAAAAAATATATTTTTTGTGTTGATGATTATTCCAGGGATCTCAACAGGGTCCGCTGTGGCCATTGCTTTGGCTTCAATTGCCCTCTTCGCCATCATACTCTTTGTTAGTTTTGCAGTTTACCTTAGATACTCCAAATCAAAAAAAGGTACAACATTTCTTCCTCCTTAAAAAAAATTAAAAAATAAAAAATAAAAATAAAAATAGGTTATTCTTTGATCATGCAAATAAGTGTTGAGTCGTTTAGTTAATATTAACTAAATTGAGTCAATCAAGTTAATGTTATCTAAATATAAAATTTCCATTCAATATCATAGTTAGTATTAACTAAGGACAAAAATAAGTTACTCTACAAATAGAATAAACCTTTTTTTTTTTTTTTTTCTTTTTGGATCATCCAGAGCGGAAGAATCTTGGGCAGATATCGAACTCATTGAACAAATCTGGTTTGAATTTCAAGTATGAAACCCTAGAAAAGGCAACAAATTTCTTTGATCAATCGAGGAAAATAGGTCAGGGAGGGGCCGGTTCGGTGTTTAGGGGAACACTCCCTGATGGCAAAACGGTCGCCGTAAAAAGATTGTACTTCAGTACAAAGCAATGGGTAGATGAGTTCTTCAATGAGGTAAACTTGATTAGTGGAATTCAACATAAAAACCTTGTCAAACTCTTGGGTTGCAGCATCGAAGGACCCGAAAGCCTCTTGGTCTACGAGTATGTGCCAAACAGAAGCCTAAATCAGTTCCTTTTCGGTAAATTTCAATAGAACTTCATTCATATATTTATTACATAATAGCAAAAAGATGTTTTTTATACACTTTTTTTTAATGATTTTTTTTTGTACAGACAAAAACGAGATTCACACTCTGAATTGGAAACAGAGGTTGAACATTATAATTGGAACAGCTGAAGGACTTGCCTATCTTCATGGAGGTACTGAAATAAGGATTATACACAGAGACATCAAGAGCAGCAATGTTCTTCTTGATGAGAATTTTGCTCCAAAAATTGCTGATTTTGGACTTGCACGCCATTTAGGGGCAGACAAGAGTCATCTCAGTACTGGAATCGCAGGGACATTGTAAGAGAAAAAAAAAATCCATTTAAAAACACAAAAATAGCTATTTCTGAGCAGATGATGTTATAGAACAAATGCGATTAAGATTGTAATTTAATGATTTGATGCAGAGGCTACATGGCTCCTGAGTACATTGTTCGCGGGCAACTTACAGAAAAAGCCGATGTTTTTAGTTTTGGAGTACTTGTTCTTGAGATTCTATGCGGTCGGAAAAACAATGTTTTTGTGGAGGATTCCGGTTCTCTATTACAGACGGTAAGAAATATGATTAACAACTATATTATATTTCCACGATTTAAAAAATAAATAAAGAAGAATATTTTTTTGTATTTGGAAAGGAAGGAGGAGACTTGAATTGTCGATAAAACCTCTTAAAAACATACATGTGTATGCCATGTACTTTTTTTTCATCCAAAATTGTTGTGAGAATAATGACTTGGACTGCAGTAGGATGATTAAAAAAATTTAAGGTGTTAGATTGAAATCATGGAGACCAAGGTGAGAGTTTGGTCAAACTTCGGGGGTAGAAAGCGTCAACCCCCCCCCCCCCCCCCCCCCGGTTCTTTGGAAGGAAAAAAAAAAAAAGACAAATTTTGGTGCTTTCTGATCATGTTTGGAATGTTACTATCAACAGTTTTCATTCGGTTTTCTTATAATGTGTGGAATGTTACTAGTAATAGTTATTGCATACTTCCGCTTTGTAAAAATTATGTTGAACGTCACTATCAACAGTTGCCATTGTGCATTTTTGCTTCCTAACAATGTGTTGAATATTACCATCTCTTCCTAAAAATATGTTGGATGTTACTATATTTTTTTGGGCAGGTTTGGAAGCTTTACAAAATAGGGAGACAAACCGAAGCAATGGACTCTAGCCTAAATGACGATTTTCCCATAAAAGAGGCATCGATGGTGCTTCAACTCGGCCTACTATGCACACAGGCTTCGGCTGCCCTAAGACCGTCGATGGACGAAGTGGTTCGAATACTACAAACCGATGAAGATCAAGAAATTCCGTCTCCAACTCAACCACCTTTTCTCAATCCAAGAGCGCTCGATCCAGATAGTTCTTCAAGGTCTTACAGCACAAACAGCTTGATATCAAATGCATTGACAAAGATTGAGGTTTCCCATACTTCCACAGAGTCCTCCACTATCCAAAGTTCAGAGGGGCACTCCAAGTGAGAAAAAAAAAAAGGTTAGGAGTTTTTGACACTTTGCACCCCTAAAATTTCGTAATGATCCTACTTCAGTCCAAATCAATATCTCCATTACAATATTGGATGAAAAATCGTCTCCCGCCTTGCACCCAACTATTTTTAAGAGGAGGTTAAGAGCATTTACATCCTCTTTCTTTGCCTTTTACAATTTTTCTATAAACAACATTTATGTATACATATGTACATACGAGTATTTGGGCAGGAAGGAGAATAGGAAAGGAAGAAAGGAGGAGGTTGGAGATGCCCATAAAATCCCTTAAGAACAATCACATGCTCCGCGACTACTTTTTGTCCAAAATTATAAAGGAGATAATGACTTGGATTGTAGTGCTATGATTGGGGAACTTTAAGGTGCTATATGTGCAAATTGACCACCGGTACCAAAGTGAGATTTTGGTCAAACTTTGGGGGTACAAAGTGTCAAAACTCCAAAAGATTAAATTTTTTATAGGCCTTTCTTTATCTTCTTTTTTTTTTAAAAAAAAAATTGTTGGTGAAATTAGGTAGATAGATAGAGAGGAAGATGGGGGGCTCCATAGATTTCATAGAAAGGTGTATGTATATATGTGGGTGGTGATAAACTTGGTGGTGAAATTGAAATTATTGAATTGAAAGTTAGGTATTTCGGCTGCTGATTGGACCCCCTTTTTACAAATATGAATACATTTATTTGTGTTTTTTTTTCCTTGCTTGGTCCACCCATGTTCTTGTGGTTTCATGTCACTCATCCATCATCATGCATTAATTGCACCAACACATAACTCCCAACATAACAAAATTGGACTCCTAACACCAACATTTTCCTAACTCATAAATGCAACAAGACATGGCACCAATCTAACCCGAAATGGTCTAGAGTCAAGTGTGGAGTGGTTTTCAGTCTCTCTCAAATCCAAAAAAACTTGATCCAGAGATAAATTTTTCTTTGCACTTATAACTTGATCATCAGTCTGTTCCACATCCGATGTGAGATAAACTCAACAATTTTTTCCTCATACGTTGGACATTTGATCAGCTAACTCTCGATTAATCTCCCTCTGTGACTATTAGACCAGAGACGATGTAACCTAGATTTTGATACTAGTATATGATGATCTTGGGTCTTCTCTCAATCCCAAAAGAACCAATCTCTTTCACAGTTAGCTTTGAAAAGTCTCATTTGTTCACATTCGGAGAGAGGTACAACGATTTTAATTTTGTATTGAGTGGGCCATTTTGAGAGACTTAGCAACATAGGTAATAAATAGCATACACACCTGAACCTGATAGTTACCTACTACCCAACTACTTATTTCGATTTCAACCTATTTTAACATGTCGACGACCCATGTCCAAATTGAATAACAAACGCACAATCAAGAAAAAGACACAAGAAAAAGAGATGCATTACATGCATGTTCATTAATTAGGGCATTTATGCGTGGCCAGGTATCACTTTTTCCTCTTTCCATCACCCAAACATATCCCCCCCCTTTTCTTTTTTTTCACAAAAGCATCATAAAGTTTTTTGATGAGGGTGTATTTCACTCAGCACCCCGAAGCGGCTCATAACACGACAAGTGTCTGGGTAGGATGTCCGTCCACCGCTGACCGATTAGAAGGATGAGGTTGGCCATTCACAGTCGTTCACCGTTCACGGACCACTCCTCGGACATCCGTTGGGACCCAATCAGGGTCGGTCACCGACCAGAGACCACGGGCAAGTTCCTCTTACCACTAGGAAGGCTTTTACATTTATGTGGGTTGGGCTCCGTTTCATGTTCACTTGGCCTGGCCCATGGGCTTCTCTTGATGGGCCAAAATACAAGCCCCCAAAGGCCTAATCACACTACACATCGAATTACGTTAATGATTTAGGCTCACAACCCTAATTTTGTGAGGCACTCCTCTCCTATAAATAGTGTCATAAATGCACCAAGTAATGGGAGAAGTTATTTCTTAACACTATTGAAGTCTTTTCTCCAAACTCTTACTCTCACACCGGAAGGATTTCACTAGGCACACTCTAGCGGGTCTTTGTGCAGGTATTAACTTGGACCGCAAAACTTTGATTGAATACCGCTCATAAGACAAAGAACACCGTACACAGGACGTTAACTCATCAAAGGACCGTCACGTGGAACCTGAAACTGAGAGTGTTGGGCTAAAAGTCTAAATTTGTAAACTCTAGATTACGAAATTTAATTAGAATTATAAACTATCAAGGACACTTGGTGTTAAACGAACCGAGTTGTTCGCAAATAGCTCAAGCTCGGCTCGAAAAAATCTCGTTTATTTATTAAACAACCCGAGCTTGAGTCCAAATCATTTAATATTAGAGCCAAGCCAAGTTTTGTTCGCGAACAACTTGAATATGCTCAGGAATAGCTCGACTGTGCTCAAATATGGGCTCAAAGAAATTATATAAATAATATATAATTTCCTATAAATATTTCACTAATATTTTAATATAAAAATATAATAATTATATTTTCGATCTCGAGCTCGTTTATGTTTTGACTCGAGCTCAAACATATTTACACGAGCTGAGCTCGAACAAGGTATGTTGAGCTCAGCTCGCTTAAAAGTTAAAATAAATAAACAAGTCTATGCACTTACTACTCGACTTGGCTCGGCTCGTTTACACCCTAAGGACACTATTGAACAAATCAAGAAAAAAATAAGGTAGTTATAGAAATCTTAAGAATTTGAGGATGGGCCGGTGTCCCTCCTGGTAAAAGGGTGGCTCCGCCGCTGAAAACAAACGGGGCCTAACTTATTGCTTCACCTACATAGGTAATATGAGGGATCGATTTCCTAAATTTTATTGGCATACAAAACAGTAATGTTTCAACATTTATTTATTTATCAGGTAAGTATTAGCACCTGCATTAGCATAACAAAACAACTTATCATATAATTGAAAAGAAAATTTTACCAAAACGCATGACGATGAAGTACTCGATCGCTCGTCTTCAACCAGCACGGTGATTTCACCTCTTTCGAGCAAATCGTAGAACTCCTTGGTTCGCCTTTGGTTGTTCCAGTGATGCATCTTCCATAGGCGTCGAGCCGTTAGGCCAAGGGTTAGGCCAATTACAATTTCTTTAAACACGCTTCGACCTTTATACGCTGCATGTCCAATTTTTTGAGCAGCAGCCATTTTCTCTCCTGCAAAACCAAACACGTTTTGTACGAAATCCAATATGATTACCAACTTTGAACCAAATACAATGATCCTGAACCAAATGCAGTAACTGATCATCCCCGTTTTCAAACCTATTTTATCTCCTAAATTTTGTAAGTCTATTTTTGTGTTCACGCAGATTTGGACTGTTGTATAAAAATAAAAATTAAAAGTCGTTATCTATGACATTTATGATGTAGACCACCGTGCATTGTTTCAAACATAACTTATGTTACAGTTGGAATTTCGCAATGCAACCAATTTCATATGAAAGTAGACTTCATAAGCTTTCCAACTGTTGGTCATATAGCTAAAACGGAGCTGACAATTGAGCTCGCAGTTAACCCGATATAAGACCAAACATCACTTCTTCTTTTTTGCCTATATTAAGTTATTAATCAATAGGGAACAAATCCTAAAAAAAATTTGACTATTATAGCTTGAATTTAGAAAATTGTGCGATTTCCTTTTTCTAAAAAAATTGTAAAATATAGGCATTTATGTTTGCTAAAATCTACGTCTATCAACCTAACAGGCAATATCAACAAAGAATATTAATAGTCATGATTCATGAAGCAAAAATTGCAAAATGATCAACAAAAAGGGTCAGCACTGGGTAGCACATAATCTGTGACTAAAGCAACAATTAAAAAAACCTAGGATTATTTCATATTAGGGTTATTTTTTAAAATCGTGTCTTCAGACACAGGTTATACGTTAATCCATATAATAAAATAACTCAAGTTTTATCCCATGAAACATTTTACACCGTTAGATCAAATTTTAAATATAATGCTGATATAAAACAACATTTTAATATTAGGGTTAACCGCCACCCCCTCTCTCTTTAATCTCCCATATGAGTTTCTCTCTCTTTCTCTCACATGCGCACACAGAGAGATGCGAAAGCTGGCACATGCACGCATGCACACACTCTTCACACCATTGTTATCGTCTTCCGTGCTCGCTCCCCCTCTCCACTCACACGTGCCTCTCTTTGCCTCCTATCCCCTTATCTATCTCATCCTTCTCTCCATCTCCATCTCCTATCCCCTTATCTATCTCATCCTTCTCAACATCTCTTCACACCCTTGTTACCGTCTTCCGTGCTCACTCCCGCCTCTCTCTGCTCACACATGCATCTCTCTGCCTCCTATCCCCTTATCTATCTCATCCTTCTCTCCATCTCCTCATTGAATAACCATCGCTTTCATGATTACAATTGATGTTTATCCTATTTTTCTTTTTCTTTTTAATTTAATTGTTTAAGTTAAAATGAAGTGCCTTCAGGCACGAGGTATACACAAGTCTATTAATAAATCAGGGTAAATTTTGAATCCACAAGACATTTTAACAGTCCAAATTAATTTTAAAAGATGAATGGTTGAGATTGAACTTAATTTTATTTGGGTTAGAAAAAAATCCTCACATATTACACCGCCTATTGTTTTTCAATTTCTCAACCCACTCACCTCAAACTTCTCTTTGTCACTTTCTCTACCGGCCTCTGTTGAATCCCACATTGTTTGTGTTACTTGATCCTAAGATATATATATAAGTCTAGAGGCAATCATCATCTAACAAGGCGTCTTTTGAGAGTGAGTCAGGCCCATTGGGTTTCTACAGTCTCTAACTACCATTTTTTTTTTCCATCTAACCCCACTATCTCACTCACCTGAAAATTCTATGAGAGCTACTCCCCCTTCCATCTAAATTTATAAGTGGTTTCAGCTACGGGGCGTTACTAATCTATTAATAAATCAGAATGATTTTTTTAGAATGTTTTTTCATGTAGGGTTTGGATTGATTCAAGGGAAATGGAAGGATGAGATTGCATTGCGAAAGTTTTTAGCAAAAAAGTTATCCCCCGAAATTTCATACCTTTACTTCCAAAACGGCTAAATTAAATTATATTTTGTTCCCCTTTACATGTTTTATTAATCAATTTTTTATTATTTATTATATTTTACACTTAAAAATTTGAAAATCAATATAACGCGGTAAGAGTATCGTAAGGGATGTACCTGGTTCTTGCGATTCTGAAACTAGTGCACAAGCATCTGCCCTCACCCCACTCCAGTAACGAACTTTGCGGCCTCCATTATATATACACACTCCAAACTTCAGTCAGAGAAATGAAAAGACACTCTTGTATCCAAGAAACGCATCATCTTTCCTGATTTCGCCGGCCGTCGCCAACGAACAGCACTGCCGTTTCGGAAAACTTGGAGACAGCATCGGTTTCCCATTAGTCCCTGGATGGTATTGATGTTCTTTCTTTGCCAAGGGAATGCTTGGTGACAGAACTTTGATTGATGATAGCTCAGAATCACCATTTGCAGGTTTGGCAGGAAGATCAGTTTCCAAATCTGTGCCAAGAAAAGTCCCGAAAAGCATGTCACATTTCGGTTTTGCGACACCGGACGTGTGTTGTTTTCTCGTGTTTGTTGGTTCAGGATCCAGAATGATCCCATTATCTTGCAGGACATGATCCGAATCTGCGTTTTCAAACAAACGAAAAGCAGAACCGTTCGGGTGATTTTCAAGGGGAAGTTGTGTGGGTGGGCAATGCTTGAAGGTATTAATGGTTTTCATTTCCTCAATCGCTGGGAAATTCTTGGCTTTTCTCCTTATGTGATCAAATATTGTATCTTGAGTCAGAGGTACTGGTACGGATATGCTCTCTTCGTTTTCCGGATCAAAGTTGCCTTGAATAAAACAGAACAGAATTTTAAGATTGGTTAAAAGGATGGAAAAATGCAGGGGGGAAAAATCAACATATTAAAAGTTTGGTTAGAAAGATATGAAATGAGGAGATTATGAAATTTCATGCTTGGTTAGAAAAGAAAATTGAGAGGAATAAAAAATTGAAAATATTAAATTGTAGTCTTTTTAAGTTCTGGTTGGGTGTTTAAGTGGTCCATGAGATTTTGTAGTTAATACATTTGTTACCTCAACATATAATTTGGTTTCAATTTGGTCCAATTGAAAATTTTGTTAGTGAAATTGGACGGATTGTTGTTTGTGCAGTGGCTTTCTCATCTTTTAAGGACCAAAACTTGTTCCCGTTTTCTATGTTTCATCTTCCGCGGCATTCTTCCATTTTTACCAGTTATAACGCCATGTTTGTTTCCTAAACTTGCAATTTATGTGGGAGAAATAATGCAAATAATGGACGATGATCATATTTTCAATTGTGGGAGAATATGGGGTTCGAAAATGATGCATGTTCCCCCAGCTAACAGAGCACGTGACCAATTCCGTCCAATTTCCCTAACACCATTTATGATTGGATCAGATTGAAACCAAATTGTAAGTTGAGTACCAATGTGTTAACTATAAAACCTGAGGACCTCTTAAACACCCTCCCCGAACTTAAAGGAAGTTAGTGCAATTTTCTCTAAAAATTATATACCTATCTAATTTATAATTTTAAAAACTTCATTATTAAAGGTATAATTGTAATTTTAGTATCGTTTTGAAATATCATTCTCTATTTTCTCTCCTTTTCCTCTCAAATTGACGGGGATAAAAAATGCTTAGGGACTTCATGTATTTTCCTATTTCTTTTTCTTTCCCTCCCATTTTACCTCTATACCACACAAGCGCGTTTTACTTTTTCCATCCTATTTTCCTACTTTTTTTTTCTATCAATCGTTTTTTTCCAACTGAACAAGCGCACCCGTAAATAATATCAAAAGAGGAAAAACCTCCTTACAAACTTACCAGTGTCATTGCCATGGAAATTAGTAGGGCAGGTCTGCATATTTATCTCTGTTTCTGCAGGTTCTTCCCATGGAATGGCAGAAGAATTGTGCTGTGTATTGGTTTCTCCCAGGTCATCCAAAAATTCTATGGCATCATCAAGCTCTCTTTGCCTCTGTCGAGTCCGTTTTCTGATGAGATTAATGGTCTCCAGTGAAGGAGAACATTCATTGCTTGGTGCAACCAATGCGGGCAAATTCTTCGCCTTTTCACGGATGTGATCAAACACTGTTCTTTCGGTTTTGATTTTGCAGTCGTCGTCTTCAGTTTCAACAGCAGGAACACCTTCATTGATTAAGGGAGTAAATTAGCCAGTTAAGAAGATGAAATAACATATGGAAAAGAAAACATTGGATGGTCGTTTTAAATTTTCTTTTACCTTCGTCCCAATCTTCATCTAAGAGGTTGAAACGCGGCCTGGTAAATAGAAAACCATTTAGTCATAGTAGAATTATTTGATTTGTTAAGAGGTTCTAGCTTAAAATCATATGGTATCAAGTGACTCGAGACTAATTTGGGAAGCCTAATAAGAAATAATTAGGATTTTTGACACTTTCTACCCCTGATGTTTGACCATTATCTCACTTTGGTCCCTGTAATTTTAATTTGAAGAAAACATGCCCAACAATTTCCTAATCATCCCGCTTCAACCCAAATCATTAAACCTGTTACTATTTTTACCGCAAACGGTCACATGTCATGCACTTAATTGTTTTTGAGGGGTTTAATTCGTACTTTTGGCCTCCTCCCTTCCCCATCCACAAATTTTCTGCAACCCTCCCCTCCCCAAACACGTGTGTGTGTGTTGTTACTCATTGCTTGGAAGGGCAAAATGGGGAAAAAGAAAAGGCTAGAGGTACCCACAAAACCCCTTTAAAACAGTCAAATGTGATGGATATGACTGTTTACCATCCAAAATTATAACATAGATAATAATTTGGACTAAAATGGGATGATTAGGAAAATTCAAGGGTGTTATGTGTTCAAATTAAAACCACAAGAACTAAAGTGAGAAAGTAATTTAACTTCTAGTGTGCAAAGTGTAAGAAACCTAAATAATTATTAATCATATTATTAAGTGCATGTAAATAGATTTAGTAGTCTTAAAGCCCAATATTAATTTCATAAAATACCCATTATTCATTTTGATTTATGCAAAAACTCATCTTCCACTGATATTTACTGTGCTTATATGGTATGGGCTTTGTCCTTAGGACTTATTTTAATATGCTAATATTAGGTATTAGCCCAAAAAATTCATAGATTTAATATTGTGAGGTAACACTTACATGGAATCTACTCCCTTTTTGGATTCCTTTGAACGGTGTGGCTCTTCATTTGGGGCTTTAGATGTATTGTGCTCATTTTCATCATCTATAACACAAACATCCTTGGACTGGGGGAAAGATGATGCCTGCTTCATTCCATGACTTTTGTGAATCACGGTCGGTTCGATCTCCTTCATCAATATAACTTTTTGGCGGATATCAATACCAACTGAACGAATATCAACACATATATGAATGCGACGAATCGAAGCTCAGTATTAAAAATAATGAAACTCGGAGATTTATAATTAAGTGAAGTTGAAGTTTACCAAATTCTTCATAAATGAGATCTGCCTTGACAGTCAGTTTTCCTTGCTGAGGGCTTGATATTAAGATTGTCGCACTATATGGACTGCAAAGCACGAAAAGGCGTTATCGGGCAAACCAAGTGCATAAATTTGATCATTTTATCGTGTAATTAATAACTCTATGTGTAGAATGGTCGTAGGCCTCTCTCAATCCCGAATCCTAGCTCTTGAGGTGAGGATTTACCTCACACTTATAACTTGACTATCAATCCCTTCTATATCCAGTGTAGGATAAACCCAACAATCTCTCCTTCACACATCAAGTCTTTGGTCGGCTAACTCTCGACCAGTTTCTTCTTTTGGCTATTGGGTCAGGGTTCTTGTAACTTGGACTCTGATACCAATGTAGGGTGGTCATAGATCTCTCTCAGTCCCAAAAGTTAGCTCAAGAGGTGAGGTTTTTCCTTATACTTATAGCCTAACCACAGCTTCTTCCACATCTAATGTGGGATTATAGCGTGGTCTTAGACCTCTCTTAACCCCAAAAGCTAACTCAAGAGGTAAGTCTTTCCCTCACACTTATAATCTGAGTGTCAACCCCTTTCACATCCGATGTGGGATAAATCCAACAATCTCTCTCTCATACATCGGGTCTTTGGTCAGTTAACCCTCAACCAGTCTCTCCCTTTGTGACTAGTGGGCCAAAGTTGTTGGAACCTGAGCTATGATACCAATGTAGGATGGTCTTGGACTTCTTTTAACCCCAAAAATTAACCCGTGAGGTGGAGCTTTCCCTCACACTTATAACCTGACCGCTAGTCCCTTCTACATCTGATGGGATAGACCCAACATTAAGTTTGAAATTTTTCTTCTTGAAAATAAGTAATGCTAATCCAGAATTCCAAGTCTACATACCTTGGAAGTTCATTGACTCTGCAGTAACCAAAAGAAGAATGAAGTTAAAGAAAGAAAATAATCGAGTTACTATGAAATATTGCAACATTTTAGGGATTGTACAAATCAATATTGGGAGAATCAATACTAGGCCTACCTTATCTTCTGATGAAAGACTATGAGGTTGTCTTCTTCGACACCAACAATCTGTAACAAAATTTTTGTTTCACTTAGGTGAAATTAAACTTCAAAAATAAAACAAAAGAAGAAGTGTTGAATGGCTTCGGTAAAAAAAAAAGAGGTTTTGACAATTTGTACCCCTGAAGTTTGACTAATATTTCACTTAGGTCGCCATAGTTGTAATTTGAACATATACCATAATCATCCCACGCCAATCCAAATCAATAACTACATTATAATTTTGAACAACAAACAGTCAATTGTGTACCCATCAAATTTTAAGGAGACTTTATGGACATTTCTAACCTTTCATTTTCCCCTTACAAATTTTCTACAAAACAACTTGTATATATACACACACATATTACATTATATATATATATATATATATATATATATATATATATATATATTTGAATATTTGGACGGGAAGGAGAATGAGAGTGAAAGAGGAAGTTGGATTGTCCATAAAGCTACAAAATAGTCGAGTGCAGGCGATTGTTTTTCGTCCAAAATTTGTAATAGGGGATAATGCCTGGGATGATTAAAAAACTTTTAGGTCTTATGCGTTCAAACTGAAAAAGGAAATATTGTTGAGCACATACCACATCAGCATAATGCCGTTTTGTTGATTGCATCGTCGGTGATAACCTAGTCAATGTCATGACTAGCTTTGACTTCCCTTGCCTGCGGCATTCAGTGTCCTCAATCTTCATCTCAAATTTTGGGGGTAGTGACAGCAATGATTCCTTTATATGATTGCCAAAAGGGTATTTCCGACCAGTTACAATCTCTATCTTTCTCGGGTCAGCTTCAGAAAGGGTCTCAAATGACTTAACTCCCATCGAATGTAGTGCCTATGTCACCATGAGTCAACCATTATTTACTCTATTCAATAAGACTCAATCAAAATGAAACTAAAAGGAAAATGGCAAACAAACCTTTGCAGTAACCATTCCAATTCCGGGTAATTGTTTGAGCAAGTAAGGACTGTCATCCCAGAGTTTCTGATGTAAAGATTTGGCTAGAAGAGTTGAATTTACAGCTCCTTTGTAATTCTTTCGGAAAATAAAATACTCCTTCATGCACTTGGCGATTCTACATCCATTTAAGCATATAGAATTCATGTCCTGCAGTGTTGCACAGCCTTCAATGTTATTCTTTAGTAAGTAAAGCTTTGAGCATTCAAAAGATATCAGGTACTGTAAGGGAATTTGGAGTTGGCCTAGTGGATTTGCCAACCCCTCCCACACAATTGGTGAGCGGTTCCATTCTCCTCCCACTCAAATTGGTATGGGATTCATATCCCATTCGGGTGCGAATTAGAGTGTGTGAGTACAAAGGTCGTATTGTCCCAAAAAAAAAAGTTGCTTTCAAAAGGGGGGTTATCTCTAAAGTTTGACCAAAATCTCATTTTGGTTCCCATGGTTTCAATTTGAGCATATAATACCTTAAAGTTTCCTAATCATCCACTACAATCCAAGTTATTATCCCCATTAAAATTTTGGACAAAAAATAGAAACTTGTTGCACGTGAATTTTTTAAGTTTTATGGGCATTTCTAGCCTCCTTCTTTCCCTTTTCCCATTCGCCTTTCCACTCAAATACTCAGAAGTAAGCAAAATATATATATATATATATATATATATATATATATATTATAATGTATATACGTATGTACAAGTTTTTTATAAAAAAATTATAAAGGACAAAGGAAACGGAAATGCATTAACATCTTTTGAAGAACAGTTTGATGCATGGCGAGTGACGATTTACTATCCAAAATTGTAATGGAGTTATTGATTTGGTCTGAAGTGGGATCATTACGAAACTTCAGGGTGTCATGTGTTCAAAATAAAACTACAAGGATCAAAGTGAAATAATAGTCAAACTTAAGGGTGTAAAGTGTAAAACCCCCTAATAAGGTATTGAGGAGATCAAACCTGGTTCAATGATAAATCATGAACTAACGGATCCCCTGTCAAGCAGTCATTTGCCAAGACAAATATCTTCTCCTCTCTGGTTTGAATGCGCTTTTTCTTTTTTCCCTTATCTCCGAGGATGTGAAACCTAAGCCGATTATCTTTGTCGGTGTTTATGTCGTTTAGGAGCTTCTTCTCATTGCGCCTAAGCTGTATCCCTTCATCAACAGAGAACCGAAATGCGTCAATCGCAATATTGGGTTTTTTACACTTTACACCCCGAAAGTTTGAACATTTTCTCACATAGGTCCCCATAGTTTCAATTTGAACAAATGACGCCTTGAAGTTTCCTAATCATTCTACTTCAATCAAAATTATTGCCCCCCGTTATGATTATGGACATCAAGGAGTCACATGCCGTGCACATTAGTATTTTTAAGAGAGTTTTATGGGCATTTTCAACCTCTTCCTCTCCCGAATAGTTTACTACACACACACATATATTAATCTTATATATATTTGGAAGGGGTGGAGGAGACTATGAAGCCTCTTAAAAAATATTCACATGTCCGGCAAATGACTGTTTGTTGGCCGAAATTGCAACGGGATTAATAATTTGGGCTATAGTGGGATGATTAAGAAACTTCAGTGAGTTATTTGTTCAAATTGAAACCATGAGGACCTATATGAGATAATGGTCAAACTTTAGGGGTGCAAAATCCCCAATATTTAATTATGGGGCTTGTGGATAAATGTAATACATACAGGAAATTTCCTCTGCACGGCAAATGATATGAAGCCCTTCTTCGCTGCTACAGTTTGAAGGGGCTTGCATTATGTGTTTCATTGTATCAAACTTCAGATAATACTTTGTCATCAACTTTCCTGGCTCTGAAAATGATAATACAAATGTAAAAAAAAATGTTAAATTCAACTAAAAAACATTTTTGTCACAGGCATAAGTTCATATTTTACCAAGTGGCTTCAAGAGAAAACCATCCTCGTCAGTCCATATCATTTGGTATCGCGATAACTCATTAATTTTCTGAACACAAATATCTGAAGAAACAGAAAATCAACCAAACAATGAAAATAAATATTAACTGAATTCACAATCTGGAATATGTAGTGTCTGTGTGTTCACTGAAAATTACCTTGTATATGTCTCTCTATACGGTTACAGGGTAGCCCTTTCTTTATGGCATAATTCTCAGGGTTCTGGTTTTACACGAGAACAATTAGAAAACTATGTGACAAGAAAGGGAATCTCCAAATAATTTTCTCGGGTATTGACACTTTGTATCGCTGAAGTTTGACTAAAATCTCACTTTGGTCCTCATGGTTTCGATTTGAACATGTAACATCTTAAAATGTCTTAATCATTGCACTATAATCCAAGTCATTATCCTCATTACAATTTTGGACGAAAAATAGACACATTTTATGCACCAAACTATTTTTAAGGGAGTTATAGAAACTCAATGACTAACTCACTCTCAAAAGACACCTTGTAAAGAGAGGATTGCCCTAAACTTTACATATAGCTCAGGATCAAGTAACACAAGCGATGTGGGCTTCAACACGCCTCCTCATGTGCAGTGTGGACTTTGTCAAACTACTGTGAAAGGGTATCGAGGGGCCCAACATTAATATGGCATTAAACACGCCCCCTCACACGCACGGTGGACTTTGACAAACCAATGTAAACGGATATTGAGGGGCCCAACATTGACGTGGGATCCAAAACGCTCAACATCAGATAAAAGGCCTTGCTCTTATTGTAAGGGGGAAAGAAAGAGGTTGAAAATGCCCATAAAGTTTTCCAAATGGTTGGTTGCATGGCAGTTGAGTGTTTGTGGTCTAAAACTCTATTGGAGTTATTGATTTAGATTGATTACGGAACTTCAGGATTTTATGTGTTCAAATTGGAACTGTAGGGATCAAAGTAAAATAATGATCAAATTTTAGGTCTGCAAAGTGTAAAACCCCTAATTTTCTTCAAGCTATGCCTGCTAACTTGCCTTTTTCATTCTTACGTAGAGATAAGAGCACTTCATCCATTCCAACGCCTTTGTTATGTCAGAGATAGTCAGTTGAACTATCTCTGCTGTCAGATGTTCCGAAACGCATGGAAGCAATCTAAAAGGAACAAAAATCATATCAACCACTTCATGGGATTACATGCGTAGTGCTTCACCATATGAAATTCTAGCGGACTAGATAACAGAATTAGGAGTAGATAGCCATACTGTGATTCCACCATTTCGCATCCACTTAAGAGATTCTCATACAAATGAACCTGGGATGATAAAAGCAAACGTTAAAGAGCAGCAGTAGTGATTTACATGTGTATGTCTTACAAGCAACGTGTGTAAACCTGCACAGACACACGCGCGCGCGCTAGAGAAAGAGAGAGTTACTGTTTCTTTTCTCGTCATGATTATAGCCATTCCTGTATCCTCAAATGGTGGACGACCTGCCCTGCCACACATCTGCATGGCCAAATATTATTCATTGAAAAGGCAATCACGTATATAAAAGGGCAACCTAGTGCATGAAGACTCCCGCTATTGCGAGGTCTGGGGAGGAGCCTTACCCAGAGACTGTTTACATTGTAACCAATGCTCACCCTCTAAAAGGCAATTGCGAATATAGTGAAGAAAAATAGTTTGTTTCCAAAAACAGAAGCCCATATATGACCAGGATGTCTGGATCATTCATCAGTGACAACCAAATTACAAGAAGAATTTATTTTATTGCATAGCACAAATATCAGATGTAACTTTTTTTCTTTTTTCCGCAAATTGGTAAGATTTTAGAGGCAGACGTGCTTCAAAGATAAGTGAAATACCTGGAGTATCATGGACCGGTCATATTCCATGTAGAGCCCTTTTTCCTTGTTGCTAGATGAGACGCAAGTGTCAGTGATTGTAAAGCAAAAAATACATTGATATGTTCAGTGAATAATTGAGAAGTAATTCAACGTACAAGTGCTGTGTTGATTTAATTACTACTGTATGTGCCGGCAGGTTAATTCCATGAGCAAGTGTATTTGTGGTACACAGAATTTGAACAAAGCCACCAAGGAAAAGACTTTCAATGAGGTTGCGATCTTTCATAGAAAGTCCACCATTGTGATATCCAACTGCAAAATCAGTAACTAGGCAGATGTAAAACTAACATTTGAGATTAACTGTAGAAACCCAATGGGCATCTCACTCTCAAAACACGCCTCTTTTGAGGATTACCCTTAGACTTATATGTAGCTCAGGATCCAGTAACACAAGCGACATGAGATTCAACAATGACCCACAACCACATGGACAATGCCAAAAATTTTAGTTATGGAGTGTTATTTTTTTCGGGTTTAGGGTTTAGGGTTTCAACTGACTGGGAGTTATTTGGATATCAAAATTCGAACATACCCCCATATATGACGTATGATTGCATTTGCTTGTCACTAAAGGAAAGTGAAGCTTCCCTTAACCTTTCCTGCTGTTCTCTGCTTTTGATGAATGGATTTGAGTGACCAAATGTCATTGCCGTTTGAGATAGTTTCTGTGCTGTTTCTTGTGCTCCTTTTCTCGTTGAACAAAAAACCAGAGCAGATTTTCCTCTAGAATTTTGCATGAGAAGATCTGCAGATAAGTTGTGTGTGTTAATATGGTCCGATATTTCAAAATACATCCCCTAAAATAACGTTAATAGTATTTTGTTGAAAAGGGAGAAAAAAAAAAAGAATGTAAATGCAAAAATTGGTTTATTAGTTCGTCCCTGCTTACCGAAAATATAGTTTTGGAGGCGCTGGAAAATCAAGTGCAAAAAGGAATTCATCAGGAAAATCAAAATGCATCAATTTGTCAAACAATGAATTAGAAAAAATTTGTTATCTGACAATGAAATTTCTAACCAGAAAAGGAAAAGACTGGATGTTTCAGAACATTATTTGTGTAAACACTTACCTTTTCAAATAAAAAGTCATTTTTTGCCGGGGTGTAGCCTACAAGCAAAATTTCCCAAAAAAAAATGAATATGGCTCAATTATCTTTTCATGTTCCAGAGCTTTCTAAATATCATGCATATGAACCAGTTGAAAGTCGAAACAAATTGGGAAATGAATTTCATTGACAATTATGTTATAGATTGTAAAAGATAAAGGCAGATAAATTATATTTTTTTCTTGTCACAAGAAAATGCATACAGGACTGATATTGAATGAAATAGTTAGGGTTTGAACATATACCAAAAACTCGTGTAGTTAACTTTACAGGTCTCATTTCTTCTCCAAACCTGCAAAAGTGTGACAAATGGAGTAGTATAGGTACTACTGGATGGAAGTAGAAGCATACTCATCATCTTACTGCATTCAGATATACCTTTTAACTCCGTGAAGAGGAACCATAAGCCATTCCGCTGCAAAAGTTAAGAGGAATTGCTCACCATTGAAAATTCAATCCTTTCGAATGAATTTTGAACTTGAAATTTTACTAATTTCTTATGCATTTGCATCTACTGAACAAATTACCAAGATCATCAATATTTGGAATAGTGGCGGAAACAGCCAGGAAACGGACAGTGGATAGAGGGCTTGATTTCATTACACTGCTGCAGGCAAGCATTTTTATTCGACTCACTATGGCCTCCAGAGATGCTCCACGAGTGTCATTCAGCAAATGAACCTCATCAATAAGTACAAGTGCTATATCACTGAAGAAACTCAATCCACCATCTTTAATGCGATAACGAGTCACTGCATCAAACTTCTGCATACAGGACGGGGGGGTTATGCCATTGCGATGATAAGTTATAGACTAAACAAATACAAAAGGACATTTATGATTTGCATTCAGACCTCAGGCGTGGTTACAATGATGTCTGCATCTTGTATGTTTCTTATGTTGTAAGATTCATTGTCACTTGTCAGCTCCAGGCAGTTGATCCCCCATGATCCGAGCTTCTGGTTCCAATCCCGGAGCTTCTCTTGTACTAAAGCCTTAGATGGGGCTATGTAAATCTTCCCACAAAAGTTAAGAGTAATCAACTAAGTAGAATGCACTACTTACTGCTACAGTGTGTAAATATGCATGAGCAGAAAACCGAGGAATGAGAAATGGGAAAAGAATAGCAAGTTTTTCTCTTTTAAAATGGAACCATTAACTCGCAAAATATTATTGGAGTTTAAATTAGACATTTAGATAGAAATCACCATACTTAAAAAAAGTATATATCATCCAATTAAGTAACTAACTAATGAAAAAGC
This sequence comes from Eucommia ulmoides, assembly GCA_016647705.1. Taxonomy (NCBI): domain Eukaryota; kingdom Viridiplantae; phylum Streptophyta; class Magnoliopsida; order Garryales; family Eucommiaceae; genus Eucommia; species Eucommia ulmoides. Next base: position 1,100,787 of record CM028339.1, on the reverse strand, counting down.
ATCTAAATAATGAAAAAGTTTTTGGAAGAATTTAGGAGCCTTGTAACCAGAAGGTGGGGCTGAAGGAGGACAGACCGGTATGGGTATTTTAGAATTCTGTCTAATGTCTAAATGTAAGCTAAAACTTGTTATTCTTCATCATCTGTTCATAAGTGAATAGAAAAATTAGGTGGGAAACCTACTGTTTTAAGGCTGCCCTTTATATGAATAAATTCTCCACCAGCAGATATGAACTTTGAGAGAAGCCTCAAAATACATAACTCGAACAGAACAGTTTTGCCACTTCCAGTTGGTGCTGAAATCACCATGTTCACATCGGACCGGAAACAAGCGGAAAAGCATTCACTCTGCAGTGAGTTGAAGTACCTGCATGACAGATTACAAATGAATATAGAGCAACTATATCTTGTTGCACCCTATGTGTACAAAACTACGAATATACCGTCGTCAAGCACTGAAGAATTGTTACGCATTCAGATTTTATGAGAATGATCTAAGATCTATGGAATTCACTTAGTTGCTAAATGGAAAATTAACAAGGTAAAATTTCACCATCTCAACCATTGTTATTATTTCGCTACTTAGAAAGACCAACTAAGAATGGAGGTTTACTTTAAGTAGTGCTGGAGAAAGTGAGCAATAATCCTGTTAACTCGTATGCTTTAATAAATAATGTTCATGGAATCCATTGAGTTCAATCGACATAGAAGCTATCAAAGAAGCATAACTGCAAGTGAAGTGAAAGCCAACTATGAAATTCAAGCTGATGAAAGGACAATCTAGACATTAATTACCTGAAATTAAAAGTTGAACGAAAAATAGCAGGTAAATCTGAGACAGACTTCAGTGTGTAAGGATCCGTACGCGAGTTCATATTTCTGTAAGCCGAATGACGCCAAAAACAATCCCTAACGACGATCTGAAAAAATAAAACACATCGAGTCAGTAAATCATAGACAGAAGACAAAACTATCAGGATGACAGAAAAATCAGCACGAATTTTGTGTTTCGATCCAATCTGACGGAATATGTGTATAATTTGACTAACAATCCACGACGAAACAGAAACAAATTCGAATCGTCGACAGTGTGCAGGAACAAAATGAGATCATATAACAAAAACATCAGTTCACGAGCGGATGATTCAATCGTTTGCCTCAAGAATTCGAACATCAAAAATCTAGCGAGAAAATAGTAGTAATCGAAAACTTACTTGAAATGCGAACAGCTAGAAAACCGGCAAAAAAATTGATCGGAACTGGTGAACGGAGATGAACTTCGGCGGGCCGCGATTTGGCGCAATTTTGATTTAAAAATGCTGAAAACTTTGAATTCGATTCATATTTATACTTGTGTAAATGCTAGGAGCGCTCCCAAAACACCTTTTTTGCACTTCCATCATACTGTTTCTTAGTAGCAAATGGACAGTGAAATGATTGGTAAGGGAGGTTTTTGGAGTGTCAATATAACTCTCCTTAATCCTATTATCCTAATAAAGTTAAGTGGAAATATTATTTTTAAATAAATAAATATTTCACTTTAAAAATCAATCTTATTGATTGCATAATTTAGTCCTGGAGCTATGGCTCGCCTAGTCCGATATATTTTTTTTCAGAGTTTGGGCTTAAGTTTTTGAGCTCTTGGGCAGGGTTAGAGTTTAGAAATCTAGGCCCGATCAATTATAGGGACGGACTTGGGCACAGCCATGTTATTTTAGGATTGGTCTGGCCCGGCCTGATCATTAATTATATATATATATATATATATATATATATATATATATATAAAAGTTCTAACGCTAATATCGAATTATAAATGTATTCATTTTATTTGGATATGGATATATGTATTTTTTTTAGTGTGGAATGTGAATGAATGTATTTTATAATTTTTTTTATTTTTTATTTTTTATTTTTTTTTGTGTTTTAGTGTGTATTTTTAAATTATAAAAAAAAAAATATAAGGTCGAGTTTGGACTTAAATGTTTTTGGTAGAGCTAGACTTGGGCAAAATATTAGGGCTCGACCATAGGGTCGAGTTGGGCCGGGCAAGAACCTAACATTTTTTTCACAATACACTATGCAAAGCTCAGCCCGAGCCCAGCCCAACTCGGCCTATGATCACCCCTATGCGAGAGTAAGTAAACGTTAAAAAAAAGAGTATTTTATCATGTGCCCCAAGGCCCATTATTAATTCATTCTTATACTCATGTAGTTATTTAAATTTAGAGAAAAATCCAATTGACATGTGATAATTATTTATTATACAGTAACATTTACATCTCCCATTTATTATGTTGATGTTGATATTGTTGTTGTGCAGCAATATTTGCATCTCCCATTTCATTATGTTGCTATTAGTATTGTTGTTGGACAGTAACATTTGCATCCCCTCCATTTATTATATTGCAATTGATGTAGTGAAAAAATACGTATTTGAGTTTATTTTAAATAATAAATATATAGATTATGTTTTCTCAATTTGGATTTGCATGTAGTGGCCCATTTTACTTTTCATGGTAAAAGTGGAGTTCTTTCTAATTTTTCTTAGAAAATAATATATATATTGAGAATGCACATGTTCAAATGACTTGAGTGATTTTTCGCGCCCGCCACACGAAGATCATTGGGCAAAATCATTACGGAGATCCATTCATGAGAGTTGTGTGATCTCACAGACTTGTTGGTATCGAGCTTAAGTTGCGATCTCCTGGGTTAAGGACTAGCGGTTGGGCTCGACTCAAATGGTGTCCCTAAGTGGTGTGACATATTGATGCTCAACTATAATATCATTTTTTGGTTTTGCGAACTGATATATTACAGTGTTAGTGGGATGTCGAACCACAAGAATCAACTTGTAATTATCAATTCTTAATTATTTCTTTTCCTTAGCAAAGATAATTTGGACTTGGATTTTTTTATTTTATTTTTTTTTATAATTTTAAATTGCAAGAAAATAAAATATTAAATTTAAACGATGAATATGGAAACCGGGTTAGGAATTTGTGATTATATATTTCAAGAATTATGTTATTTTTACATTGCCTTTTTAACTCGTATTGAAACCAAATTAGGAACAAGATTCATTGTCATACAATTGTTTACACATATTCAAAATTAAATTAAAAATATAAAATCACATAAACCCTAATACTTTACCATAATCTTAATTTGACCAAAGGAGATTAGTCGCTCATCACAGCGTAGATCGACGTCTTCTTGGATGTCATCCTCAAAATAGTCATCTCCGATCCCTTTTTTGGAACCATAGTCATCCTGCTTTTAAGGATGGATGAATGATGAAATGTGGTATGTCTGAACTCATATTTTCGTCCCCCCCCTGTTCCAAACCGATCCCCCTTTTCTAGAGGTGAAGATTCCAAAAAAAAAAAATGCCATCTACTAGCAATCAGTCGTGGAATCGACACATATAGTTGTGAGTAGGACCCAAAAGGTCATGCACGCAACCATGTCCAGGTCACGCGTGCGACCTGGACCAGGGGTCTCAACTGAGCGCCCCCCCCCCGCGGGTGGAGGTCGCAGGCGCAACCACTGAAGTTGTATTTCGCTAACAAATAGCGTATTTTTTAGTATACACTTCAAATTTACAAAAGAAAAGAAAATAAATCAATTACTCTAATTTAAAGTGTTCAAGATACCAACATAATTTAGATCAAGGTGATTTATCAGCATGTGTGATGCAATCACGTACCAAGGGTTGTTCATGGGCCCGGTGACCCACCCAATTTATTGCTCATTTTCTCGAGCTTGGGCTGAAAGTTTACACTACAGGGCCGGGCCGGGCCAGGGCCTTGAGTTTTAGCCCCCCAATTTTTGGGGTCGGGTTAGAGCCTGTGTTTTTAGTTTTAGGCCTAACCCTACAAGGTCATTTAGGATTCCATAAAATAAATAATATATAAAGTAATACCATAAAAATTTATTATAAATACTCCAGAAATTTATATTTTTGAAAAATATTATTTTATGTAAGTTTAATATTTTTTAGAACGGTTTTGTAAATTTGTAGTATAAATATATATTTAATAATTTTTAGAGTTAAATGTTAAATTTATATTTTTGAAAATATTATTTTATATAAGTTTAATATTTTGGGTTATTTTGTATATTATGCAAATTTATAATAAATATTGGATAATTTTTGGGGGAACTAAATATAATTATTAGGGTCTAATATCAATTACTTTATAATTAAGAGGTCTAAATGTAATTCTTAATTTTCTTACCTATGGCTGTCATGGAATTTGTCATGGCCATATCTATATACATGGTTTGAAATGTTGACAAGTGTGATAAGATATTATTACTATAATAATAATAATAGTAAGGAGGGATTAAAAAACAAAGAGAGAAAAACCCAATTTATGGTATATAGATAGAGACGGATCAGGAAAAAAAAGGAGGGGAGAGAAAAGGAATATGAGCACATATATATATATATATATATATATATATATATATATTAACCCAGTTTTATGATTTTTGAGAGTGAAAAATATTACGGTTCGAATTTCGACTTCAGATTTCAAATAGAATTTTTAAGATTTTTATTATTATTATTGTTGAATTTTATCTGTTAAATTTTATGAAATATTTATGATTATGTGAAAAATCATGTCAATGTATTTTATTTATTATATTAATTAAATGCACGTATTAGAGGGATTGGAGTTCTACTGAGTGTTGGCTCACAACCTCACAGTTTTAATTGCAGGACCGGTGAGAACGAAACGGCGGTAGGAATTTTATTAGAATTTCTATTTGTAATAATTGTAATTAATATTTACCGTTGTAAAAATTGACTCGATAAATCGACAAATTATAATTGTCGCCGTCGCATTGTAAAAATTTCCAATTTTATGAAATGAATTATTGGTCGTTCGATCTTAGTGTTAATTCTCCAAAGAGAAAAATTACGTAACGGCCCTAAGAAACCGGACCGTTACATAGTGGTTTCCGATAGACTGTAATTTACAAAGTAGATAATGATAATTTACTAAAATATCACTGCTACCCTGATATCGATTATTTATTGTGATGAATAGATTATAAAAATATTATATATTTACTAAAATAATATCAACTGGGTCACAATATAATAGATTATATTGTAAATATCACATGATTACAATAATATATAGATATCAGCCGTGGAAAATATCACTTTGGGTGCAGAATAGATTATAAAAATATACGTGTAATATTTCACATTATAGTGATATTTACAGAATAGATAATGATAGTTTACTAAAATAATATATAATGATATGTATATATTATCAAATAATAATATAATTTCATCCGCCCCCACTATTAATTCATTATTATACCCATATAGCCATTTAAATTTAGAGAAAACTCCAATTGATATATGGTAATTATTTGTTGTACAGTAACATTTATATCATTCCATTCATTATGTTGTTGTTGACATTGTTGTTGTATGGCAACATTTGCATTACCTCATTTATTATGTTATTATTAACATTGTTGATAGACAGTAACATTTGCATCTCCTTATTTATTATATTGTTGTTAACATTGTTATTGTACAACAATATTTGCATCCCCCATTCATTATATTACTATTATCATTATTGTTGGGCAGTAATATTTGCATCTACCCATTTATTATGTTGCAATTGATGTAATGAGAGAATATTTATTTTGGTTTATCTTAAATAATAAATATATAAGTGGTGTTTTCTCAATATGGGCGTACAAGTGGTGACCCATTTTAATTTTAATGACAAAAGTGAAGTTCTCTCTAATTTTTCCTAGATAATGATAGTATTGATTTATTAAATAAAATATTAATAAATGATAAAATATTTATTTATTTATTAGTAATACTAAATTATTTGTAAATAGTGTAATACTTGGATAGAATTCTCTATAGGAGAAACCAAGTGACGGCCCTATGAAATCGGGTCATTACATATAATACCATAACCAGTTTAATATTGTCCCTGATTTTTTCAAAATGAAATGATGTGTCCCTGTAAGTTTTTAAATGACAAGAGGTGTTATTTTTATAGTGTTGTTTGGTTGGATAGAGGTAAAAAGAAGAGAATATAAAATTTCGTGTTTGGTTAGGAGAGAAAAATGGGTAAGAAAAATTACTTACTTATCTAAATTTACTATTTAAAAAAAATATATTATTTACTTACCTAATTTACTATGTACCATATATTACCCAAAAAAAAACAAAAAAACATCAAGAGCATAACTATAATTTTTTTTTTTATTCTTACTCATTTTTCTTTCATTTCCTCCCAAATTGGTAGAGATAAAAATTATGTATTTTCCTTCTTATTTTTCTTTTCCTAAAAATTTTTCCATTACATATGGGGTGGGTGTCTATGTTAACCTGAGATTTGTCAAATTGCATATTTGATCAGTAAGTGTCACGTTTGTTTCAATCCAGCAAAATTAAAAGCGTTGTTAATGATTTTGAATTAAAATTGATTGTACACAGAATACGGCCTTTTAATGGGATATTGTCTCCACTTCATTACTCCACAAACTTAAGATAATTTTCTCTAGTAACGATTTAGACTTCTCTTTTATTTTTCACACGAATCGTTATTAGGAGAAACCGTTTTAGATTTTTAGTGACACAATGAAATGACAAAAATAAATCCATTAAAAACCCATATGCTAAGCACAATCAATTTTCTGTCTAAAATCATTACCAACATTTTCAGTTTTACGAAATTGAAACAAATATGGTACGTGCCGGATTAAATGTACACTTTGAAAAAAGTCCGAGTCAACATAGACACCCACCCCATTCCACTAAAAAGGACCCATTTTATGAATTTTAATGTCATTTGTCTTCATTCATTTCGTACAAAAAATATCTGGAAAATATGAAATATCTTTTGGTAAACCTCCTCTCAATTCTCCATGACAGAGATATATATATTGATTTGAACCACCAAATATCCAATCCAAAGTGAGGATTCCTCACCTAAAACTTTGAGAAAAAAAATAATGTCGATCTCTGCAATCACAATTCAGCAATTCTGGGCACCAAATCATCAACAATTCGATTCAATTAACAATCCCTTCTCCGGGTAAACCTCGTCTCTCTCTCCCTCTGTCTAACCATTTATGTAGTGAATTGGCGTAAACAGATTCATGTTGCCGACCCACTAGACAAAACTTAGTTGTTATTGTTGTTATTTATGTGGTGAATATGGTTTATCTAAACGAAGCATTTTTTGGGGGTGCATGTTTTGAAGATGGCGGGCGAAAACTGGATCAATCAAGTGTTGCAAGGGAAAGATCGGGGAAAGAGAGAGACAAAAGAAGAAGAAGAAGAACTACTATGAGTTGCTTGGAGTTGCTGTCGACTCTCGTTCCCGGGAAATCAAAGAAGCTTACCGGAAGTTACAAAAGAAATATCACCCTGATATCGCCGGCCAAAAGGTCATCTCTCTCTCTTCTCTCTCTCACCACCATGATATCGCCGGCCAAAAGGTCTCTCTTTATCTTACCACCATGATATCACAGGCCCAAAAGTCTTATTAGGTTTATCCCACCTCAGATGTGGAAGAGATTGATGGTCGGGTTATAAATGTGTTTCCCTCGTCACATAAGTTAGCTTTTAGAATTGAGAGAGGCTCAAGACCGCCCTACACTGAAATCAAATCTCATGCTACAAAGAGTCTAACCCAACAGACACAGAGAGAGAAACTGATCGAGAGTTAGCCGACAAAATGTCCGATGTGTGAGGGAAATATTGTTAAATTTATCCCACGTTAGAAGGGATTGATGGTCACGTTATAAATGTCAGGAAAACCTCATCTCATCAGCTAAATTTTGGGATTGAGAGAGACCCTAGACCACCCTACAGGTCTCTCTCTTTCTCACGTCACCGTGATATCACAGGCCAAAATCTCTCTCTCTCTCTCTCTTACCACCATAATCTCTCGCTATATATAGATAGATACATTACAACCATGGTATCGCCGGCCGAAATGTCTCTCTCTGAAAAACAAAAAAGGGTTGAATGAAGTATTGATTGAATATTGCAGGGTCATGAGCACACACTAAGGCTGAATGAAGCTTATAAGGTTCTAATGAGAGAAGATCTGAGGAAAGAATATGATGCTTCCATTGGTCAACCCAGAGTTGGGTTTGGGAAGGACACAACTGGCTTAGGTTATAGCTCATGGAATGGCATACTAAGATCTCAAGCCCTGTTTGTTGATGAAAATGCCTGTACAGGTAAATACCCTAAACATTTAAGGGGTTTTGACACTTTCTACCCCTGAAGTTTTACCAAAATCTCACTATGATCGCCATGGTTTCAATTTGAACATATAAGAACTTAAAGTTTCCTAATCATCCTACTACAGTCCATGTCATTATCCCCATTACAATTTTTGATAAAAATAGTCACTCGATGTTGATGTTCATGTGACTATTTTTAAGGGACTTTACGGGTATTTTTAGTCTCCTCTTTTTTTTCTCCCTCTATTCTCCTTGTCCAAATACTCAGAATTCAAAAATATTGATTATACATACACACACACAAACATACACGTATTTGTAAAGGGTAAAGGAAAAGAATAAAAATGCTTTCAAGGTCCTCTTAAAAATAGTTGGGTGCATGGCAGGTGACGGTTTGCCATCCAAAATTGTGATGCAGCTAATGCTATTGATTTGGACTGAAGTAGGATCATTACAAAACTTTAGGGTGTCGTGTTGAAATTGAAACTATAGGGACCAAAGTGGAATTATTCTCAAATTTCAGGGGTGCAAAGTGTCAAAACGCTTGAATCTATATTCTACTCCAATCCGCTTAGTTCCAGGGTGCAGAGAATGTGTTCACTACGCCAATAACACATTCACGATGGATGAAGCTGTTGGGTGTGCTCGAGTCAAAGTTCAATATGGAGACACTGATGAACAGATCGAGGTTAAAAAAAAAAAGTTAATTACACTTTGCCGTCTATGCTTTGACTGAAATGCTCTTTATACCCCTGCAGTATTTTCGTAAATACATGCTCTTGCGGTTTATATTAAAGTGCAACGGTTACGTTATCCGTTAAAGTTAACAATCAAACCTCAAAAAGTCATAAATCATTCAATTAATTGATATTTATACCCCCAAATTGGATCAAATTGAATAATATCCGTTTAACCTTTCTTTTTAACCTTTCCTTTATTTCCTTAGGTTGGGTTGCCTCAAATATAAGGCCACTTCGTGATATCCTGTTAGTTATTTAACCGTTAAACTTAAGCCTAGATCAAATGAAGTAAGTGATGACGAAAATTGCATAGCACAAGGAAGTAAAATGCAATTCAATCAAATCATAGAGGGGCAAAGGGCCGTTAACACAAAAATGTGTCTTTATTTAGAAGAGGGTCTCTATAGTATGCCCTAATGACTTTTGTGATTAATTGCATTTGCAGGTGGCTGTGGATTCATGTCCTGTGAATTGCATTCACTGGGTCGATAGAGAAGAGTTGGCCGTGCTAGAGTTCCTAATGAAACCTCGACTTAAGGAAGGGCATGGTATATTCGGACAAGGCTGGGAAAGGCCTGCAAATGTTTTTGCGGCGGCTAAGTCTTTTCACAAGCAGTCGAATCAAAACGGTAATCTCTCTCTTCCTCCCCCCCCCCCTCTCTTCTTTTTCTCTTCTCTCTCCTGACTTTCCATTTTAGATGGATAGCTGAATCGGCCAACCATTGTCCTAACAATATGATTTCCTACTTGAATTGCAGAACAACAATCTAATGAACAAGAAACTCCAGCTCAAGTACAGGCTCGAGTAAACGCTAGTATGAAAATCAAGATGGAGGGTTTCTCAAAGATTTGGAATTGGGTCAAGGAAGCGGCCGGGAGATGATTACCACAAATATATATGTGCAGATGTAGTTAACATGGTAGTAATCATTAGGCAAATAGAATTGATATATATATGCATGTACAAATGAAGAAAAATAAACAATTTACGGATGGAAATCAGAGAATTAAGAAGGCAAATTTGCAGAATGCATGTTGCTAGAGAACCTGGTGATCGATCGTTGTGATAACCATAATTGCTGATTCATCCACTTTATCTTCCGGCCTTCCTTTCGTGAACAAGCAAGAAACGAACTTTAAGAGAGTTCTCTTTTCTCTTTGTTTTTCTGATCATGTGTAAAGCCGACATTTGCCTGTTCCAGCACAAACTGAACACTCTCCAGCATCTCCTTCTACATGGCTTAAGCAATGTTTGATTCGGTCATTCACAACATCCTGCAACATCATAGAACCTCAAATTTTTCGATTTGAAAAACACACACATTTAATATAAATCAGGACATATTTTACATTTTACATATTTTGAACCGTTGGATTACATATTCAAGGGCTGAGATTAAAGAATTTTATGAGACATTTTCAGCCTTTGGATTAGATCCAAGGACTGCAATCATGGATCTCCCAACAAATAAACAGTCGTTGATTTAGACCACGGAACTCCCAATAAACTATCCAACGACACATTTTACATTTGAGATATGTTTGACCATTGGATGGTTGGAGACATTTTCAGCCGTTAATTCAGATTTTGCTGAGAAACTAAATAACATACTATCAAACAAAATGTCTTTTCACGATTAATGTATTTGAACTAACTACAGAATATTCAAAATTAATGTATTGGATTAAAATCTTAGGCACAAGGGTATATACTATATAGTAATCTATATAATAAATCAGAATATATTTTACATTTGAGACATTTCTGATCATTGGATGATTCAAGAAATTTTTAATTTTTTATTTGAATTTCGTTGGTAATCTAAATAACAGACTCTCAACAAAATATCTTTTTATGATTAATGTATTTAAACTAACTAAAAATATTCAATTTTAAATATATATATATATATATATATATACAAACGTAAGAAATATTCTTACAACAAGTAGTTCATGCAGTCCTAGAGGTGCGGTTACAATGTACGACACACCAGGATGGTCTTTCGCCGCTTCAGCTGCTAAAGAAGGAATATCCTGTAAAAAATAAAAAATAAATAAAAATCACAAACTTTAGATTTTTAGTTCTAAAAGGATTATGGTTTAGGACCCGTTAGATAACATAATTAAGCACTTATAACTGAATGTATTAAGTACTTTATCGAATTAAACAGACAATCGCTTAAAATATAAATATCATTTAAAAATAATTTAAGATTTTAAGTGATGCGTGATTTTAGAAAGAGAAAATTGTAGAGATTATTTTAGAAACAAAAAATTTCATAGAAATAAATTTCTTTAGGCTAAAAATATTAAAGAAATAAACAAGCACTTAATTTTCAGCTTTATCAAACAGGCACTTAGATTCTCATTCACTTGCATTACATGGTACCAAAAAGAAGATATTCTTGAGATAAATTGATTATTACCCGGTCCCAATGCCGCCCGGGGGAAAGGAAAAATGGGCTAACAATTACACGATTTGCCCCTCGTTGAACACATAATCCAAATGCATCTTTAATTGATGGCTCAGCTAGCTCCTGTTCATATCAAGACACTCAAAAAATATGAGAATTTTGTTTGTTATAGACAATGTAGTAATTAAGAAATAAGAAGATAATTGTTACTCCTATGTATGTATATATGTATATACATACACACATACATACATATATACACATTACACACACACCCACATATATTACCATATGAGCAGGCTCTACAATTGGGTATCCAGTTTTGTCTCTAAACATTGCCACAAATTCATCTGAAAGTAACGTAAGAGAGAGCCATGAAAAAATAATAAAATCCAATTTGGAGGACCATTTGGAAGGTTGGCAATGAGTCGGTTTTGGTTTGGGTTCAATGGAAACCAAAACCGCTAAGAAAACATCAAACCCAAAACCGAACAGTATACAGTCTGTTTTCTTAAACTCGAGTTCAAACCGAACCGCTTAGTTTTATTAAAAACAAAAATGCAAACCCATTTACTTATAATGGAAGTTTGTAAAATTATAAACACAAACATAACTGAAAAAATAAAACATCAAGTCCAAACATAGTTAGTCTGAACATAACTATGATACAAAACATAAAGTCTAAACATAATCAAAATCAAACAATGGCGGAGGTCATTGTTTCTCGGTGTTTTTGAAAGACCCCCAAAAAGGTTAATAATATATATATGTGTGTGTGTGTGTGTATAGATAAAATTGTAAATAAGGAAAAAATACATGTAATACAAAGTGGTGGTTATGAAATTCGGTTTCATGGTTACAGTGCAAAAGCCAAAACCAAGATCAAAACCGCACCGGTTTTAAAATCCGAAACCAAAACCATTCGACCATGGTCAAACCACCGGCTCGCTGCAATTGCCATCCCTACTAAACAGCTACTTCTATAATGCACTGATTAATTCACAATCAATTATAATTATGAATAGAACTTATGATGATGAGTGTAGTATAGCTTACTTAGCATAAGATTGGATTCATTTCGACGAGAACCATGATCCACTATGATCACGCCGTCTCCATCTCTAACCCCATGGTGCTCCTCATGCCTAAACCCATCATTTCCAGAGGCCAAAAGTAATCTTGTCGGTAAATTTCTGCTTCTTGTGGGACATTTACGTAAATTCACAAATCCAGGAAGTTCCCATCCAGGGTTTCTTCCAGAATTTCTAACTACAGGTCTTCAAATTGACCCCATAAACAAACATGAATAAATAATTCGAGCGTGTAGAGATTAAATCACGAAGAAAACAAGAACAATGCATGATTATGATTCATGAGATTAAATTAGAACTCGTAATTTGAGGTATAGTCCGAAAGCCCTATGAAATCGAAACTCATAATAAGATTGAATATCGGGCGGTAGATAGAGATCAAGCTGTATATATAGATATATATAGAGAGAGAGAAAGAGATAGATAGAGAGAGAGAGAGTATTACCGTACGGTTACGGGTCTGAGCTGAGATGGTAAAGACGATGACTCCATGGATGGAGCTGAGAGTAGAACGACTGCAGTATGAAACCACAACTGAATACTGTAATTTTTTTAACCAAATGGGGCCCAAACGACCAGGATTTAGGATGTAAACCGTCCGGCTTCGGCTCGATTTCATGCGAAACCAAAATTAAAACTAAAATTATTTAATATATATAAAATCAAAACTAAAATGATTGAATTTTTTTAAATAATTTTAAAATCGAACTATTTAATTTTAATCAAAATTAAAACCACGAAACTTTTTAAAATTTTTAAATTTTATAAAAAACCAAAACAAAAAATCACGGACCATTGTTTCTTTTATATTAACAAAAGTATAACTAAAATATAAAACATAAATTCCAAAGACGAAAATCAAACTATAAAATTATTAATTGTAAACATTCTCCAAATTATACAGTCTTCAAAATAACTAAAAATTAACTGCAAAACCAACTGCATAAAAACATTCTTCAAAATCATAGCAACCGCTCACCTATATATATATATATATTAGGGTTAAAGTGTAAAATGGTTAAAAGTGTAAATAAATAAAAAGAAAGATTAAATTGTAAATACTAAATAAATAAAAAATAATACATATATATATTATATATATTGGTTACACGGTTACACGATTCGATTTACGGTTCGATCATGTGGTTCGGTTATGCAGTTCGGTTACTATCCCAAAACTAAAATTGTTTCGATTGCTAAATTTAAAATCAAAATTAAAATCGTTTAATCAGTTTCAATCCGGACTATTCAGTTCGGTTCTGGAATCTTTAGTCATATTATTGATGAGGTGGGACAAGATTGACAAGAAGCCAAATTATAGGTGATTGCACATGGTTTTGGGCAAACAAGGTCCATAGTGTTCAATGATCTTATCTCCTTGTCGTCTTCACAGTGGCTCTTACCACTGCCTCTAAATTCTTGAAACATTCTCCACATGACTTTACATCAAGACAACATATCCGTCAATGCATCATATTTTCCAATTTATCATCAGATAAGCCTTCTAAAAATATAATTCAAAACAACAGATATTTTCTTCCAACACAATGCCGACTATAAAAAATAATTCCATAAAAATAAAATTTAATTTCGCATCATTTTCGGTCAATTTTTAAAACATCTACATAGTTTGGGAATAATATTTGGACATCTATATTTCGAGATAATCAAATAATGAAAATTCTCTAGGCACCATTATATCTTAAATACAATAGGAATGTCGATCTATCAATAACAATAACAACTAAGCCTTTGTCCTACTAATGTAGGGTCGGCTACATGAATCAATTTATGTCATAATGATCGATCAAGAGTCATCTCTTCCGTCAAGTTTAATGTCATCAAATCATTTCTAATAGTCTCGTCTATCGCCTTCTTAGGTCTACCTCTCCCTCTAGTAACTCCAAACACTTTAATTAAATCACATCTTCTCACTGATGCATCTATAGGTTTTCTATACACGTACCCAAACCATCGTAAACGATTTTCTCTAATTTTATGTTCGATGGGTGTTATTCTTAAATTCTCTTTAATAGTTTCATTCTTAATTTTATCAATTCTCGTATTCTCACTCATCCACCGTAACATCCTCATTTTTGTCACCCCAATTTTCTGGATATGATTCATTTTTATTACCCAACATTCTGAACCATACAGAAGCGCTGATCTTATAGCCAATCTATCAATGTAAAATATTATTTTATTTAGAAAATTTTTTATCTTTCTTGAAACCACATGATAATTGAAATTTAATTTTCAATAATTCAATTTTTCCTTTCAAAGCAACTTAATAATTTTATACGATGATAATAAAATTACCAATATGCTATCACGTAATTAAAACTTAATCACAATATTAAAAATCTCGCTTAAAATTAATATTTTAGTAGTCAATAGTATTACTATTAGGAATCACAAATTTTGTGACCAGTAATCTATTACTAGAAACCACTTAATTGTAATCGTCAATTGTCTTATTACATACTAGGAACTATTTTAAAATGAAAAATTGGTCAATAGTTTACTACCTACTAGAAACCAATTTAATTTCAAGCAAGAAACTCATCACTGTTAACAAAATCTAATTATATTTATTTTTTCCCAACGATTAAACACCTTTCATTTTTTTCCCTTTTCACAAAGCATAAAACCTATTGAGGCGTGTAAACACTATCCTGAGAAGAGATACGTCCTCTCTATGCACAGGGTTGAATGATGAGCCTGTCCTAAAATACAGCGATCCAGACAGTCAAAAAGCAAGCAGGACATTTCTATATTGAATCAATCGCGAACCTTATTGCCCATAAATTACCAAGTATATAATATACACGAAATATCACAAAATATAATTTCTCTCTATTTTTATTGAGACAATAAAGCATACTATTTCATATACTATTATTGTATAGTATCATACTATTTTCTTTAAATTTATCTACATCACTTTTATATTCTCTTATATCTCACTATATTCTTCTTTCATCCTTATACACATATATATAGTGTATAGATTAAGTAACTTTTATTATAATATTAAATATTCATAATATTATAATTAATAAAATCATTAATTATATACATAAATATTATTGTAACACATATATATTTATAATGAATTCCTAAAGTCGTTTTATTAAATTTTATAACTTAATCACGATAGTAATGTGTAATAAACATGTAATTCGAACACATAATTATAACCATTATAAATATATTATTAATAATAATTTCATTAAATAAAATAAAATAATATATATATAATAAAAATTTATTTTTAAATTATTTTCCTAACAAAAACTGCATATTTGTTGTTGAGAGTTAATATTTGTTGCGGCGGTGATAATAAATATTTATTGTGATGACAGTAATGGTAATAATAAATATTTATTATAGTGGTGACAGTGCTAGTCAATATTTACTGTGGTGGTGGTCATATCGAATATTTTACTATAGTGACGGTTGTGATAAAAAATATTGATTGCGGTAGTGATGATGATAGCGAATAGTTGTTATTGTGGGGGTGAACATTTGTTGTTGTAGTGGTGGTAATAATAAATATTTGTTGTGATGGTGACAATAACGTGAATATTTGGCGTCTGACAATGGTGATAGTGAATATTTGTTGTAGTATTAAAGGTGGTGAAAATGAATATTTGCTATGGTGCTAACGGTGATTAGTTCGACGTGGTGATTGACGATAGTTGTGGTTATTTGGAGATTCCAATTTAAAATCATACAATACCAGATGGAGTAACTCCTTATATTATGAACTTTTCAATGATCGATGTTTGACAAGAATTTAACATCCGCCCTTACGTGCAACTAGGGATGATCATGGGTCGAGTCAGGCCGGGTTCGGGGCGGGCTTATACTAGTGTATTACAAAAAAACGTTGGGCCCTAGCCCGGTCCGGCCCGGTGATCGAGCCTTAATTCTATGCCCAAGCCCGACTCTATAAGAAAAATCTAAGTCCAAAGCTCGGCCCCCGGCCCCTTTTTTTTTTTTTTTAAATTTCAAAAATAAATACAAAAAATTCAACACCAAACCAACAAGAAATATTAAAATTATAATTTCTAAAGACAAACCAATATTCCAAACAAACCGAACCAATAAGAAATATTAAAATTACAATTTCTAAAGGAAATCAATATTTCAAATATTAGGGTTGTATTGTAATGTATGTGTGTGTGTGTGTATATATATATATATATTTTATTTTTATTTTTTTAAATATCCTTCGGGTCTGGCTGGGCCTAAAATTTTTTGGCCTTACCCAAGCCCTGCCCTAATTTTGATCGGTCCCTAATACCTAAACCCAGGCTCGGCCCATGGGCTCAAACTCTAAGCCCAAGCCCTAAAAAAATAGAGTCGGGCCGTTCGGGCTGGGCAGGCTCCCAGACCCATGACCATCCTTAAGTGCAACTCCTGATTTGCATGGATAATTTAACTACAAAAAAATGATGATAAATGTGCAATACCGGCTTGTGCAAATAATTTGACTATTAGAAAATAATTTATTGTATTAGTCGTGTTGCTGATGGTAATTTTGAGTGAAATGACAGATATGTTCAGTGGGTTATCAATGATAATAAAGTTGAAAAGTGGGGTTAGGCAACCACTAACCACAACACGTGGATTAAGTCTACCCTAATACTTTATTAAAACATATTATGATTAATGAAGCTGACTTATTTTCACTAACCACCATTTTTGGTTGGTGTTCTCTAACCACATGAAAGTTCTATTTGTGTCCTATATTTGAAATGGAAGTTCTAACATCAATTAATTGGATTTTCAACCTCCCATCTACTTTTATGATAAAAAACCACTTATTGATACTTTAATTTCAATGCACGCCACCATCAAGGCTAAGCAATATTTTCCTATTTTTCATAATAAAATAAATTTAAAAAAAAAAAAAAAAGCAATATTGAAGATCTATTTATTTTTTAGAAATTAAAATGGTATATTTTTTAAAGAAATTAAATCCCCTAAGTAGATATTTTTTTTATGTTACCATCTAATTTTCTGATCGATGTTTCGATTACTTTTTTTAGACAATTAATTATGTAATTACACATAATATAACGATTCGTTTGGTTGAATGAAATGGACTGAGGGTGAAATGGAATGAAAAAAGTAATGAAAAGAGAGGAGGAATGTAATGGAATTGTCAATGGAATCACTATTTCATTCACTTATTTTATTATATTTCACTATTCTATTATTTCTTTCATTTTATTATATTTTACCATTCCATTCAATTTTCAGTTTATGTTTTCTAATTTCAATTTTTGTTTTCAATTTTCTGTTTTTGTTCTCTAATTTTTAATTTCAGTTCTCAAATTTTTGTTTTCAATTTTCTATTTATGTTCTCAATTTTCTATTATCTAATTTTCTATTTTTGTTCTCAATTTTTTGTTTATGTTATCAATTTTCTGTTCTCTAATTTATATTTTTGTTCTCTAATTTCTGTTTCTGTTCTCAATTTTCTATTTCTGTTATCTAATTTCTGAATTGAATTGGATCAGCGATGTTTTTTTTTTTTTTTTTTAGTTTTGATTTCATTGTGTTGGACTTGATTCCAGTCTATTTCAAATAAAATCTCATTCTCTTGGTTTTCATTACAATAGAATCACTTTCGTGATTCTATTGAAAAACCAAACAATGGAATGGAAATCGAGGACGGAATGGCGATTCTATTCCGTCCCGATTCCGTTCAACCAAACATGCCGTAAGGGTTATAAATAACATGTGTATTGGGGGTAACAGTTTAGTGATCACAAGGTCGAACGGTGTATGTGGATTAGAAATCAATGTTAAAACCTTTTTTTTTTTTTTTATAGAACATATTAATGGGAGTATATAATAGAATTCTCTATTTATTTTTGCCACTATATTTCTATTCTCATAAATTTTAAAAAATAAAAATATACAAAAAACAACAACTAAGTTTTGATTTCATTCTAGAAATCTTTTTTATTTCTCTATCTTTATTTAAAATTTCGTAAAATTTTTAATAACATAAATGCCATAAACAAAGATAATTCAGTGACTATTATTTTCTTTGTTGGTGTCTGAAATTGACTAACATCTACAGTTGGTTTGGTTAGTCTCCATGTGGGTGATTCGTGTTGATTTGGCTTCATGACGTGTTGTCCTGTAAACGATCCTTGTCAAAGTGTCGGGAGTTCGAGCAAATACCTGCATAAATATCTGTCGATGGTGCCCCGTGAAGTCCCTTCGGCGTAAGAATAGGAGCTCGAGAAAAAAAGAAAGTTCAAATGTGGTAAGTAAGAACTTCTCGTGTACCTAGTACATTTATTATCCCGTTATTTATAAAAAAGAGACATATTAATCCTGGATAATTAGAACCCTCAATTCAAATTGGTACTGTATTCCGACACGTGGTGAATCAAGTGACGCATAACATGATAAAGCTTTCTAGCCTTTGTCCATCAAATAGAGCCCACGTGTCCAGTACATGAAATATGAGACTTGGCCCAATCCATGGGAGTGTCGAGTCTTGAAAAAGGATCTTAATTTTTTCATATTGATCTCTTGAATGGTACAAGCATATATACAGATCTTGATTTCAGGGCATTCCTAGAATCAAGACATTACACAAATCATTTTCCTAACTACATACTCTAATTTAGGAAATTGTAATCACATACAATCAAGTTTTATTTAACACCGAGATCCTTGTAGTGGCATGGAAAACATGTCCAGTCACCGCTGCTCGTTGATCAAATTAGGGGTCTTTGGATAATCAATAAGGAGAACACAACTCGGATGACCCTTGTCTCTTAATGAAAGCCCTAGTAGACCACCGGCGAAAGTCGATCAATCTTCCTACCACATGTGACTTTTAATGTGGTGCACACAGTCTACATCATGACATACGCACCCTCGATATGAAATTCTACACCCAAATATAAGTGAGAATAATCGAATCCCAATCACGGGTGTGGGAAGGTGTCGGTATTTTCACTAGCGCCAAGTAGGGCTGACAAAACAGGTAACAGGTCGTGTAACAGGTCATTACACGATAACACGAAACACGATAAGACCCAAACACGAACACGACACGATAAGCATATCGTGTTAGACTACCCAAACACGAACACGACACGAAAATTATTGTGTTAACACGACAAGACACGATAATTTTTCGTGTCACACGATGACACGAAACCTATCAGGTAAATATGACACGATAAGACTTGATAGGTTTCCATTACACAATAACCTACCCATTACACGTTAATAACCTGTTAATCTGTTAAGTTGACTAAATGAGTAAGGTTGGAAAAATATGAATATATATATTAGGTACTAAATTATAATATTTGATAATTTAGGGGCGTAAAAATAATTTATTAAATTAACGGGTAACCTAGTAGATCTCAGGTTATCGTGTAACCTAAATACACGAAATTTTTATTGTGTAATCTATTGGGTTATCAGGTCAACCTGCACTATTTTTTATCGGATTAAACATGATAACGACTCGATACCTGATAAGTAAAATCTAGACCTGATAATTTTGTATCAATCTCGTGTTGTGTTATCGTGTAAATACCTGTTTTGTCAGTCTTAGCGTCAACACCAAATCCCAATCGGAGATGAATTGTGGCTAATTGGTAATATTGTGAGTTCAAAAAGGGTAAGACCGGTGCAGAAAACCTGCCAATGCGATCATCATGAAAAGATACGATCCCCTGCAGCACACGCAACTCAGCTGAAAATACTTCAAGGCACACACAAGAAGCTCACTTCTCAAGCCTCTCTCTCTCTCTCTCTCTCTGTAGGAGTCCACATTCCGCAAAGGTCTCAGAGGAGAAGTGCTGAACTCGTCGAGCTCAACAAAGTACGCATACCGCTTGCTACTTCAATTATGCTTTTCCTGTTTCGTTATTGATGCAAGTCGCTCAAATCCGTGAAAAAAATCACGGAATATCAAGCACTTTGCCTTGAAGATTTCAATACTGATCTTCAATTTATATTTGGATCTGTGCCTGTATTGTTCAAATTCTTATCGACGATTGGAATTTCTGAT
Organism: Eucommia ulmoides; assembly: GCA_016647705.1. Classification (NCBI taxonomy): domain Eukaryota; kingdom Viridiplantae; phylum Streptophyta; class Magnoliopsida; order Garryales; family Eucommiaceae; genus Eucommia; species Eucommia ulmoides. The sequence goes on along the minus strand of CM028339.1, from coordinate 1,080,219 downwards.
TTCAACTCGAAGAACGAGAGAGAAGTATCCGAGCGAAGTGTACAGAGAGATACCGGTGACCGGAAGAAAAAACTTTACTCAAATGCTCGTTCAATGTGTTAACGAGAGCTTGAAGTTCCGTTTAGACTAATCCTTGAAGAATCTGAAGCTTTGTTGAGATGATATTGACGACATTTTTAAAATTCGGTGTTAATCTTGCCAGTTTTAGAAATACTGATTTGTTGAACCCTAGAATTTCGTTGTGTTGTCGTTAGGTTTGAAAATTCGAAATGGTTGAACAATTAGAATTAGACTGAGCAAGTGAAAGTTGAACTGATGAAGCGAAAGTTGAGTCCTCAGAAATCGTATCAAAAATGGAAGAGAAAGATTTTGGCGGCGGTTTTGCTTGGCTTTTGCTTCGCGACGATAGCGTTACTGGAAACAGAGTACAGTCGAATCAAAACGTTTGCGTTAATATCTCCACCCTTTGTTCAAAAACCGAAAATCGCGTTTCTGTTCATAGCTCGAAATCGGCTTCCTCTGGACATGGTTTGGGATGCATTTTTCCAGGTAAAGTTTCTTGTCAAGTGCTTGCTGCTAGGCCTCGTTTGTTGTTCAGTTGAGGATTATGATCTTCTATTTAATACGATGACTTATATACGATAGACTATTTGGAAGTCCATGAGCTACAATTCTATACCCCTTAATTAGTCATTTTCATTTTCAATTACCAAGTACTAGTTGAGTAAATAGCTTCAATCTTGTTATATTCCTGGAGTCCAACTGTCTGTTTGTTTTCTTCTAGCTGTTTGATGATTAGAATTCAATATAGTGTACGTTGGACAACATTAGATATAAGTTTAGATAATTACTTGTTTGCAGTATAACTTAAGGCTTATTAATTACAGTACACAAGAAAGAACGCAGTCAATAGACAAGAACGCCTGATAATAGAAGTAGGGTAAAACTTAATGGCTAGCATACTCCAAATTACTCTACATTTGTGTTCTTATCGGCAATCATACCTTAGCTAAAGAGTGTTTCCTGTTGGACCCTCAGTATCCGTTCACAATAGTTTGTCAAAGTCCACCCAGCGCATGGGGGGTGTTGAATCCCACATCACTTGTGTTACCTGATCTTGAGCTATACATAAAGCCTGTGGCAATCCTCCTCTTTCAAGGTGCCTTTTTAGAGTGAGTTAGGCCCATTGGATTTTTACATTTCCTAGTATTGAGATGACATTTGCGACACTGAGACAAATGTACATTAGCTATGCAGTAGAGGCTAGAGAGATACTCAGCATCATTTATTACTATTCATGAACATTCTTAAAGAAGGCGAAATAGATGAACTGCAAGTGCAACTTCTCTTATTCCAAATTGTTAGGAATATAACTTTTGTCATTTTTGACAAATTGCTACATGAAGACCTTGGGAAATTTTTAGTTCCTATATAAGGAATAACTCATGAAGGAATTGGAGAAGTGAAATTCATATATCCGGTCTCTGGTAGTTGTGAAAAAAAAAACCCAAGACAAGTTCAAATTAAATAAGTCCAACCGCAAGTCAATTGCCCTTTTTCTCCTCAAGGTTGACTACTTTGTCCTCATATAGAAGCTATTAGTCTCCGTAAAGTAGTTCCTACTATGATTAGAGTATTTATTTATCTGCATAAGGAAATGTCCCCATGCAACATTCTAGGGTAGGGATGGGGGGTATTATGTTGGAAAAACCCTCCAATCTAGCAAGAATATCGGTGCCATCCAACATGTTGGACATCTGCCAGCATTCTGCTGCCATCAGTTTTAAGGTCTCATTAATTAGGTTTAAAGCTGTCCGTCTAAGCATATTGTGTCGAATAGATTCTAATAATTGTGATTATTTTCAGCCCGTATACAGCTTTGGGTGATACAGACATGAAATTTCACGTCATTTCTGTGATGAAATTGCAATGGAAAGCCACCATATTACCTCTCATATACTTCATAGAATGTCAAACTGAAGCTACTGAACTAACAAGTTACTCATCCCTGGGGTGCGATGGAAGTATTAGGTCTTTGTTTCTATATTTTTGTGCATTCTTCGCATATTCTTTTAGATTCAAACATTTTGCAAAAGATAAATAAAACATTGTCTGCATACTGTTTCCGTAGCACAAACTAGAAGGATGCTTTTATTTCACTAGTTCATAACCTTTTATGCTATTTACTGCAGTTCTTCTCTTACTAAAGAATTACTACTTTTTGTTCCTTTGTAGGGGGATAAAGAAAATAAGTTTTCAATTGTTGTTCATTCAAGGCCTGGCTTCCTTTTAAACAAGGCAACCACAAGATCAGTCTATTTCTTGAATCGTCAACTTAATGATAGCATACAGGTATTTTTCGCCCCCCTCGAGGCACTTCAGATCACAGATTTTTAGGTGGACCATTCACAACTGAAAATTTAAAATTACACATTTTATAAAATGTGCAAAAGAATTAGATTTATTGTATTTTATATTGAATGCACACTGGCTGAGCCCTTTGCCTAGCGTGCCTAGCACACGCCAACCACTAAGGGTTTTAAAATTTTCATTAATTTGTTCAGTCGGATGCGTTTTCCTACTTAATTATTAGAACAATGTAGCGTATTTTCCATCTTTAGCTGATTAATGTGGGTTGCCTCTCTTGGTAAACTTGAAGTGTCCAAACAATACCTTGTCTGCTTGAAGTTTTACCTAACCACTGCATGGGATATTCAGATCTCCTATCCTTATCTATTCTTAGCATGGTCATAGATGTAGGTATACATATTCCTTTATATGTCTCCTATGCCTATTCAGCACTGTAAGCCCATTCCCTGCCATCCTCATACCTCATGAAGGAAACTGTCATTTTGTCTGGATTCATAATTGCTGTCCCACCAGCATGACGTGATTAAATAGTTCTATTTCCTTGTTGATCAGGCCATTTATGGAACACTTTTAAGTATTTCTTTTTAGTTAAAATTTTATTTGACTTAAAAAGTGATTAGCTGGAATGCTTATTTTCCAGGTAGAATGGGGAGAAGCAAGCATGATCCAGGCTGAACGTGTTTTGCTTGAAAACGCTCTGATGGATCCTTCTAATGAACGATTTGTCTTCCTGTCAGATAGGTGAGTTTTCTCTTTATAGTTAATGTAGAAACCCAATGGGTCTCACTCACTCTCAAAAGACGCTTTGAAAAAAGAGGATTGCCCTAGACTTTATATATAGTTCAGAATTAGGTAACAGAAGCGATGTGAGATTCAACACGCCTCCTCACCTGTAGGGTGGACTTTGCCAAACTATTGATTTGAAAGGTATATCAGGGGGCGCAACATCGATGTGGGATTCAACACGCCTCCTTACGTGTAGGATGGACTTTGAAAAACCACTATGAACGGATATCGGGAGGGGGGGGCGACATTGATGTGGGATTCAACACGCTCAATATCAGACAAAAGGTCTGACTATGATATCATGTAAAAACCCAATGGGCGTAAGTTAACTCACTCACAAAAGATGCCTTGAAAGAGGAGGATTGCTCCGGTTGCGGATGAGGGGGCGTATTGAATCCCACATCGATGTTGGATTCAAGAGTTAAGTATTTTATTTGGTCATAACATATAATTTTGTTTCAACCATTTATTCTCTTTGCAGCTGCATACCCTTGTACAACTTCAGCTATACATATGACTATATAATGTCTACACCAACTAGTTTCGTGGACAGGTGATTTTACCTACGCATTTGCTATCTTCAATTCTCTTGGTTCCACCTATGTATGTTTTGTAGCCGGGAAAAAATAAAAAAAATAAATAAATATATATATATATATATATATTGATGCTGAATTGATGCTGGATTTCAAGCTGCAAATTTATGTTTGGGTTAATTGTTTGTAAAATATTATTCTAATATTTTAAATAATGGAAACAGTTTTGCTGATACAAAAGAAGGCCGCTACAATCCAAAAATGCATCCTTTGATTCCTGTTCATAATTGGAGAAAAGGATCTCAGGTAACATTTCAATGCCTAATTTGATTGCTCACAGAACTTCAATAGGAACTCCAAGGGAGTGAGAAATACAAAGTGAGAAGTCTTATGTTTTTTAATGCTAGTGTACACTACATTGTTTTATTCTTGTTTGTAATGTCTTCTTGTAGTGGGTTGCGTTGACCAGAAAGCATGCAGAGATTGTAGTGAAAGATGAGACTGTCTTTCCTATGTTTCAGTTGCATTGCAAGGCAAGTTGTTCTTTAAATATCTTTAGATAACCATATTTTTTTTTAGTAGATTCATGATGATGTTGTATTTAATTTGCCATCCATTCTCACCTATATAAGTATTACTGTTGGAATATTTAATATTGACGTTAATTGTTGAATTCCACATCACTTGTGTTACTTGATCCTGAGCTATATATAAAGCTTAGGACAATCCTCACCTTATAAGGCATATTTTGAGAGTGAGTTAGGCCCATTGGATATCTAGAGTGAGTTAGGCTCATTGGATATCTAACATGGTATCAGAGTTAGGTTTGGGAAGTCTCGCTTGTTTGTCCCCGATAATTTGAATGTTTGTCTTTCCTCTTTTGTTTGTTTGATTGCATCACGTGCGAGGCGGGATTGCATGTGAGGTGGGTATTTTAATCCCATGTCAAATTTGTGAGGCTTCTCAAAGTAGTCTATATATGAATGAAGTTACTCCACTTGACACCATATGTTTTTAAAGTTGGAACCTCCCAACCTATTGGATTTCTACATTAATGTATTATTTATTATTTAGGTCATATTTCGCATTTAGATTACGTTGACTGATTTTATTGGGCCCATTTATTATTGCAATATTATTCAAAAATTAGCGCACCCGTTATGGCTATATAACAGAGATTGTAGAACTTTATAGTATATAATATTTTACGTAATAACAAAATATTCCTCCATTCTCTCCAAAATTCTCTTATTACTGACATTACCCAGAAAAAAAGCAGATTTATTTTTTCCTAGACCTATTTTTTCGTGACTCATCAAATCTTTGTTTATTATGCAGAGGAAGTCACTACCTGAGTTTTGGCGGGATCATCCCCTTGTGAGTGCTCTTTCTTTGTATCTGTAACGCTAATAATCAACAGGATGAGTTAGTTGGAGATGGTGGTTTTACTCTTTACTTGGTGTTCATTCTTGTATTCTTCAGCCTGCTGAAGGGTGGAAGGAGCATAACTGTATACCGGACGAACATTATGTTCCAACCTTATTGGCTGTAAGTTTATATACTAAATAAACTATCCGATTCTTGTATTATGATACTGAAAGTGGCACTGCCTAGCATGTAGAGCCAGATGCGTAACTTGTACGTGCTTGTACTTAAAGGCACGTTTTAATAATATTTTGATAAAATATAATTTTATGTAATTTAAATTTAAAATTCTAGTTTTTAATTAATTAATTACCTTGAATAATTAATTTTTTATCATAAATTAGAATGATGTGGGCTCTACAAGATATTGTGAATAGAAAGGGTAGCTAGGATCTCTCCGATGTATAATCCGAGTGATGCTCTTCAATTTAATGGTTGTGATTTACTCCACATATCCTTTAATAAATCTCAGTCGTTCTACTGAGAAAAAATAATGTGCGGAGTTGCTATCATTATTTATAATATAATTTTTTTTAGTTTTTTATTTTCAAACCAGAGAGTTGTGTTCTGGTGATGGAATGTTTCACAACAAAAGGAGCTACTCCTGCATTGGAGATTTTTTGGGCTTGTGCTTTTCTACAATCATTATTGATTACACTTTTATTTCTCATTCGATATTTTTATCAGATGGTGCTTGTTTATATGGAAATGGAATTAGAAATGAACTCGTGTAAAAATTTAAAAATTTACATTGTTCATTTTCAATTCCAATACCATGTCTTCAAATCCGTGCCGCCAAACGCAGTCTTATTCAATATTTTTTTTTTCCTGAGATTCTGCCTTTCAAAATTCAGCAGGAAGGGCTTGAAGAAGAAATAACAAGAAGAACGCTGACACACACATCATGGGATCTCTCATCCTCCAAAAGCCGTGAACGCCAAGGTTGGCATCCTGTAACTTATAAATTGGCAGATGCCACTCCGATGCTTATCCAATCAATAAAGGTACGCAATGTTTTTCCGGCATATATGGATTACATATGGCATTGGAGCAACTATTCAGTGGTTAAGCATCCTTGCTTTTTGTCATGAGGCAGCAGCATTTTGTGTTTTGCCTACTACATGCATGTTGTTACTTGTCAAATGAAACTTTCTTCATATTAGACTTGGTAAATTGTGAGATTCCACGTCAAAACTATTAGAAAAGATTGTCTCGAATATAAAATAACATCTGGGCTACTAGTATCAGTCCAAAAGTTATTAGGCCAGTGGGCCACGATGGGACTGCTGGCATGAGAAATTCTTAAATCACCTAAAAATGAAGGAAATTGGCTTTTATTTTTAGATGAACATACTTATAATAATTTCCATTACTGTGAAAGAATCCGTGTTTCTAGAAAAGAAAATTACTTCTTAGCTTGTAATCATCATATTTAATCAACAGGTTGATTTCACCATTGATCCCTAAATTTCGACCCGAGTCTCATTTCGTCCCTAATTTATTTTTAACCCAATTTAGTCTCAAAACTCTATTAGTGAATGTTGAAATATTTAATATTTCCATGAATGCATTATTTATTATTTAATATTTCCTATTTAGGTCATGTTGACCAATTTGATAGTTTCCTTTATTCCATTAATTAACTCATTTATTCGGACGATGTTCTTCCCAAGTTCGTCCGTCGTCATAACTATATAATAAAGAGTGTAGAGTCTCGTTGGATAGAACAAATTTATACAAAAAAAAATAGTCTCTTGAATCTAATTCAAGAGTTGAAAATGTCTTCTGAAATCCTTTAATCTTGGTTCTTAAATATCTAATCCAACGGTCAAAATTGTCTCAAATGTAAAATACGTTCTAATTTATAAAATAGATGTATAATATGTTAGAATCCCACATTGAATCATCAAGATTTCCCAAAATAGTCTATACATGAAAGGAGTTACTCCATTTAATAACATATAGTTTTAGGTTGGAACTTTCTGACTTGGTATCAATACTAGGTTTGTGAAGTCTCGTTTGTTTGTTCCCGATTGTTTGAATATTTGTCTTCTCTCTTCTATTTGTTTGATCACATCACGTGCAAAGCAGGATTGCACGTGAGGGTGGGTGTTAGAATCTCAAATTGAATATCTGATGTTTCTCAAAGTAGTCTATGAGTTACTCCACTTAATACCATATGGTTTTCGGTTGGAACCGCTTAACATAATAAACTTAATTTTTTCATGACATGATTTGGATTTAGCAACTTGCAATCAAAAGATCAACTTACTTTTACTTTCAGTAAAAACGATCGGATTAAAATTCTGGAATATATATTTGATTTGCTGTTGCAGGAAATAGATAATATATATTATGAAACTGAATACCGAAGAGAATGGTGCACAAGCAAGGGGAAACCCGCTCCATGCTTCCTTTTTGCCCGGAAATTTTCACGGCCTGCAGCTGTCCGCCTTCTCAATATGGTAAAATTTCCCTATTTCATTGACGCGAAATGAAAATACATGTAAAAATCTAGAAATTTACGCGCTTTTATCTTCGATTTCCAATTTCTGGTTTCGAAAACTTAAATTTCGTGACTCCAAACACGACCTAATTATACTTGTGTCCTCTTTATTTCACTGGCGAATGCATAAATTTTGGCCCCGTTTGGTAACCGTTTCCATTCCCAGATTTTGGGAATTCTGTTTGGAAATAGCGTTTGGTAATTTTTGTTTTCGTTTCCATTTCATTCCCATTTGAGAATTGTGCCCATTTTTTTCTTAAGAAATGAGAAATAAAAAAAAAAGTTGTTTCTCATAATTCCCATTCTATTCCCAAAACCAATTTCATTGTTCATCCGCCAGCCGACCACCGTCTGCCGTCGCCCGCCGGTGGCCATCTCCGGCAACCGTCACGGCTGCCGTCGTCCACTTGACAACTTCCGGCGCCGCCTACCGCCGGTCGTCCGCCACCGTCACCCACCCGTCAGTCGCCGCTGCCGCCGCCGCCACCAAAACAAAAAGAAATTCTATTTTTTTTTTTTTTTTATTTTAAGATAAAATCGTTACCAAACGCGATTCTCTTCCCAAAACAAAAAAAAAAAAAATTATCGTTACCAAACGCGATTCTACTCCCAAGAAGGAAACAAAATTCTCATCCCATCCCATCTCATTTTCATCCCACTGCTGGAATGAAAACAGAAACGGTTACCAAACGCCACTTTTGATTTCATTTTGATGGTCTGTTTTGTGCTTGTCCAGTCTGCACTCGGATTGCTGAAGTGAGGCTTCAAGTAAACGCTCACCCCGCTGTGAAGTGTACATCAGCTGTAAGTTCAGTAGTATAACTTAGTTTAACACGCTTGCTTTTTTACCTACCTTATGTCAAACAATAGAGAGAGAGAGGAGCTTGTTTATTTTCTCGTTCTTATGGAAACATGCAATAAATATATGTTTACGTTATTTTTCTGGGGTTTTTACAATTTGCACCCCTAAAATTTGACCATTTTTTCACTTTCGTTCCCCTAGTTGCAATTTGAAGACATAACACCTTGAAGTTCTGGTAATCATCCCACTTCAGACCAAATCAATGACTCCATTACAATTTTGGACGACAAAAAATTAATTAGCGTGCACTTAATTATTTTTGAGGGGATTTCATGGGTATTTCTAAATTCTTTCTTTTCCTGCTTGCAATTTTTTTTGCAAAAATAACCTATATACATATATTGAGTTCTTTACACATTAACGGTATGTTTGGTTGGACGGAATGGAATGAGGGTGGAATGAAATGGAAAAAGTAATGGAATGAGAGAAGGAATGGAATGGAATTGTGAATGGAATCACTATTCTATTCTCTTGTTTGGTTGGTATATAATGAAAGAAATAATGGAATAGTAAATATAGTAAAATTTTCATTTTGCCCTTATAATTTTATATTTTTGTTCTCAATTTTCAGTTTTCGTTCTCAATTTTTCATTTTCTAATTTTATATTTTTGTTCTCAATTTTCAGTTTATGTTCTCAATTTTCTGTTTCTGTTCTCAATTTTCTGTTCTCTAATTTTCTATTTTTGTTCTCAATTTTTAGTTTATGTTCTCAATTTCCTGTTCTCTAATTTTCTGTTTTTGTTCTCAATTTTCGGTTTATGTTCTCAATTTTCTGTTTCTATTCTCAATTTTCAGTTTCTGCTCTCAATTTTCTAGTTCTGTTCTCAATTTTTTATTTTCAATTTTCTATTTCTATTCCCAACTTTCTGTTCTCTAATTTCAATTTATGTTCTCTAATTTCTGTTTTTGTTATCAATTTTCAAGGGCTTAATTACAAGGGCTATCATGTAATTTAAGATATTGATTCTATTAGGTTGGAATCCCATTCCACCCCATCTCAAATGGAATCACATTCCATCCAATTTCATTCCAATGGAATCACAAAAGTGATTCCATTGGAGAACTAAACAACGGAATAGGAATCGAGGGCGGAATACGATTCCATTCCGCCCTCGATTCCATCCAACCAAACATGCCGTAATTATATTTTAAATAAATAAATAAATTCTGAAAAATGGTTTACAGAAATTTATACCAATAGATGATAAAATGCAGAAAAGAATTGCGTTTCTCATAAAAACGCAATTTCTTTATGCGTTTAGTAAATAAATAAAAAATCCCGTTTGAGATCAAATCCATATTTACCCATCCATCCCTAGCCCCTTTTTTGCAATTATTCCCCTTCCCCAACTGCTCACATCTTCATAATTCTTCCACCTTTTTTTCTTTCCCATTTAAGGACAAGTCATTTTCTTCATCTTCTCCTTCCTCCCCTCTCTCTCTCTCTCTCTCTCTCTCTCTCTCTCTCTCACTCAATTTAGTCCATATTGTTTCAATTTGATCCCTAATATACCTTACAAATGCTAATCCTTTTTTAGTGGGACCAACAAAATTAGTCCCAAATGTGACTTATATATATATATATATATATATATATATATCAAATTTTTTTAGTGGGTTCAATAGAAGTTAGAGATTTGATTGAAATAATAGGGGGCCAAATTGACATTAATCTCAAACGTTGGGGGCTCGTACTGGAATTAATCCCTCATTAAGACTTGATGATTAGTAGGATGCATTAATTCATTCATGCAAGTGAATTCAAAATCTGTTAAGAATTGGAGATTAAAACATGATATTATCATAGACCATCATCATTAATAGATGGTTAACTAGTATCATTAATGAGAATGGTGGGGTAGCCTAAGTAATGAGCTAAAAGAATTGTTTCCCTTATTAATGAGGTAGTTGGCTAGCCTTATTAATAACGTAGTTGATTGATGAACTCCCTATATATAGAGGGTTGAGTGGTAGTGGTGATATGTGCTACGATGTAGTCCCAAAATATAGAGAGAAATCCCAAGGGAAAGATAAATGTAAATGCTTTTAAGCATGTAAATATTGAGAGAACATTTGACTCTCCAATATGAATTACGAGTATGCTTTGTAATGAGTGTTTTTTTAGAGATTTTGTATTCTATGGGTTTTGGGTGTGGGGAAAAATTACTAAAAGTGTGATTGTAACAATTTTTCACATAGTGAATTTTCTCTGATTTTCTTTTGGTAACAATGGTTTTTCTCCAGTTTTGGAGTTTCCACTATAATTCTTGTGTTGTATTTTCTAATTTCTCAGTTATTCTTGATATTCTACTAATTGGATCCTGTGAGGGAATTTGGAAATTAGTCGGAAATTCTCAACAAAATCTTCTCCTATAAAAGGCTCTCACTTTTTGAAGGAGAAAATAAGAACAATCAAACTTAGGTGTTTAGCCATGCCGAGATCAACTGATGGTCGCCAAAAGGTTGCAATGGAGAAGATGCAAAGCCATAGTAACTTATAGGTCACCTTCTCGAAGCGTCGCTCCGGCCTCTTCAAGAAGGCGAGCGAACTGTGCACGTTGTGCGGCGCTGAAATGGCGCTAATCGTCTTCTCTCCCGGCGATAAGGTCTTCTCCTTTGCACACCCCTGCGTGGAGACCGTCGTCAACTGATTCCTCTCCAACAACAACTCTCTCCTGGCGGATAGTATTAGCACGGAAGCGTTCATCGAGGCTCGCCACAACGTCGGAATTCTGGCGTTCATCGATGCTCGAATTCCGGGGTTTACATTATTTTTCTGGGGTTTTTACACTTTGCACTCCTAAATTCTGACCATTATTTCACTTTCATTCCTACAGTTGCAATTTGAAAAATAACACATTGCAGTTCAGGTAATCATCCCACTTCAGATCAAATCAATAACTCTATTACAATTTTAGACAATAAACGATCAACTAAGCGTGCACTTAATTATTTTTAAAGGGACTTCCTGGGCATTTCTAAATTATTATTTTTTCCCGCTTGCAATTTTTTTGCAAAAATAGCCTATATACATATATTATTTCATATATTTATATACATTTTTGAGTAGTTGGGACCTTTGGGTGGGAAGGAGGACGAATTTGTAGTCTTTCTTCTTCTTCTACTTCTTCCATAGAGCGCTATAACAGGTGCAGGTGTTGGGCGTTGCCGGCGGGGACATGGGTGTGGGAGGTTGGGAAATTTCGTGTATTTTGTTTTAAATATTGGGTTAAAAATATGAAATTATTTTTAAAAAAGGGTAGAAGAACAATTTTAAAATCTCTCTTTTTTTTTTTTTTTTCAATGGGAATATATATATATATATATATATATATATATATATTTGATAAAAAGGTGTGTAGATATAGAATTAGGATTGGAATTGATAGGATTGCAAAATGTAGTGTTTGGTAACCGTTTCTGTTTCTATTCCAGCAGTGGAATGAGAATGGGATGGGATGAGAATTTTGTTTTCTTCTCAGGAGTAGAATCGCGTTTGGTAACGATTAATTTTTTTTTTTGTTTTGGGAAGAGAATTGTGTTTGGTAACGATTTTATCCTAAAATCTTTTTTTTTTTTTTTTTTTCTTTCTGTTTTGGCCGGACGGCAGTGGCGCCGTTGTCGGCCGGCCGGCGGACGGGGTACTCCGGTGGCGGTGGCGGGTGGGTAACAGTGGCCGGCGGCCGGAAGTAGCCGGAAAGTTTTCCGGCCTGACGGTGACCGGCGACGGGCGGCGGTAGGACGGTGGCCGGCGGCGGCGGACGGCGGATGAACAGTGACTGTGTGTTTTGAAAATGGAATAGGAATAATTAGAAACAACTTTTTTTTGTTTCTCATTTCTTAAGAAAAAAATGGACACAATTCTCAAATGGGAATGAAATGGAAACAGAAACAAAAATTTTCAAACGCTATTCCGAAACAGAATTCTCAAAAATCTAAGAATGGGATGAGAATTTCTGGAATGGAAACGGTTACCAAACGGGCCGTAGTAGCTCTAGAAGGGCCCAAGATTTTTGAAGTTCAATTATGATGTTGGTTGAATTCATTCAACTAAATAAATATCTGGGCCAAAGAATCATTAATCCCAAGAGTCATCTGGAAAACAAACACGTCTTATCGGAGAGGTATTAGTTCAGTTAATAAGAAAAAGTATTATTTTTTTGTCCACCAAAGTTCGACTTTCCTTGAAAATACTCCGATAATTAAATCTTGAATTTAAAACTGAATACACCAGGTCGATATCAGGAGTGCGCCTTTAAAAACGTCCAAAAAAGTGATTAGTCGAACTGCGAATAAGCTGATCCGGACAATACTTTACCGTAAAATAAATAAATAATAAAAAAAGAAAAAAGAAAAAGGTGGTTCCTTCCTTAGACAGTTAAAACTACAACTAAAGGGACCGGCCAAATGGGTCCCACCACCCAAAACCCCACTATCTACTCCCGCAATTCCGACCGACAGATGACCCTTTTTCGTTTGACCGTTCAACGAATGATCCAACGGCCTATCTTCTTCCCTCTTTTTTCAGTTATCATGTAAAGAAAAAAGATATTTTGAATTAATGAAAAATAAAAATTCATAATACTTAATTAAGTAATTCCTGCCGACTCATCTCTTTGCATTTCAATTTAATTTTTTAAAATAATCTAAATCTAACACCGGTGTGTAATCCCCAGTTTAGTCAAATAATTTCACTACGAGAAAATGATGAAAATTTTACAACCCCTGACTTGCACGGATGATTCGATTACGAAAAAATAAGAGATGAATTCTCATAACTTTGACTCCGATATCACATTTGAAAGTTCTAACTTAAAACCCATATGAGTTCAAGTTGAGTAAATTATTTATAGTGGTTTGAGAACTTTTAAGTGATTGATGTGGGATATAAATTTAAAATAAAATAAATAAAATATTTATTAAACAAAAATAACTAAGGGGTATTTAATATTTGCATCTCCAGATTATTTTGTCTTAAATCACAAATCTCTTGTATCATTTGTCAAATATCGATTAATTAATTTTTCTATAGGTTAAATTTACTGAAAATTTTATCTTTAATTATTTTAAAATAATTAAAAATTAAAATACATAAATATCTCTTTAAGTTTCTTTTCTTATATTTTTTTCCTTTATATTCTTACGCTAACATACCTAATTAACAAATAATATTTTGTCACCTTTATCTTTTTTAACAAATTAAAAAGAAATGATGGGTGTCGTGGTGGGTACGTTGGCTTTGGGTGGGTTGAGGTAAATGGAATTTAAAAAAGAAAAAAAAAAAAGATAGGAGTAAAAAATATATATATTTTTTTAAATAAGGGTGTCAGATATTTTTAAAAAAAATAAAAGAATAAAAATATTTTTAAATAAAAAAAGGGCATATATGTTTTGTTTTTTAACGGGTGAAATGAGTTGGTTAATGTTTTTCAAATGATACGAAAAATTTGTGATTTTAAATAAAATAATAAAAGAAGTAAATGGTAAATACTCAAATAAGTGATATGGTGATTAGATTTTAATAATAGTCTTTTGTTCCATATAAATATTAACAAACATAATAATTTTAAAACTAAAACCTAGTTGAAAACTATGGGGATGAATTTGAAAACGCAACCAACATAGTGTGACTCAAGTAGTAAGACATGTTTGAATTAAAACAGTTAAGGAGTTTCTGTAAATTAAATTTAAGGGGTTCGAGCCTGTGGAAAAATATTTATTGGAAGGGACAACCATGGAACCCAGAACGAAATTAATCTCATACCATATGTGGATGTGGGAACAGTCGTGGATATACTAAAAAAAGTAAAAATTGATAGGGCTTGAAAGACTTTGGATCCTCGTACGACCATTGTAGGAGCCACGTTAGGTTGACCGGAACTCCAATCCCTCCTCAAATTAAAAAAAATGTTCCCTTACATCCTTATATTTTTATCAAAATTAATTAAAATTTTTAAAATTTTATATAAATCCTTGAATTTTTATAAATACTGCAAACGGGCAATCCCTGCTTTCGTTCAAAATTCAGGCAAACAAACTTCTTAATAAGAGCGTGAATGTCCGAATCTGAACTAGCACTACTTTTTTTTTTCTTTTCTGCGAGTGTCATTCACACTTTCATTATATAGCAAGTTCGTGATCGGGGTGGAAGGAAGCCTCGAAATCAGGGGCATGCACTATTTAGTCCCAAAATACAAAAGAAATTACCAATTACTTCCACCACTTTTTTTTTTTGCACCAATAAGTCATTTTGTCTTTTTCTGATCAAAATACCCCTCATATGAATGTTAAATGTAACATCAAAATTATTAATTTTTTATTTATTTATTTTTATACTATTTTTTTCTGACCAAAATACCCCTTATGTGGATGTTGAATGTAACATTTAACACCTGTGAGTGTTGAATGTAACATTTTTTTTTTTTTTTTTTTTTTTTTTTTTTTTTTTTTTTTATGATGTTATTTTTCTGACCAAAATACCCCTCATGTGGATGTTGAATGTAACATTCAACACCTGTGGATGTTGAATGCAACATCCATTATTCTCTTATTTTTGTATGCAGAGTAAAATACATATGATATTACATTGAACACCTGTGAATGTTACATTCAACACCTGTAAATGTTGAATATAACATCAACTGTTCTCTTGTTTTACGTTACGTTTAGTAATGATTTTATCCTAAAATCAAGATTTTTTTTTTTTTTTTTGGAATATATAAAAAGTGACAAAAAGTCATAAAATTTGGGGTGAAAGCTGTAATTTATGGCGGCGGCGATTGGCGGCGGCTACTGCTGCTGACAGCGGTGATACATCAGTTTGACGACCTTCCTTTTCAATGTGAAACTCATGGGAGGGCATTTCGGTAAACTCAATCCTCACCATTTTTTAAAACGGGACTAATTGGTGTAAGAAAAGGTGTTGATAGGACTAATTGGTGCAAAAAAAAAATGTTGATGGGATTAATCGGTACAAAGAAAAGTCGATGGGAGTAGGTGGTAAATAATTTCTTTTTTAGGGATTAATAGATAATTTTCCCTCGAAATTAACCACCCTCAATTAATTCGGGGCAGACCGTTCTCGTTTATGTCACCACACGTGTGCCGACTATTAACTGGGGAATTTTTTTTCACACGCTTAAACGCGGGAGCTGCTCATTGGTACGTGTAAGATGTTGGTAGTTGAAGCTACCCATCAATAGTCTTCTGGCAGTTAAAGTCGTTAGTCCAATTTTAGATGTTGTCCTCCAACGTCGATTGCTTGTCTTTGAAGTTTACCACGTGTCATCCTATAAACAACCCACGTATCACCCCATCTTTTTTTTATATAATAAAATTACATTATCTCCAATGGTCGGTCGCTTTTGGGTCCCTGTGGCCCACACGTGGCACAACCTTACAAGCCCACCGCCGTAAAACAGTAAAACCTTAATTTGAGGAGGGCCCACACGGTTTAAATTTAAAAAAAAAATAAAAAATTCTCACCCCAGATTTGACTTGATAAATGATCTTTTATTAAAAAATAAAAAAGAAAAAAAAGAACATTAAAATATTGAGTGGGTGACATCGAAAAATTAAATATTTAAAAATTAATTTTTAGATATTGATTTCCCAAATAAGAAGGTGTCACTGACCAACATAATGTAAGTCAACTAATAAGATCTGTTTGAGTTAAAACAGATAAGAGACCTCTACAAAGTTAAAAATTCGAGTTTACGAAAAAATACTTATTAGAAGGGATAACCACGTACTCTGAACGTGATTAGTCTCACATCTTGTGTATGGATATGGTACACTTGTGGGTAAAAAATAAAATAAAATTGTCACTTGAAAATAGAAATTAATTGTATATGTATAGAAGAAGTCACCTTAATATATAAAATATTTAGTGGGTGATATTAAAAAATTAAATATTCATTAAATTTTGGATATTGATTTCCCAAATAAGAAGGTGTCGGTTGATCAACATAGTGTAGGTCAACTAGTAAGATCCGCTTGAGTTAAAACAGACGAGGGACCTGTGTAAAGTCAAGAGTTCGAGTCTACAAAAAAACACTTATTAAGAGGGATAATCATGCACTCCAAACGTAATTAGTTTCACATCTTTGTGTGTGGGCGTCGGATGGTTAAAGAAGAAAAAGTGTCAGTTGAATATAGAAATTAATTGTTTAACAAAAGGATATGTATAGAAGAAGTCACCTAAATATATAAAATATTTAGTGGGCGACATCAAAAAATTAAATATTCATTAAATTTTGGATATTGATTTTCCCATAAGAAGAAGTCACCTAAATATAGAAAATAATTGTTTAACAAAAAAAACATAGAGAGAAAATTTCTAAAAATTGGATTTTTGAACAAAAATTGCATTTTCTTGTTTTGTTTTGGTACTCATATAAAATTTTAAATTTCCTAAAAAAAATGAATATAGATAGCAAGTTTCGGAGAAATTCCATTTTAGTTCTTGTATTTTTAATTTAAACACATTAAACCTCGAAATATTCAAATCATGTCAAGTCAGTCTTTTTGTCAGTTTTATAACAAAAATTAATCACGTGTAAAATACGGAATCACCTACGTGGGTGAATTCTTTCATAAAAAAATGACAGAAGGATTTATTTGACATGATTTTGATATTTAATGGTTTCACGTGTTCAAATTGAAAAAACAGACTAAAGTGAAATTTCTCTAAAATATCAGGGTTTAAAGTGCAAAAAAAATTCTATATAGAGATTTTCGCACTTTACACCCCCTTAAGTTTTGGAGAATCGTAGTTGTCAATTGAATTACGGTGGAATATAGAATAAAGAAGAATATGTAACTTTATTAAATTCTGAAAGTTGCATGCATGCATCTTGCATCCTCAATTTTTTATTTATTTTTAATTATAAGATAAGATCTAGATCAACTTAGCTACATCTTGATTAATCACTTTCCTATACGATCTTAAAAGCATATTCTCTACATCAGTCTGGTGTATTCAGGATTAAATTCAAGATTTAATTCTTGAAGTGTTCTTCAGGAGAATCGTAGTTGTCAATTGGATTACAGTGGAATATAGAATAAAGAAGAATACGTAACTTTATTAGATTCTGAAAGTTGCATGCATGCATCTCGCATCCTCAAATTTTTTATTTTTATTTTTTAATTATAGGATAAGATGTGTCTAGATTACCTTAATTACATCTTGATTAATCACCTCTCTATACGATCTTAAAAGCATATTCCTCCACATCAATCTAGTGTATTCAGGATTAAATTCAAGTTTTAATTCTTTAATGTTTTTCGGGAGAATCGAACTCTTATTGACAAGAAAATAGAACACATTCACTTACCAATTGGACTAATACTTCTGAAATATGCTTCAATTATTCCTCACATATACACGGGAATAATTAAAGAAGTATATATGTTGTATTCCAGTGAATTCTATTTCTAGTTTCCACTCCACAAAATGGAATATAATACCAAAAGTAAGTGAATAATTAAAGAAGTATATATGCTTTATATATATATATATATATATATATATGATTTTGCTAGACACCTACAGTTGATTCGGTCGGAGAGAATGTTGACCTATGACTTTTTATGTGGATTTTGAGTGATCTCGATGAATGATTTGTCCTAAGCGAGAGACTTTTAACGTGGGTTGTAACCTATACAAAGAATTATTAGGAGACGCACGCTCAACGAAGAAATCTCCCCGGCGTGAGGAAAGAGTTCGCGAGAAAATACTTAAAAATTCAAGTGATCAAACAAAAAAAAAATACCAGGAGCAATAAATGTTTTACTATTTTTAGGCACGAAATTCGTATTGGTCCCGAAAAATAAGAAGATTAATACACCAATTATGGGGTGTAACCCGAGCGCCTAGTGAATCAAAGGGCGCATGGCCTATTTAGACGCTTGGTCTTAGGCCCATGGTCCACATAGATTGACCCATGGGACACCAATGAGACGGAGACCATCCTCGACCGAGCACAAAAGCTACACAATGGCCCCCGATAGGTTTGCTCAAGAAGCACAGGTGGGTAAGAGTGTGCAAAAACCCGCCAAACCAGCTCACCCTACCCGAACTGGTCAAATTAGAAGGTGAACTAACTTGTAGCGGGTTTGTATAGGCAAAAATTGGACCAAGCGGTTTGGTTGACGAATCATGGGTTTAGTTCGCGCGGGTGCGTCCGAACCGACCCATGTAATACAAAATTAAACGACCCATGTGAAAACCCTAGTGAAAATCTTCCATATGTCCATTCCACAACAATTAGCCACACCAGTCCACCACCTTCGATAAAAAACGCCTCCTTCCATACACTACACTTTAATAACCTTATTTAAGCACAAGACTTCGTAGTATAATGAGCTTAGTAAGAGTGTCGAGTCCACAAGGATTGGATTGTAATCACCAATTTCTGTTTACTTTTTCTAGTGAAAACAATGCAATTGGATTTTGGTTTTAATTCTAAGAAACTAAACTGTATAAGATAAAATAATTGAAATATAACATGGGAATTCAAATAACTCGGGTCAGGGTTTGTGCTTGTGTATTTCGGTTACTTTGTTAATTTTCACTTCTTTCCTAAATGATTTTGTATGTAATTAAGTAACCCTGGCTACAAGCTACAAACTATATTACTGCGAAAGATTAACTAGTTATTTAATCGGTATACATTATTTTTCGAGATTCAATTTTCACTTAACTAATCTTAGGTGAATTAACCGCTTAGTATAATCCATCCTATTAAAAGTGTCAATTCTTAGAAAACACATTGCACAATCATTAAATTTAAACCAGTGATATTAGATCTATCATCTAGAAATAACTAATTCGAAATTCAATTTCCGCAAGATAGTTAAGAAAAATAATCAAATATATAAATTCGTGAAACCAAAGTTCATTGTTATTCAACTATTACATACAAATCTAGAAGGAAATAAAGATGGAAATATAAGAAAACTCATTTTGATATGTTTTTCTTTCCCCCAAAATATGTTAGAACATTACACTTAATTCAAAATTTTGATTCTCTGAAATTAGGGGAAAAAACGCTTGTTTTTCAGGGCAAGGTCGTCATCGCAACCTGAGAAGTAGCGATCGTGACCTTGAACTGAACGAACCAACTAAAACTTTAAATGCATATATGTCTCTCTTGTTTGAACTCTGATTGAGTTATATGGCCACTCCTTAGAAAGTTTAGGATGTCTATTTTCATATACAACTAATTTTATCTCAAAATTTCAACTGTAAAATTAGTTATATTTGAAAGAGTGGATAAGAATACAATCTTTAGCTTTTATTTCAATAAAATAGTCAGAACATTTGTGAATACAAAAAATAAACTTATTAAGAGTGTTTATACCCTCAAGAACATAAAAATATATATATTTTTAGGGGATAAAATAAGTAGGAAATCGGGAACGATCATATGTCAATAAGTAGGTTCTTGGTAGGTCGGACAAGGAAGTTGGTGCTTGGACATAGTTCAAGACGGGTGATCGGAGTGGCCGGTAAAAACATATTGCAGAACAAATTTTAACTTATTCAACCGATGACATTTTGTAATATCATACACAGATAGCATGTATAAAATTATGCTCCACCATCACCCAATTTCAAATTTTCTCTAAATAATTAATTATCAAAAATCAGTAAGTACCAAAAATATGATTCGGACAGATGACAGGTGGGTCTTCTACTGAGGTGGAGTTGCTGAATCTGAGCTGAAGTTAAAAATTCTTTGAGTGGGCTGTAACTGACGATCTGGGGGACTGACTAGCTGGAGTCCAGAGTCCTACCCTTGAGGGACTTGTACCTACACAAGGCCCCTCTCCAGCGTGAAAGTAAGAGTTCAGAGAGAAAATGTTACAAAAACGAATCTCAAAGATAAAAGGTTACATAAACGCATCAAATATGTAAATGAGCATTGAGCGTTCAGGGTTCAAGGTTACCTCAGGCTTGCATAGTGTAAGACCCGAGTCTTGCATATGCATAATTTTTTAGTTGCATTTTAGAATATTGAGAAAATAACGGGGTATATTGTGTCATTTAATATTTATTTTAAAAATTTAGGGATCAATTAGTAATTTTTAAAATATTAATTTTAGATTTTGAAATTAAATGATATCTTAAGGATTAAGGATAATTGGAGGAGGTTAATATAATTTAGAGAAAAATATAATAATAATATAATCACACCTATATATATATATATATATATATAAAAAAAAAAAAACTCATCCCAACGTGGATAAGGTTTGCAAAACCCAAAAAAAAATAAAAAAATTCATAGGCTCTAGGTGGCGGTTTGGTTAGTGTGTGTATATATATATATATAATAGACACACACACAAGTCAGAGGTCAGCCGCATAAAACAGAGAAAAGGAACAGGGAAAAAAAAAAAAAAAAAAGAGAGAAGAGGGTTCGGCCAGAGAAGGAAAAAAAGAGGGAATTGGAACAGAACAGGTATTTTGTTCTTAAATATATACACATGTATATATGTATATATAGGTGTACGTATGTGTATTGGTATATATATATATATATATTAAAATAAATCATATCACACGTTCAATTCTTGGGACTAATTATGCGGACAAATATACATGTATATTTATATATGAAAAATATATAGTGGGTTCGAGAAATACAGCCGATATAGAAATATCTAATTTGCGAAAAATATAATTTAAAATAAAAATTGTAAATTTTACAAAAACGATAATTTTTAGTGTTTCGCCGACTAATTAAATTTTTAATAGTCGATTAATATTTTCCTATAAATTAAATTATTAATACGAAATTTTTATAATCATTGTTATAATAATTTTTGCACAGTTAATATTGACATAGAAAATGGGGTGTGTAGTAAATTTATATAATCAAAATTTGGGGAGTAAAAAATTATGAATTTTATGGTCACGCATTACATATTAGATTTATTTTAGATAAATTATTAATTTAGGTCCTATTATTGTTAGGTTCACAGGCGCCACCGGCCGTATAGTATTTCGGCGACAATGATTTTGGTAGCGCGGGAATCGAGGTGAGTGTACTGTCTTTTTTATAAATTTATAAATTATATTTTTGTATAAATTGTGAGGAAAAAAATGTGTTTATTAAAGTGGACGGTATTATAACGTTATGTAGATCAAGTAGATTTTTAAATGTAGAAAGTGTTTTTTGTGTTATCCAACCATGCCATAGTTGTCTTCTCGTCAAGAGAGCATATCCTGCGAGATGTGGATTACTTTTCAAACAAGACTTGCAAGGTGAATATATATTGTTACCTGTCAGGCATGACCTGCAGAGTGAATATATGTTGTTACCTGTCAAGCAAGTCCTGCAGGGTGGATATTGTTGTTACCTATTAGGCAAGTCCTGCAAGGTGGATATATGTGGACCTGTCAAAAGTGCAAATCCTGCAGGTGGTTGTCCCTATCATTGAGGATATTAAATGACCCTGACACTGATAGTCACTTTAGATAACACAGTTGTACAGGTTATGGTATCGTCGTAACTCCCGATCGTGAGGTGAAACGATCCTATGGCTAGTAGAAAATATGAGTGCGATATTTTATTATATGTTGAATTGGTTGGATTAGTTGATTTAAATATATTATCTTATTGCAATGATGACAGTGGAAATTTATTTCGGCATGGTGTGCGAGTATATGATATTATATTTTGACAAAGTGGTATTTGATAATTATGCTTAATCCATAAGATGTTTTTATATTATGAAAACAGTACACTGATAAAATATTTGGTTTCAGGTGCCGCAGTTAGGAGTGAGTCCACTACTGGCACTAGGTAGAGTCCGAGGGTGACGTCTTTTTGGAAGGGTGGGTTGGATTGGTGTGAACCGTGAAAGGTCCAATTTTTGTGATCTTATTGTAAATATTTAGGATAGATGTATTCCCAAATTTTGAAATGATAAATATGTTTTTGAAAAAAAAAAAAACAGCAGTGCATGTATGTATATATATATATATATATGTATGTATGTATGTATATTTGTTGATTGGTTAGGTAGTATCAAGGCGACGTCACGCCCGGCCTTGAACGATAGGGGCCCAAGGTGGGGGTGTGACACATAGCCCCTAGTATATAATTATAGGCATTGAAGATGATTAACTTTATCTATTTGAGCCTAAACACGGTTAATTAGGTAAAATCATGTGTTTAGCCGATAATCCGCGGTGTTTAGGAGATAATTAATGAGCTTGGGTTCTCGGGCTCATTTGGAAAAGTCTGCGGGCCTCTGCAGACCTGTGGTGATGAGTTGGTAAAGAAGCTCAGAGATCTGTGGAGTTCTGGAAGAGAAATTGATTGGAATTGTGTGTTGGTTGAGACAAACAGGTAAGTTCTTAAAGTTGGTCGTTCAGAGGTACGGCACAGGGTTCTGGGCAACAGTGTCCCTGTGAGGCATACTGCTTCTTCCTGAGTACAAAGAAGATTCCAAGAAAGAAGTCTTAGTTGCCGTATGCTCCTCTGTAACCCTTTGGATTCTGGAATGCAGCCACGTCACAGTAATGACGGACACGTAATTGAAATCTTGGTGTTGACTCGGTGACGTACAAAAAACCCCTCATCAAACTCCCTAATATCTTTTTTTTCATCAAATCATGTGCCAAACCATTTCAAATTCAAATAAAATTTCAGAATAAAAAAAGAATCAAACTTTTGCTTGGTTGTCGTATCCTCCAGAAACAACTAATAATAATAGCATCAATTAATCAAAGCCGTACACGTGGCTCCACATTAATCGTCCTTTTGTTACTTCCCTGGGGGCAAAGAAATCTCACTGAAAAGAAAATCAAAATTTTGGATAAAATATTATTTTCATTAATTAATTACACTTTTTATTTAAAAATAAATAAAAATAAAAATGATATATCCATCTTTTTGGCAACCGACCGGGGCCCATGTCAGCTTCCCAGATTTTCTTCATCTCCCTCCATCGTTGCCTATAAATTTTGCCATTTCCATCAGTTAATTTCAACATATCCAAAACCCATACCAGATTCAGTGATTCTTCTCAAGATCGTTAACTTTCTCTCTCTAGATATATACACTACTCTCTCTCTCTCTCTATATATTTTTCTGGTTCATCAATGGCGCCCAGTTTGAGCAAGGGTGGTTCTGACATTTCACTTCTCGCCAATGGCTCTAAAGGGTCATCCTTGATAACGTTGGAAGGGTCGAATTTCATGGCCGACGGCCATGTCATTCTCTCCGACGTCCCTTCTAATGTTTCGTATTTTCCTTCGCCCTATTCCGCTGGAGATACGCCGGCGGGAGACACGACCGCCGGCTGCTTTGTGGGTTTCGACGCAGAAGAGGCGAAGAGTCGCCACGTTGTGTCGGTCGGAAAACTCAAGAACATCCGGTTCATGAGTATTTTCCGGTTCAAGGTCTGGTGGACGACTCATTGGACCGGAACCAACGGTCGAGATTTGGAGCATGAAACCCAGATGGTGATTCTCGACAAAAATGACTCCGGCCGCCCCTACGTTTTGCTACTTCCACTCCTTGAAGGTCCCTTCCGGGCTTCACTCCAGTCCGGCGGCGACGACGACAGCGTCGACGTCTGCGTGGAAAGCGGGTCCACCAAGGTAACAGAGATTTTTTTATTTTTTTTTTTAAACGTTCACAAATTTCACAATTTTAAATTTTTATCAATTATTTATGTTATTATATAAAATAATATTTTTCGTAAAACTAGTAAAATAGTAGGATTTTGAGACTTACAATTTTTTAAAATTACACGATTTTAATTATTTTTCACGAGTAGAGAAATCAAATTTTTTTAGTGTCCAATAATTTAAAAAAAAAAAATTGATTTTTTTGGTGTCTACTAAGATAACGGAGTTTTTTTAGCAATACTATACCGCCCTGGCAAATTTCACAATTTAAAAATTTTATCAATTATTTTCATTACTATATAAAATAAAAAAGTAGCAAAATAGAGGAATTTTGAGACTTACAATTTTTTAAAATCACACGATTTTAATTACGAGTATAGAAATCAGATTTTTTTAGTGTCCAATAATTTAAAAAAAAAAAAAAAATTCGATTTCTTTGGTGTCTATCAAGATAACGGAGTTTTTTCAGCAATACTATACAGCCCTGACAAATTTCACGATTTTGAATTTTTTATCAATTGTTTTTGTTACTATATAAAATAAAAAAGTAGCAAAATAGAGGAATTTTGCTATTTATAATTTTTTAAAATTTTATAATTTTAATTATTTTTCACAAAATAGAAAAATTGGATTTTTTTGGTGTGCAATGATTTTAAAAAAATTTACTATTTTTTGGGTGTCCATCAAGGTAACCGGCGCGTCGTACCGGAGCGTGCTCTATATTCATGCCGGAGATGACCCGTTCAGCCTTGTCAGGGAGGCGATGAAGGTGGCGCGTGTCCATCTCGGAACCTTCAAGCTCCTGGAAGAAAAAACACCTCCGGCGATCATTGACAAGTTTGGATGGTGTACGTGGGACGCATTCTATCTTAAGGTGCACCCGCAGGGAGTATGGGACGGCGTAAAGAACCTCGTTGATGGCGGCGTCCCACCGGGGCTTGTCCTAATTGATGACGGCTGGCAGTCCATCGCTCATGATGAGGACGATTTCACCTCAGAAGGCATGAACAGAACCGCCGCCGGCGAACAAATGCCGTGCCGGCTCATAAAGTTCGAAGAGAACCACAAATTCCGGGACTACGAAAGCCCGAAAACGAAAGACGGGCCGGGGAGGCCCAAAAAGGGAATGCGGGCCTTCGTAAAGGACCTCAAGGCGGGCTTTAAGAGCGTGGAGTACGTCTACGTTTGGCACGCTTTTTGTGGGTATTGGGGCGGGCTTAGGCCCGGTGCTCCCGGCCTGCCAAAGTCGAAGGTCGTCGGCCCGAAGCTATCGCCGGGACTAGAGATGACGATGGAAGATCTCGCCGTGGATAAGATCGTCAACAATGGAGTCGGGCTTGTCCCGCCGGAGATCGTCGATCAGCTCTACGAAGGGCTACACTCTCACTTGGAGTCCGCCGGCATCGACGGAGTCAAAGTCGACGTTATTCATGTAAGTTAATAAAATTTCAAACCACTTATTATAATTTTAGATGAATAACGTAAAAAATAATTGGGTGTATAACAGCTGACTATTTGTCGTCTTTTTTTATATTTTTAACAGTTGTTGGAGATGTTGTGTGAGGATTA
Source organism: Eucommia ulmoides (assembly GCA_016647705.1). Classification (NCBI taxonomy): domain Eukaryota; kingdom Viridiplantae; phylum Streptophyta; class Magnoliopsida; order Garryales; family Eucommiaceae; genus Eucommia; species Eucommia ulmoides. The sequence goes on along the minus strand of CM028339.1, from coordinate 1,054,515 downwards.
CGGCGGCAGAGTGGAGCTGGCGAAGGCTTATTACAAGGCATTGACGGCGTCGGTGAAGAAACACTTCAACGGCAACGGCGTCATCGCTAGCATGGAGCATTGCAACGACTTCATGTTCCTCGGAACCGAGGCCATTTCCCTTGGCCGTGTCGGTGAGTCATATATCTACTATGTTACAAGTCTTGAGATATTTTTATCGTGTTTTCCGAACCCTATTATTTATTTATTTTTGGGTATTAATTATTATAGGAGATGATTTTTGGTGCACCGACCCGTCTGGGGATCCGAACGGCACGTTCTGGTTACAGGGGTGCCATATGGTGCACTGTGCGTACAATAGCCTCTGGATGGGCAACTTCATACGCCCCGACTGGGACATGTTTCAGTCGACTCATCCCTGCGCCGAGTTTCACGCGGCGTCGCGTGCCATCTCCGGCGGACCTATTTACGTCAGCGACGCCGTCGGTAGCCACAATTTTAAGCTGCTCAAGAGTCTGGTCCTGCCGGACGGCGCGATTTTGCGGTGTGAACACTACGCGCTTCCCACGCGCGATTGTTTATTTGAAGACCCTCTTCACGACGGGAAGACCATGCTCAAAATTTGGAACTTGAATAAGGTAAAGGGAAAAGGGTTAATTCACTTTTACCCCTAGTATTTTGATCTTGTTTCATTTTGGTCCCTCTAATTTAAATAGAGATAATCGGTGATTAGTCCTAAATAGCGGGTATAATCTATTATTAGTCACACATGTGCAATATTAGTTACATGTACCTATATAATACTAGTTACATGTTACAAATTGTAACATGTAAGATAATTATATGTATTTGTGTAATATTTGTTACATCTAACAAATCATTTACACACAAGCTAGATATATGTAACTGCAAGAGTGCAACGTGTGTATTGGGTCTTCCGTTTTTTTCCAATGCGCGGGACTAAAACACAAGTTGCGATTGCATATAAGACTTTTTAAAATTATTTATTATTTTGTAAACCAAACACATCCTAAGCCGTTTATCTGTCGACTGTAGTTCACCGGCGTAGTTGGAGCTTTCAACTGCCAAGGTGGAGGTTGGAGTCGTGAAGCCAGACGCAACAAATGCGCCGCCGAGTATTCCCACGTTGTTACCACCGCAGCCGGCCCGAGCGACGTTGAGTGGAAACACGGGATTCCGCCGATCGCCGTCGAAGCCGTCGAGCTCTTCGCGCTGTACTTCTTCCGCCAGAAGAAGCTGATCCTCTCCAAGCCGGCTGACCTAATTGAAATTACGCTTGAGCCCTTCGATTTCGAGCTAATTACAGTTTCGCCCGTCGGATCCTTGAAAAACGGATCCGTCCAGTTTGCTCCAATCGGGTTGGCGAATATGCTGAATACGGGCGGGGCAATCCAGTCGGTTGAGATGGAAAATGGGTCGGGTTCGGTTCGGGTTGGGGTGAAGGGTCATGGGGAAATGAGGGTATTTGCGTCAGAGCAACCAAGAAGTTGCAAAGTGAATGGGGAAGACGTGGGGTTCAGGTTCGAGGGCAAGATGGTAATTGTCCAAGTGCCATGGCCTAATTCTGGGACCCCTTCAGTTGTAGAGTATTTCTTCCAAAACTAGATTTATTAAGGTAGCCCGGTGCTACAACTTAGTTGTAAAGTTGCCGCAATTAGCGGGATTCAAGGAAGAGTCAGATCACTTAGATTTGTCATGCGCAGTCTTACCTTATTTTTGCAAAAGGTTATTTCTGCGGCTCAAACCTACCTGTGACCTCCAGGTCACATGGCGACATTATTTGCCGTTAATTAGATTTATTAATTATCGTTATTAATTATTAAATATTATTTGGAGTGTTGTATTGGAATGGCCATGTATCTTTGGTAAGAAAATTATAAATAATACTAACACCTTATATTTTTGTATATTTTTGGTATGGAGATGTCTTTCTGGGGTTGTTTAACTCAACAAATTCTGTAGTTCATTGTTCATTTAATCCACTCAGTGCGATAATTTTTTTAGAAGTACAATAATTCTGTCAAAAATACAAAGTTAGTGTACGCCATAAAAATAACTGTAATTTTTTACATTAAAAAATTATTGTGATTTTCATGTAGTAAAATAATTTTAAATTTTTGAAAAAATTATTGTAGCACGTGAAGTGTAGGACAAAAATTTTAAGTTCGTCGACTATTAGCTAAGACGACTCCTTTTTTTAAAAAAAAAAAAAAAATCATATGAAATTTTATAGGGCAGGTTGGCCCTAAGGCTCGCGCTAAATATTATAATTTTATTTTATTTTTATTTTTTATTTTTATTTTTATTTTTATGAAATAGGAATAGGTACTTTCTTGGCATATTTCGCTTGCAAAAATATCTCGGCGGGATTAAATATATGACAGGGGAATTTCTTAGAAATCAAAACTAAGGGTAGGGCGAGGGGGGAGGCGGTCATAAGCGTCTATACCATAAAATCGATTTTTTTTTACTACGCCATTAGACTCTGGGAAGCCGAAAAAATGAGCATTATTATATTACCAACTAAGCTAGTTGTGCAAAAATGGGATATGAATCTTCTGCTAATTTGATGGGCCGATTAACTTCGAGATGTGACTAAAAATATATTTCACGAAAATGCATATTTTTTCTCGAATCTCATGTCAAGACATCTTTTCGAATTATGGATTTTGAATTCACTTATTTTTTTGCTAGAGGTTGAGAAACATTACTTTGATTATTGTTTTCTCTATTTATTTTTATTTTCATAAAGCTAAAAAAAGAATTTGTATTTTTTGTCCCAACCCAACCCAATCCAAAAATTATGAGTTTGATTTTTGGGAACGCGTTTGGCAAATACAAAACTCAATTCAATCCAACCCAACCCAAAAAATAGGAATTGATTCTCAAAATGTTAAGGAAATGAAAAACAAAAAAACTTGTTTTTTTTTTTTCCCAAAAACTCAACCCAAAGTTCTCAACTCCGGCCACCGTCCGACGACCACCCGCCGCTGGTCACCGTCCACCGCCTCCGGCCGCCGGTCACCGCCACCGGTCACCATCCTCCGCCGCTGTCCGGTGACCGTCGCCAGACACCGTGCGTCGCCGCCGCCCACCGTCCGGCCACCACCGCCGTTGCCGACGTCCAGCCGTCCAGCCACTGTCTGATACCACCGCCGTCGCCGCCACCGCCAAACACAAAAAAAAAAAAAAAAAATTAAAAAATTAGTTTTAAGATAAAATCGTTACCAAACATATTCTGTTTTCAACACAAAACAAAAATTGTCGTTACCAAACGCAATTATGTTTCCAAAATTCTCAACCCAACCCATTCCAGTTGGGTTTAGAAAAATGGGAACACTAACCAAACGCCACCTTGGATACCATTTAACTTTCAATTTAGTCCAATTGCAAATTTTGTTAAAACAAATTGAATGAACTTTACAAGTGCAAGGGTATTTTAGTCAATTTATTTCTTTTAATTTGTGTAGATTTTTAAATAGCTCTTGGAATTTTCATAGGTGTCACATTTGGTCCTTTATGTTTACAAGTGACACAGGTGGCTTCAATCAAAAGGGATTTATATAAAAATATAAGAATTTTAACTAAATATTTAAAAAAATTGATTCTCAATTATTATGTAAAAAAGAGAAATAAATATGAAACATAATAAAAATACTCCCAAACTAATATATTTCGTCCAATTTTTTTTTTTTTTTTAATAAAAAATCACATATTCCATTTAAACATCCATCCCAAACTATAGGGAGAAAATTGACGAAAATACCCCATATACTAACGGATTTCATACAATCTTATTATAATCTGTAATTAGACCAGAATAAAATAAAAATAAAATTTGAAAGACCAAATATGCAATTGTGCAAATCGTAAGGAACACAAAAACACCCACCGAAAAATATAACTTTCCCAATAAAAAAAACACCAAAAAGAAAAGTAAAAAATTATTACTACCAAGCATGGCCAATTTTTGAAAAAATTTAAAAAAAAAAAAAAAAAAAAAAAAAAACAGTGGTAGAAAAATAAAATGGAAAAAAGGTATCAAGTGTTGCTCAAACCCAAGAGTGAAGTATTTGGACCGAACTATTGGGCCGACTTTCACTTGCAAAAAATTGGGCCCATCCAGCCAACCCATTGTTGTTCCAAATGGACCGTCCTTAAGATAAAAAAATTAGGAGTAAAATAAATTAAAATTTTAACTTATACTCTTTAAGTTATAATAATTTTTATTATTGTAATATTTAAAAATTATAATATAATAACTTATATGACGTACAAGGACTTTAAACTTTTGATATAATTATTAAATTTTAAATTATATTTTTATCTTAAAGCACGGGTATTTATATAGACATTGAGTTTTGTCAAATTATACATATGATACTTGATTTTTATATTTATTTTTGATGTGGGTAAAATAGGGCCTCCTCCATGTGTCAGCTACCCGGATCAAATCTGCCACTTCACCGGTTCGATGTCGTCGACGACCTCAGCCAGCTCGGTGTATAGACAGCCCGGATGGCCCCCTAGGTTGATCGGCTAGAAGCACACGAGGACCTCCTCTAGAAGCCCTGTGAAGACTTGGCACTCAACGGAAGGTCGGAGAGCCTAAACCGACCTTCACCTCCGTGACCGATATGATCTGCCTCCGCGACAGGTCTGACCCCGGTCCCTACCATCAACAGTGAAGGGTCCAAAACCCAAGCCCATAGCTTTAATCCGTCGTGCCGCCCACGCGCCTAACTGCTTACCAGTAATCCGAGTTTAAAGCCTTAATCTTGTTTACAGTAATCATGCTTCCGCCTATAAATAGAAGGTTTCCCCAACACTTTTGGGGGATGAGAAAACAATTCTAGAGAGAAAAACTTTACCACAGGTTACTCAGACAAGTCGAGGTAATAGTGACTCTCTGATCTATATTTCTACCCTAGGCTCTTACTCTCACGCCGAAGGGAACATGCCGGGAAAAACCCAGCCCGTCCTGTGTGCAGGTGACAGATTGGAGCTCGGCCGGACAACAGCTAAGAGCGCAGAAGGAAAAGAAGACCCAGGCTAAGACGCAGGTCGGATCAACCCTGTCTGGCCCGACTGCAGTACTTAAGGAAGATCAATCATCATATCCCTTCTCCCCAATCTGAGGGTGTCTGGACCATACTGTTGGTTGGATCAATTTTCGACGCCAACAATTTTAATTCCATTAAATTAAAAATTATTGTTGATGAGTCTTTTAATGAGAATATTTTCGTCATTTCATTACTTTACTAAGCTTAAGATTCACTAACAACAATCGTTTAAATAATAAGGGAGAGAAACACGAATTGGTGTTAGGGGAAAATATTTTAGATTTAGTCGACTGATAAAATAACAAAAATACACCGATTTAAAATCAAGTGCTGAGCACAACCTATTTTTTGTCCAAAATTATTATCAATATTTTTAATTTTTTTAAATTAAAATAAATGTGAAACTCGAGGAATCAATTTATAATTTGAAAAATCTCAAAATCCGGGGAAAAAATTGTAATTTTCCAAAAATAAATAAATAAATAAACTACTTGGCTGTTCGCCAAACCAACACGACACCGTTTCATCTCAATGTCTTCGTCATCGCCTCATAGCTCCCAAATCTCGGAACACATTCTGGCGACATCGTATCCCACCAGAACGCAAGTCTCTCTCTCTCTCTCTCTCTCTCTTCTTTCTCTCTCTAAAACTCGTAGAGATCATATACATATACATATATATATATATACACACACACACACACGCAGAACTTCATATCTGTTGAAATTGCGAATATATGTATTAATTGATAGAGTTGAATCTCGATGAATACGTCGCGGTTCATGGACAAGCAAATCATGGATCTATCCAGTTCGCAGAGCAACAACGACTTCATCGATCTGATGAACCCTCAGGAGGACCACATCAGCGGCGGCGGTGGCGCCAATAAAGAAGATATTCTCCCTAGCTACGATTTTCATCCAATTCGATCCGTCGCAGTTCCATCGCAGCCGTCGAGTATCGAGTCGGTCAAGGTCGATGGAACTAGGGCTTGGAATTCTGCTGATCATACAGCTGCTATCAGAGTATTCTATCTATATTCTCTCTCTTTTACGCGCATTCTTTATGTGGAATCAAAATTTACAGTGCTTAACTTGTGTCCGGTGTAGTTCTCAAGAGTCGAGACAATGATGCAATTAGATGTATATGCATCTTTATATTGACGTTAATTGATACACATGAAGATTATGATGAGAGTTTTGGTTATGGAAAACATTATGCTTGTTGTTCATTAATGCATCTTTGTATTTGTTGATACATCGTGAAGATATTTGAGAAGTTCTGGTAAACAATTATTGTCTAAAAATGGAGCTAGACTGTGTATTTGCTAAATGTAACTATGTTGGGAAGAAATTCTCATTGCCATTCATTGTAATGTTAGAAATCCAAACTCCGTTCCTCAATTGCTTTATGCATGTATTATATCTTGTAGTATAATTTCCGCTGTGAGATTCACGGTGTCATTTAATTTGTTACTTGTGATCTTTCTTTAGCTGGTGTGTTATTGAGTTTGTAAAGGAGCCAATTGCATAAGTTCATAAATTTATGTTACACATACATATTTCATAGTACTTTTGTCTTCATTTTCGCGAATAAATGTATCACATCGAGTTGAAACTGCATTTTGTTGTGCTTTTCATATGCTGTTGTAGTTCCTACTTCCTAGTGATCTAGTAATGCTCCAGATTGTTCTTAGAAATAGCCGAGTTCTTGTATGCACCCCTTTTCTTTTGTATATTTATATATATCACTGATTTTCTAAACTGAAGACTTTGTCTGCCTTATTTTACTGCTTCATATTTGCTGGATACCTTCTATGATTTTTGTGGGTGCTACTCTTGTGCTTAACAAGGTACTTGCATATTTTTTTTCCTTTCATTTTTATGCATTGTTTGGTTAATTTTCCGTATTTTCTGCAGAGTTTCGGTTCTGTTGACTCCACCGGTGCAAAACTCACTGTAGAGAAGGATCCAAAAGTGATTGATGCGTCGTTGGTGCTTGAGATTGATCTGACAATGAAAAAGCATGCTGATAATTTGCTACAAGCATTGGAAGGTGTTTCTGCACGCCTATCCCAGCTGGAAACCAGAACCCGCAATGTTGAAAACTCTGTCGATGATCTGAAAGAATCCATTGGGAAAAATTATGGAAGCGCTGATGGTAAAATGAGGCAGCTTGAAAATATTCTTAGAGAGGTATACTCCTTTCTCTCCTTCCTCTACTTGTTAGTCTGTTACTAGAGACTGCATTGGTTTTAAGAGCATCTCCAATAAGGAATGGTATTTCTGTAATGCGAAATAGAGCATGTTGCATGTATGGTATTTTGGTGCATGGTGCTCCAACATTGTATAGTAAATCCTTAGTCATTTGATATTTTGATATATTTTAAATTTGAAGGGAAAAAAAAACAAAAAACAATTAGATACTACTACAACCAATAAATGGGGCTCCCTCCATTTTTGCCATAGGTAACCACTTGTTGCAAATATAGCACAAGTAGTGGGGTGCGGCTTGTTTGGCACAGGTGATGTGATGTCACACCTGTTGGAGCTCCAAAATTTTTATAAAAATGGCGAAGTAGTTGGTTATAGATTATGAGACACTTGATGCCAATCTCTTGGAGATGCTCTTAGTAAATGAAGGTGCTTAATCAATTAAAGCTGCTAGTTTAATAACTTTTAAAGGCTGTTCATACCTACTTCTTCATTTTCCAAAATTTAGATGATCATGTTCATTCTTTCAACTATATCCCTAGTTTTAATGTTTTTTTTTTTGTTTTTTGTGTGTGTGATTTTAATTTTTTTTCATTGAAACAAAAAATGACATTTATTTGTATGTCTGTTGCTGTAATTTGTGTTGATTTACAACTGCATGCAGGTGCAAGCTGGTGTACAAATTATAAAAGAGAAGCAAGAAACAATGGAAGTTTCAAAAGGGGGAGGACAGCGAACAGAAATGCAGAACCATGTCCCTGTGCAGCAGCCAACCGCATCTGCCCCTCAGCAATCTCACCAGCAGTTTCCGGTTGTTGCTCCTCCACAACCACCTCTCACTTTGCCTCTCCCCGATGCTCCACCTCCTCCCCACCACAATCTTCCGCCACCACCTCCACAGCAGCATTTCCCACCACCGCCAACTCCACAACAGAATCTTGCACCACCTCCAATGCAGCTCCAGAACCACCAGATTCCTCCTGTCCCACAAAGGGATTCTTACTTCCCACCGCCTGGTCCAACCCCAGATGTCCCAAATCAACAATACCAACTACCACCACCACAGCAGCTGCAGCCACCACCTCCACCACCGCCACAGAACCAATATCAGCCACCTCCCCTCCCACAGTACTCCCAGCCGCCTGGACCTCCTCCGCAACACCCATCTCTCAGTCCTTATGGCCCACCTCATCAGCCTCAACCTCCACAAGCCCACCACCCCGAAGAAACACCTCATATACCACCATCTCATAAATATCCACCACCCCCTCGCCACCCTCCCTCGCATCCACCTTCAGAACCGTCTTATCAGCCTGAACCTCACTTGTATGAGCCACCACCCGGCAGCAGACCAAGTTCAGGATTTTCTGGTTCATACGGACTGTCATCTGGGCTTGGTGAATACTCTTACAGTGGCTCTCCTCCTCAGTATGGTGGTGGCGGCTCCCCAATGAAATCTCATCAATTTTCTTCTTCCATGGGTCGGACTGCTGGTGGTGGTGGTGGAAGTGGTTACCCGCAGCTACCCACTGCCAGAATCCTACCACAAGCGCTGCCTACTGCTTCAGAAGTTGCCAATGGTTCTGGTGGTGGTGGTGGAGGAGGAGGAAACAAGGTTCCTATTGATGATGTGGTGGAGAAAGTGACAAATATGGGGTTTCCAAGAGACCACGTGAGAGCAACGGTTAGGAAGTTGACTGAGAACGGGCAGGCGGTCGATTTAAATGTGGTGTTGGATAAGTTGATGAATGGCAGTGGGGAAGGCCAGCCTCCTAGAGGTTGGTTTGGTCAGTAACTCTGTTTCTTCTGATACATATATATGCGTGTGTATAGATTTGGGTTTTTCAGAGACACTGCTGGAAGTGATGATGCATTTACTTCTTTTTTATTTGTATTGAAACTTAAAAATTCCAATCATGCTTGTTGGGTGGTTGTGAGACTGACCTTTTTGCTGGAATTATTATTCTTCCAACCCCCCCCCCCCCCCCCCCCCCCCCTCCAAATTTCAAGACCAAAAAATGGTTGATTGATGCTCTTGTTTTGGTGTATGGGGTATACGTTTGTATTGTCATCTCTACTCTCCATATCTCCTTTTTCTTTTTGGTACTTTTTTTTTTTCCCCTCTTCCTCTTTAACGAAAGTGAAAGTCCATCCACATGTGTCTAAAATTACTGTAATTTTTCACTTTTGTGTATTACAATAATTTTAGATTTTTAAAAAAATTATTATAACGCGTGACTGCATGAACTAAATTTTTTATTTTGTGAACTGTTCACAATTTTTTTTTTTTTTTTTGGTATCATTATGGTTGAAGCAAGTGATGTTATTTGGCACACAATGTTACGAAATAGTATTGATGATAGGAAAGTATTTTTCTTAACCTGGAATTGGATCATTATGGGTGACGGACAACAATTTTTTGTTGCTCGTTGTTCACCCGACTCACTCCTTTTTACATGGACTGTTTAGTGAAAATCCTAAATATTTTTTGTTCCTCAATTTGACAACATTCTATATCTATATTGTAATTCAAGACAACGCATGGTATTTTATTTTGTCAATCAAATGACTGAGATCTATTAGTGGAGATGTGGACTAAATCTTTACCATTCATTTAAAGAGATATTTTTAATACATTTGGTAATATAATTGAAGAGATTCTACCATTTCAATCCGTTCTAAACTAATCTCATTTTAGAAAATTATATTTTTGGTCCTTGAAGTATGAGGTGGGTGTCTATTTGGAGTCTAAAGTTTATCGAATTGCGCACTTGGTCTCTCAAGTTTCACATTTGTGTCAATCCCGTAAAATTAAAAACATTAATTTTGGATAAAAAATTGGTTGTGTTTAGTGTCACGGGCTGAGCCTTTTGAGGCTAGAAAGTGGACCGTGCAACGCTAACTAAGGGATCGCCTAGTAGTAAGCCTGAAGATCATAGGATCTTAAATAGCGGAAGCGATTTCAATAGCAACGAGTTTTCCTACAACAACACATGCCAGCAATGTAGAGAACAATACAATTACAATAACAACAACAATTGTACTAATATCAAAAGTTACAAGGTGTGAAAGACTTGAATGACTTCAAGAGCATGTCCTCCCACATAATACTTTACGGAAAAAAATACAAGTGGCCACAATAGACATCATTATGCCCAAGGAGTCATAATGGTGTCTTTCCACAAGAAATGAAAGAAATAAACTAAACTAAACTAAACTAGTCTAGAAAACAAATGAAAAGGGTCACGGACAAGCGGCCATGTGCGAGAACAAGCACTGGACAAGCTAAGACCGTGACATTCTCCCCCACTTAAGCTGTCGACGTCCTTGTAGACTTCTTCTGATACTGCTTCTGATTTGGTCTGCGGTTGTAACGTCTTCTGCTATCTTCCAAATATGTTGGCTTTGTAGAGCTTATCCACTGAATGAGGATACAGTGGCTGGTCTGCGACAATCTCACTAGATCCCAAGTTGACATCAAAGTACTTGTGTAGATTGAAGCACGAATCAATACCCCTCGGAGCATTCCACAACTGAGTATCATGCTTGAGAATTTGTGCGGCGGTGTCCTTGGAATATTGGAATTGAAGTGTTAGATATAAGGTTGTAGAACTCAAAGCTTTATCCACCACTACAACTGTTGTACCTTTGTTCCCCGAATCTCCGACCCTCGGCATATAAAGTCGGTACTTCCGTCTTTCTGGATGTAGTCCCACCGAAAGCAAGTGGGTCTTCGCACTGTTGGCTAACATGAAAGTGGATTGGCCCAATGGGAACTTGATATCTATAGATTTTTCCCCATCCGGATGAGGGGGAAACTCTTCTGGAATTTCTCTTGGAGAAGCAATTTGAACATAGTCAAACAACCCTTTTGCTGGAATCAAAGGTGGCACTTGTGGATTAGTTTCTTCCCCACTAAGCACTAGAAGGTCGTCTTGATATTCCTCCATCTCAAGCTGCAGAGCCGAAATGGATCTGTCTTCAATTGAATGTTGCGTTGTAGGAATGACACATGATCGATCTCCCATCATACAAAGCGAATCTGCAAAAGGCATTGGGACCGCCTTAGTGTTCATAAAGAATTCCATCCCCAATATCACTTGAAAATCATCCATGGGAGCAATGGTGAAGTTGAGGAACCCATCCCACGGAGCAATCTTCGTGTGTACCGTGTTGGCAACTCCAATCACGAGACTCGCTTTAGAATTCACGGCCTTCAATCTCCCTGAGTGCTTTTCGACACGTAAACCCAACCGATTAGCTTCCTTATCGGACATAAAATTGTGTGTAACACTAGTGTCAACTAAAGCACAAGAATTCCGCCCATTAATTCGAAGGTCCACGAACATGAGGTTCTTCTTCGCGACCGGCTATCGCTTCATGGCATTCAACAAACGAATTGTACTCATTTGATGAGCATCAGACTCGTCTGAAGTTTCCTCCTCCTACTCTACAATATATTTTTCCCGACATTTCTTTTCTTCCTGAATCGATGCTTGCAGCGCGGACAAAGCGTGTTTATGTGGACAATCGGATACATCATGATTTTTGTTGCACAAAAAGCAAGGAGTTGGATTTTTATGGGCCTGTCTGCCCCAGTGAGGCTTCTGGTTTGCCGGACCCAGTGATGCCCCTGAGTTGTTGAACGAATGGCCAGATCTTGAATGCTGACCTCGGCGTGGACTCCTTGGAGGACTCATTGAATTAGAATTTGAGTTGGGGTTGCTCCAACGTCTTGGTGGGCTTCCCCGAGATGATTGACCTCCACTTCCATCATAATAGGAGACATTCTTGTCTTTCCTCTTGTCATGGTTAGTGGTAGGTTCAGGAGAGTAATCAGTTACTCTTTCTGCAGCAGCAACGACAGCAGATAAATCAGCAGGACGTTGTCTTTGTATTTCCTGACGTACAAAATCTTTCAAGCCATCTAGGAACCAAAACAACTTATCCGCTTGGGACATTGTACGAATGTCCAGCATGAGAGCCATAAACTTCTTGACATAGTCTCGAACCTGTCCGGTCTGTTTCAGCTCTCTCAGTCTTTGTCGAGCCGTGTTCTCAACATTTTCAGGAAGGAATTGTACCTTAAGTTCACCTTTAAGGTCTTCCCAAGTATTGATAGTGCAGCTTCCCTCCAGGATGTCTGCATATTTGGTTCGCCACCATAATTTAGCATCACCACAAAGATACATGGAAGTTGTTGTCACCTTTTCTTCCTCGGAGGTTACTTCGGTGCCCCGAAAGTATTGCTCCACATCAAAGAGGAAGTTTTCAAGCTCCTTGGCGTCTCTTGAACCACCATAGGATTGAGGTTCAGGAAGGCGAACCCTCGAAGTAGGTTGCCTGGAGTCTCTAGCAAGAGCTCGGTACACAATGTTCTTCAAGTCGTCCAACTCGCTTCGGAGATCAAGGACTGACTGTTCCATCTGAGCATGATGGTCAGCGGATGTCGCGGCAACTAGGCCCATCCGTTCGATCAGGTGATTGATTTGGGGGTTCTGAGATGTCCCCTCCCCATTAGCATTGGGGCTTCGCAAAAGAGCTAGAGCAGCGTCAATGCGAAAAACGCTTTGTTCAAGCACGTCGAGACGATCTTTCGTCGACATGGTATTTCACCAACGTAGTCAGGCAACGGATCGGTCCGTTGCTCTGATACCAACTGTCACGGGCCGAGCCTTTTGAGGCTAGAAAGTGGACCGTGCGGCGCTAACTAGGGGATCACCTAGTAGCAAGCCTGAAGATCAGAGGATCTTAAATAGCGGAAGCGGTTTCAATAGCAACGAGTTTCCCTACAACAACACATGCCGGCAATGTAGAGAAGAATACAATTACAATAACAACAACAATTGTATTAATATCAAAGGCTACAAGGTGTGAAAGGCTTGAATGACTTCAAGAGTATGTCCTCCCACATAATACTTTATGAAAAAAAATACAAGTGACCACAATAGACATCATTATGCCCGAGAAGTCATAATGGTGTCTTTCTACAAGAAATGAAAGAAATAAACTAAACTAAGCTAATCTAAGCTAAACTAGTCTAGAAAACAAATGAAAAAGATTACGGACAAGCGGCCATGTGTGAGAACAAGCACTGGACAAGCTAAGACCGTGACACTTAGCACGTGATCTTTTAATAGGAATATTTTATTTATTTCATCACTTCATTAAATTTAACACGTTTTTTTTCTAAACTTTCCTTAATAATAATTTGTCTGAAAAATGCAAAAAAAAATAATAATTTGTTATTACGGGAAAGGGCAGGTTGGTTTGGTTTAGTAGCCATGTACAAGGGGAAAAATGGGGCTAGGCTATAAGTAGACGCTATTGCTAGTTTGGTTGCTTGCCTGTATACGGCTTGGCTTTGCTATTGCTCCTAGTGATTGACCTATAAAGTAGTTTTCCTACTAGAGCAGGCATATGCCAAACATGAATATCTACTGAAGCCATGGGCAAAACACTTGGCAGAGAGACCCAATCTTGAGTGAAATAAATACCGCAACTTCAATATTTTTTTGCTTAAGTTTAGTAGAGTGATGAAATGATAAAATATGCTCATTAAAAGACCACATGCTAATGATACTTTCCTCCATAAATCATCACATGATTACAATGAAATAATTTCTATGACTAACTGAATTCGACCCATTGCAAATTTTCATAGGTTAAATACCGGTGGGAGTGCGCAAGGTGATCCTAGTGTGTGAGGAATTGGAGGTCTGGTGCGCGACCACCTAGGATCCTGGGTCTGCAGGATATTTTGGGCAATATCGCATCTTGTAGTGGTCATGGAACTGAATTGCGAAGTCTGCACACCGGCATCTGCATAGCATTATTGTGGGGAATGCTAAGAGTGGTGGTAGAGGCCAATTGAATGGAGACTATTAAACTTATCACTGAAGAGTGTTCGGAGTCACACTGCCTGAAGCCCTAGGTGAAGGACTGTAAATACTTTCTTGCTAATAACAATTATGTTATTCACTTCATTCCAAGAGAAGAAAATAAATGTGCTGATTTCCTAACAAAAAAAATGAGCGAATGGAATGGTGGAAATGAAACTGATGGAGAACTTGCCGGAATATATGGAGACATTGGTCCAGAAATGGATCCTAAAACTTTTGATTTAATCTTTAATTTCTTTTCTCTCGTTTTGTACCAAAAAAAAAAAAATCGCGTGCTGAACACAACTCATTTTTTATCCAAAATCATTAACCACATTTTCGATTTTATGGGATTGAAAAAAATATAAAAGTCGAGAGATCAAATGTACAATTTGATAAATCTCAGAGCAATTATCCTTTCCACTTGCTTTCAATCCCAAAACCTTAGGGGGTCAATGTGTAATTTAATCAAAACAAGACTGCATTTCCTTTTAATATTTCTGGGGTTGGCTGTTTTGCTCGATTTGGGCGTGGCTTTAGATTGGAACATTTTATCCATGCTTCTGTAAAACCCTCTCCTGATTCTCTTCCTCATTTTAGGGTTAGGGAGAGAGGATTATCGCGATACATTCAGAGCGAAGACTAACGAAATCGAACGGACGAAGGCAATTGTTCGGACGAATTGCGGATTTCTGTACCCTAGTATGAGTGTAAATTTTATGTGCAAGGAATCGGAACCCTAACTCGCGATACCGTAGGTTTGTTATGCATCATCGCCTTATTTTCTATGATTTGTTTCTTTCATCGTTGATTTCTGCGTCGAGTACGATGAGTGTTTTTTTTTCCATTTTCTCGTGTTTTTCATTTGGGATCGCTGAGTATGTGTGTTGAGATGAAGGTGATTATATTTGTTTTTGACGATACGAGGGAGGACTAGTTTCTTACAATTTGATTCTGTTTGATTTGAACAGTATAGCACAGTTCTGAATCAATTTCACACGTTTGGTTGGATATGAAAAATGCGTGGAGTTCTGTAAAGTAGAACAGAACTCTGCTGTAGTGTTTCAATTCATATTCATCTCCTTTTGCGGGGGTGGGACTTCGTAGTGTTGTTTTAGACAAATAGATCAACGTTGTTAAGTAGTGTGTCATAGTTGGAGAGGAGGGGTTTTGGTGTTTCCCATTGTGTACAGAAAATTTTATTTCTGAACGTCAATGATTCACTTTTAAGATTTCACAATCACGGATCTCTTATTTCATCAATTTTATCCGTTAATTAAAGATTCTATTGAATCAACAAACAAGCAACAAAGGTTTTACAAAAGGAACTAAGGGAAACAAAGGAATAGCAGATAAACATGAAAGTCAGAAGAAACATAGACATTCAGCTAAGAAACCATTCATTTTAGACTCTGCTTATGATTATGTTCACTACTGTTTTAATGAACACTAGTATTAAATCTCGAAGGAGCATGACTCTTTTTGTTTTCCCACGTCCATTGACTGCACTGGATTTCTTGTATCATAGAATCAACTGGGTTAAAAATCTCATAATGTTTAGTTTGATTCCCATGTTTGGTATGCCCTTCTATTAGCAAAACCCATCGTTTCTCTTGAAATGAGAACTCACGAAGGGAAACTAGGGGTGATTTTCTCATCCCTTTAAACATTATTATATTTTGGTCGAACTTTATAAGTTGTGCTAAAATTCTATTAGTTTAAATAACTGACATGATGGAACTTTGGGATTATACTTTAATGAACTGAACTCATCTCCGGAAATGTAATTTCATTCTCACTAATGCATTCTTGTTGATGGGTTAATCAGTATATGCTGCTCTCCCAAATTAAGCTTCTCTATCCTTGCTGTTCAATAACAACTAAGAACTGGTATTTGCATGTCTTGCCCTACTTAATTGAAGGTTTAGTTTGAACTAATTTGCTTATTTTTATTGTGTCATGTCATTTTGGATTGGGTTGGGCTGTGATGATCCTCATCCTCGCCCTTTAATTTGCGGGTGTATGCTAAAGTGATTAAGTGAGACTGATGGTGTAACTTCTTGTTTGTTGCTAATGCATATATATTTTTTCCACATCAGCCTGTGCGCAGATAGCTATATGAGTTAATTAAAATATTTATGTCTTCTTCATTATCAAGAGGTTTATTTATAGTAGGTAATTGATGTGATTTGCCTTTCCTTATGCCTTGCACTTTTCCAAATACTTTTGCAGTGTTACCTATTATTGATTACATTCAGACCACTGAAGTTGTTCGCTGCATCATCTACCAAGAGTTGAGTGCCTTTGATGTCCATAAACACATTGTAAGAAGATCAAATGGAGCGAAAAATGTCATCAAGTATACGTTCACCTTCCTATGAACCTGAGGAGAAAGAGATT
Organism: Eucommia ulmoides; assembly: GCA_016647705.1. Lineage (NCBI taxonomy): Eukaryota > Viridiplantae > Streptophyta > Magnoliopsida > Garryales > Eucommiaceae > Eucommia > Eucommia ulmoides. Next base: position 1,037,958 of record CM028339.1, on the reverse strand, counting down.
AGCGACGACGATGATGATGATCGTAATCATAAGCATCGCAGGCGAGAGGCAGTGTCTCAATCCTTGGAGAGAGATGTGTCTGAACAGTTATTAACAATGCCATACAGAAAGTGGAACAAGCGATTGGGCAATAAGCATTCTTATAGAGGTAATGATTCTCAATCTTTTGAGTCACGGAAAAATTATAATATTCCCCCTCTGGAGAAAGATCTATCTACGAAGTTTGAAATGCGACGCCCTGGCTTCACATCAATTTCCCAAGCTCATTCAAGCCAAATACTTGGGCTGAACCAGTCCGGTGATTCTGGGCCTGGTAGGGGTGGTGGAAGACAATCTGGTTCTTGGAGTCAACACCATTCTAGGATCGGTTCAGTTGATATTGCATCTCATATGGTCCAGCGTGGATCTGTCCCTTATGGTCTTTCTGCTGGTAGGGGGGTATCAAATGTCTTTAGCGAACAGAGTTCATCCTGGAGCACATGTGGATTGGTCCCTGTAGTGCCAAATGTTGGTCTCGATACACTCCATCCCCTTGGTTTACCAGGATCATTTAGACCACCCATTAATCCTTCACTAGGTGTTGGTATTCCGCGCCAGCGATGTAGAGATTTCGAAGAGCGTGGCTTTTGTCTCAGAGGAGACATGTGTCCAATGGAGCATGGCATGAATCGAATTGTTGTTGAAGATGTTCAGGTATGTGATGCTACATGCATCAAAGCTCATTCAAGTGTTTCTTGGCCTCTTCGGCTTAGGCTTTGGTAGGTAGGGAAATAGCTTGGTATGGAGATAAATTCATCTTAATCTGAACTGGCAACGGGTTTAGGGTGCTTCAACATAATAATTACCATATGGAAGGGTGGACCTAGATTGAGTTTTATTCGCTTCACATGTTTACCTATAATGTTCTTTAACTATTGCTAAAACCTAGATACCTCAAACTATCAGAAAATTTGGTTTCTGTTTTTTGGGGGGGTCGGATCCTGTGGTATCAGTGCTGAGATGCTGTTCATTGTATGTGAAGTGTTGCATACAGATCTACTTGCTCTTAATGTTTTCGCTCACTGTATTTTCTTAACATGACATTTTTCCTTAGAATGTCTACCCCTGAACTTTAAAAAGCACTGTTATGTTGCAGATCCTTACATGTGGATCTTTTAAACAGTGCTTATAGACCCTTTTTGTTGTTGAGTTTCACACCAAACACTAAAGACATGCACCACAGGACTATTGCTTCTTCCTGGTCAGCTTTAGGTGATCTTAATTTTTAAATAACTAGTCTTCGCCAAAAAAACAGAATTATCTATATGATGTTCTATAATGGGAACTGAGGTTTGTTATTGGTGCCAGATAAACTTAATCACTACTTAGTTTGATTTGAGACTCTTTTTTTTTTCTTGTTGCCATATGATTTTCCATCTGTATCATTCAGTAGAAATTACTGTGTTTTTAAATAGATATGATATCATGTTTTTTAATTTTGGCATGACGACATGCTTAAAACAGGTATAACTTGGCTGATTTTTTCAAATTGCAGAGCCTTACACAATTTAATCTTCCTCTTACACTTCCAAGTGCACACCTGATGGTAACACCTGCTGGTCCTGGACCTTTACCTGCAATCAGTGCTCCTTCAAGCATATTGACAAATAGCAAAGGTGGCAACCTTGGACTGATGAATGATGGATTGGAGTTCAATGGTGTGTTCGGTGGTTCTGCTGTCACAAATGGAGCTGACTTATATGATCCAGATCAGCCCCTGTGGGCAAGTGATTGTCCTGAAACATCCAATGTGCTGAATCCATCAAATGTTACTCTGTTGGATATAGACCCCTCTGATCATCATGATGTTGGGTTGAATGATGGTTTTGAGAAGGAACACCTGCCCAGAAGTACTGGGACTGCTTTAGGATCCCAAAGTACAACTTCGTCTGTGTGGGGAAGAATTGGTGGTTCAAAGAATAGATCAGATCTGAAAGACAAAAATGATTCTGCTATTCTTAAAAATGAAAAGAAGGAAGACCAGGAGCAATCAAATAGTGCTCAAGGTGCTGTCGGTCAGAAAAAATATACCAATATGGATGATGTCGGCTCACAATCCATGAATTCATCTCTGAAGCCACAAAGTGTTAAGGGGCGGGATATCCGCAAACCATCACAAAAGGCATTACGAACTGTGTTTGTCAATGGCATTCCCCTGGAAAACAACAAAAGGGAAGCGCTTCTTTCGCATTTCGGTAAATTTGGAGAGGTGATTGATATTTATATCCCGTCGAACAGTGGACGGGCTTTTGTTCAATTCTCAAAAAGAGAAGATGCAGAGGCTGCTTTAAAGGCGCCTGATGCGGTAATGGGCAACCGTTTTATAAAGCTATGGTGGGCTAACCGAGACAGCATTCCTGATGATGGAGTTAACAGTGCCAATACTGTTCCAGTAACTCCTAATCCTGTTGCAAGCGCTTCAGCTCCACCACCCACTATATCTGTTACAAATAAAGGGAACAGTAATCTCCAGGTGGCAACTTCAAAGGGAAGCATTGCTGAAGCTTCTTTGGTTCCTCTGCCGTCCTCTGATCAGCCTAAACCATCGGTATCCAATGGCCCTAAAGCGTTGCCCCCATCGCAAAAGAAGCTGGTGAATTTAGAGCTTCTGAAGGAGGAACTTCGCAAGAAACAGGAAATGCTTGATAAAAAACGTAACGAATTCAAGTCGCAGTTGAATAAACTCGAGAAACAAGTAATACTCCCTTTCCTCCAATTGGAAAAGCTTTGGATTGCATAACGTTTTATCTTTGCTTTATATCCTTGCATGTTATGTTACCCATATTTCCTCTTTGGAGCATGCACCATTTTCTGGTAGTAGAAATGCTACTGGGTATATTGCTAGGCCTCTAGGGGAATGACTTATTGGGCTGGATTGTGAATCCAAATTTCTAAGTCAAGTGTGAATCGGTATACTGGAGTAATGTTGCTAAGAGTTTGATGGTTTAATATTTTTGGATCATGTTAGGACTTGTTTTTTATGCATGGAAGATGTGAATTAAAAACTGTTAAACAATTTAAATGTCATATATTCCCCTCCCCCTACTGTTGTCCATCCCTGTTTTGAGTCTCTTATAATTAAAGATTTATTTTCTGTAGGCAACAGTTCTTAAAGGAGATGGAACATCTAACCAGGCTGTTGTCAAGAGACGTAAAGTTGAAACAACAGCTGATGTTTCAAAAGATGCTACTCCCACGTCCACAGAACCTAGAACCGTTTTGTCATCTGAACAAGCTGAAGTGACAACGGCTGATAATGGCCAAACTTTGGAGAATGTTGAGCCACATGATTCCAAATGTAACGCGGTTGTGCCACAGGGAACTTCAACAATAAAACACCCGATTCGTCCTTTGGTGCATAGTGGGCTGCACTTGACTGCCAACAGATTCAAACTGGACAATCGACCAACAACATTTAAGATCATTCCGCCTCTGCCAGTGGGTCTTGCAAATGTATTTTCTTCATCCTTCACTCCCTATATATACGTGTGTGTGATATATATGTATGCATTTATCAATATTATTATATATCTTTTACTGATGTTTTTTTTTTCCTCACAATTTTTTTGTAAAATACCCTGCTAAACATATTTACTACTAAAATGAAGCTATTACTTGTTCATGTGCAGTCTCTCGTGAGTGTGTCACATGTTTCTCTTTTTCTTCACACTTCATAGAACATGTTTTATGTATTAGAACGCATTCTTAGACTGACATTCTAACTTTTACTTGAATTAATGTGAATGGTTGAATTGTGCATTGCCCTGCTCTTTATCCCCATGCCCACTCTTGCAGTAAATGGTAATTAATAAAATGGCTTTTTTGTGCCCTAGGTTTCTACTTTGAAGGATCATTTCTCGAATTTTGGTGATATTTCTACATTGGAGCTAGAAGACGCCACGGATAAAAGTAAAGATGCGGAGATGTCAAAAGGGTCTGCTCGTATCTCTTTTACAAACCGGCGTTCGGCTGAGAAAGCCTTTATGAACGGTAAATCGTGGCAGGCCCATAATTTACAGTTTGTGTGGGTGACGACATCTAGTAAGAAAGTGACTGCTGGCACAGAAAACCCGTCACGTTCTTGTGAAGAAGATGCGACTTCTGCACCTGCACCTGCACCTGCACAGCCTGCTGAAAAAGCAGCAGCAGCCACTGGTTATTCAGAGGAAGCAGTTGCCTCAGGAACGGTTGGATCTGAAAATTGTATAGAAGAAGAAGATGATAGTTTTACACAATCTTTGGAGCAGCGCGAGGACATCCAGTCCAGTTCAACAGCGGTGAATGAATCATCTTAATGCCATGATCGAGGATGATCCGAGCTGTATAGCGAACTTGATTGGTAAGTCATTTTTAAATATGATATCTGTTGTTCTAGAATTTGTTGTTTTTTAATTTTTTTTTTTCAAATTTTGCCTTTATATCATGCTCTTTTTTAGGGTAATGTATAAAATGAAATTTTGTGATTTTTAATTGCCAGCTCTCGATAACGGACAGTTGGTTGTAATGAATTATGTCTTTGTCTGCAAAGGACATTTGGGATTTGAGGTGAGAAGTTCCGATGAAGAAAATTCGTTCTACTTTTAAGAAAAAATTGGTCTCTTTTTGTCAATGACATATGCTGAATTCCTCTTTAGGACTAATTCTGGATTTCTTTTGGACATGCCTTCCACATATTTAATACTACTAGTCATATTTCATTTTGAAGTTTTAGCGGTCATTAGTTAATGTGGTGCACCAGACAGATGTGAAGGAGTGCACCTTTAAGATTATCCGGTGAGGTGAAAAGTTGAGGTGCGCGTATGCTGGCCTGGACACACCTTTAAAAAAAAAATAGTAGTTTAATGTGGTTCACCACAACCAACCCAAGTCTAACACGTCATGATATTAACTCACATTTCCAAGTTGGTCCCGTATGTCGTCGCAATTTTTGGATTTGGCATTTGGGGTTGTTATTCTGAGGTGTCCTTGAAAATCTTAGGGAAAGGGTAGAATGTATAGGGGGCATGTATATTTTCTATTGCAAATCATATATCGCATTATTATAAACATAAAACAGTATACAAATAAATAATGCATGCATATTATGTGTATCTAGATATATGTATATGTATATGCATATGTATATATTTACGTGTAGAAATATAAATACATATATGTGTAGATATTTACATTCATGTGTGTGTATATACACATGCATGTATGTATAAACAAATATATTTGAATTTGTAAAATATTATACATATTTATGTACATGCGTGTGAATTATACATAACTCATTTATTTAATGTTTTTTACTTTTGTGCTCTATTTTTGGGTAATTTATTTTTCTTTTTTTCAACTTATTTTTTAAATGCTAGTTAATATTAAAATGCTGTAGCCTTACACTAATTACAATCATGAGAAAAGATCTCTTTCAATATACAATCCAATAAATCAATCGATTTATTGACAAAATTATTATATGAAGTTTTAAGTGTTCAAATTTATAACATAAATTATTCAAATAATTAAAAAATAAATAGTAATATTTAAAAATAAAAGCTTATAATTCAAGTACATGCTAATAAAAGCAATTCTAGTACAAGCTAATAATTCCCCTAAAAAATAAACCAACCGTACAAGGTGGGGAACAAACTATACAGTCAACCAAACAGGGAAACATGTGTACACACCATGATATGTACATGCAAAATATGAACATATACGTGTATAGCATGTGTGTGTGTGTGTGTATATATATTTGCATAGAAATACTACAAAAAACCAAGATCAAACTTGACTTTGCCATCGGAATCCGGCCTTGTATGCCTAACAAGTTTGATCAAGTCCAATGAACAATAAACTGGCACATTGTTAGCTACAATACAAAACGAAACCAAAGAAAATTTGCCGAATTACAAAAAAATGCATATCAGGACTAATTTCTGGAGGGTAGTGTAGTAAATTCAGGTGGGGGAAGAGTCATGTTGGCGAGGAGGAGCTGCTTCTCAGGAGGCAGATAGTCTTTCAAAGAAACACAAGTCTGATGCATCACCTGCAATAAGAAAACAACAATATCCTCCTCACTTCCATCGATGGGCTGTGATGCGGCTGCATTGTCACCCCGAGTGACCCAATCATAAACCCGTTCAGTTGACGTCCACAAGAAAGACAGCGCAGTTTCGGCTATAACCTCCCAGCTAGTATCCAGGAGAAGTGATGTTAGTGTTACCGGTAGGTCACTCAACACAGTGTGTCGATCTACAATCAGAAAAGGCATGAACTTGGAGCAGCTACCAGATAACAGCCCCAAAAACTGTAGAGCCTGTTCAAAAATATTGAGCAGCAACCTTTACTAATATGAAATGACAAGAACTAAAAACTCTTGCCAAGATGAACAAACCACCCCCCCCCCCCAAAAAGAAAAGAAAAGAAAAACCCTTGGGAGATGAGCGCCTACCGTTGAAGGATATCTACTCATACAGCTAATTTCCAAGGCATCAATGAGCCACTGTCTTTTGACATTTCCCTCAGCAAGATGCAGTGTTGCTGTTATTTCTACCAGAACATCCCAAATTTCTGAACAGACGACGTTCAAATCAGCTCCAGAATCAAATATTCACAATTGTTTGCATGAATTAAACATCATAATGAAAGGAATGGAAAACTAACCTTGTGACCTACTGTTCAACACATAGGCTTTCAGTTTCCCTAGCTCAATGAAAGGAATGGAACCAATTCTAACAAGCCTGGCTCTTACTTGAATCTTTTTCAAATCCTCTGGTAAGCGGCTGACCCTTTCCATAAAATCCATCTCTGAAACCTGCATAGAACACAAGTTACTGAATTAGCTCAAAAGTCAATTAGTATCAATTTATATATAAATCGGGCAACACAATTCCTCGCAAGTCGCAACAACTCAAAAGAGTCGGGACTGCAGCTGCTTGTTGTCCCATATTTTAATCTTCAGGGTTTTGAAACTTTTGCACCCATGAAGTTTGACCAAAATCTCACTTTGGTACCCTATGATTTCAATTTGAACATATCATACCTTAGATTATCTTAATCATCACCACAGTCCAAATCATTATCCCCACTAAAATTTTGGACGTAAAATAGTCACCTGCCATGAACTTGATTGTTTTTAAGAAACTTTATGGGTAATTTCAACATCCTCCTTCCCTCCCATTTTTCTTACCACATAGATACTCAGAAATATATATATAGTTTTTTTTTGTGTGTGAAAATATTTTAAGAAGAAAAGTAAGAGGTTAAAAATACCCATAAAATCCCCTTTAAAAATTTGGGTATAGGGAAGTTGACTGCTTGTTGTCCAAAATTGTAATTAATTTGGAATGAAATGGAATGATTAATGAACTTCAAGGTGTCATATCTTCAAAATGCAACTAATGGGAACAAAGTGAATTAACAACGGTCAAACTTCAGGGGTGCAAAATGTCAAAAATCCTTAATCTTCAATGACCAGTGAAATTTTCATTTTCACCATTTTATGTTTAATCATGAATATTTGTTCAGTCATGCTAATGAAGCTAAATATAGCAAATTAAGAACATCTTAGTACCTCCAGAAGGTCCAATAACCAACCCTGCCGTGCCTTCCCTAGGCAATTAACCGCCTCATGCCACTCATCAGCCAAATATTGCTGACCCATTCCTGGAGAAGTGACACAGTGCAAAATGGGCAAGGAAGAGAAAAGTGCTGCCATGCAAGTCTCCATCTTAGACATATAATCTTCAGAGTTGAAAGAAGTCTCATCCAAACACAAATAGATACCCTTCCAACATGAAACCCGTAGCAAGCTTTTCTCTTCTTGGCTGTGAATTTGGTCCAACGAAACTAGCCAATACAAAAAGTTAGCCACATCATCAAACAGTTTCTCAAGCCTCGAACCGGAAAATATCTTAATCAGGTTTGCCAAGTGAAAGAGCAAGAATGATTGTAGATTTAGCTCAAGTGTCTTGAACCTGGACAGATCAGAGAGTTCATCAAGGAACTTAAGGAGTGGATCAAAATTGTTCGCATGAACTAAGGAGAACTGTAGGCATTCCTCCCTTAAGATTCCCTTCTTAAAGGATGAATCTAGTGGCAACAACTCAGCAACTTGCCCCTCGTGTCTCATGCACCGTCTGATGATTGCTCCCCAGTCCAATGGTGGCAATCTACGAGCATGTGTAAGACAACGTAAAACAGTTGCGACTGTGTAAACACGTGAGGTCGTACCTGCCTGAGCCATAGAAATGCATTTTCATTATCAGCACATTTTTATTTTGCTCTTTATGGAGCACGATAAATAAAGACAGGTGCTTAAATAAAGACAGGTGTTTATATCATCTTTTATGTGCACATGATAAATAATATATAAATTGACTAAGCAGAGCCGTTGAGAGGATAACCGACCTCAGGATGGTTTAGGTGCGTTAGCCACAAAGAGAGCTTCCTGACTAAGCTGTTTTCAGGAAAACTACCAGAACCAGCTTTGAAACCAACAGCATCTTTTTGCTGATTCCCACTCTCATTACCATGTCCTCTGCTCCATAAATAATGTCTGAGAAATGAAACGGCCCAAGCTGCATACTGCTGCAGCTGATGATCATCAGAATCTTGTGCAGCAAGAAACATGTCTTGTATCAATGACATCAAATCTGGCTCCAAAGCTGGATATGAAAGAAGGGGGCCCGTAATATAAGAAGATTCCTGCCGCACGACAAATAAATTACATAAATACAATACATATATGTGTGTGTGTGTATAAATATGTTAAGTTTTGCATATCAAAATAGAATTACCTTTTGATCAGAGACCATTTGCAAAGAGATTGAAGTGTACTGATCAATTAGGGTTCCTGCACTTGAGCCTAATGCATTTACAACTCCAAGCATCCCGCCCAGATGGATAAGATGTGGATGAGGACCAGAGTAACTTTTTTTAAACAATGCAAGTAAATCCTTAACGCGCTCAACCTCGACAGAGTGCACCCCTTCATTTAAAATGCAGGAAAGAAGGGTTCCCGCTCCGACACAGGAAGCTGTCAACAAACTTTGGTGTTGGATTCCAGATTTTTTAACAGACACAAGTTCAGAAATGACATCCCTGTAGCCATCTAGAAGATAGTCCAATTCTGCATCTTCAACCAATTCAACTCTTTGACAGAAAGCCACTATCACGGGAAGTGCAAGACAAGATCCAACAGATAAAGCAGTTCCATAACTTTCGTTGGCAGCATGAACCGATTGGCTCATGCATGGAATCCAAGACGTGATTAGGAATTTTATCTTAATCACAGCATCATAAGATCCAGCTCTGTATATTGCACCAACACAACTACCCAAACCCAAGACAAGCCCTGCAACTCCCCATATATCTTCCTCTAAACTGTCAAAGCTCTCACCTAACAACTCCGTGGAGATACCTGAATCAGCATTATCCGTTGCTGGCGGAAAATATGCAGAAAGACTTTCTAGAACATCAGATGAAGATTGCGTTAACTGATGTAAGATCATAGATAACGCCCTAACAGTCTTTCCAAGTAAATCTGCTTCCTGCATCTCATATTTCTTTCGGTCCAGGTGGAATTCAGCTTCAGCATCAACAGTTCTAAGAAGGTCTTGACATGAAAAACCCAATCCAACTCCGCAAGCTCCTTTCACTAATGTGCTTTTGCTAGAAAATAGAACCTGATAAAACAAGCCAATTATTAGAAAAATCAGTCTCATATTATTCCCATGATTCACACTTAACAATAATTTATAAAATTGCTTCTATTACCTTATCATGCTCAATGAACTCCATTTGTTAAGTAGGGTGTAGAACAATTCATAAGAAAATGGCGGTAGAGGAAAAAATATATGGAACCGTGGAAGAAGTCCCAACATCAATCGACAATAAAAACCTCACCCCAGACCACCAAATCAAATACGTATGATGAGCCACTTGACTTGTCTAATGCAGGCAAATAGGTATTTAATGCCTTCATATTGCTAAGTCGAGTATTGCTCGACTTTCTGTATAGGGCAACTTAATCACCCAACAAATAAAGCATAGAAGATTATATCCAAAATTTTGAGATGGTTATATATTTTATTTTTATTTTTTAAACATCTGAAACAGCATATGTTATACCTCAAGGAGCGCATTGATGTTCTCTGATTTCTGCTTGTGATCGGTAACATGCAGGCAATTAGAGATCAATCCCAAGGAAATTGCAGCTGACCATTGGCGGTATTCGTGCTCAGATTGGAATAACCAATTCACCAGGAATTTCGAAGTAGCAGATTTAACAGCATGTACAGATGGAGGTAGGACCTGAAAATAGAATGAGGAGCCCTAACGGTGAATTGAGTGGAGTATGTACTTGAAATCATTCGTAAGCCACAAGCAGTATTTGTTGTCGATAACATGTCAATCAGACACTTGTGTTTAACTTCAGAATGAACAGCGCAGAAAAATGATTTTATCTGATGGGTCAAAGAAAAAGAGCTTGAACATATTGTGTATTCACCAAACAAGTCATACCCAGCATAGACCAACTACAGAAAAATAGACAACTTTCGGATTAAATAACTAGGAAAACCAATTCAGATTTGGAATGATATTTACCATACAAAGTGCTGCCATAGCCAAAGGGATATTCTCGGCCGATCTAGGGATGGATCCCTCTACTATCTTTTTTAGACTCTGCACAAAAACAAAACAGAGGAAATAAATCTCTCATGCTTAACACAATTTTGGGCAAGTGTAGCAAGAAAGATAAAAGTGCACCATAATCATACGAAGTAGCAGTTAAGAACCTTTAGAATACTATCAGCTGCTTGGGAAATTTTATCAGGTCCAGTAACTGGTGCCTTAGCATCAAGAAACATGACGTGAGCCCTCATCCAACGTTGCATGAAGACTTTCCATGATTGCAGTGAAAGAAGTGCAATAAGGATATTTCTCGAGAGCTGAAGAGAGGAGGCTATCTCCAGTACCGCATTCTCATATCTAGCATGTAAATCTGAAACTCCCTGAATAGCAGCAAATATAATAGCCTTGTAAAGCAATGAGTGAAAATATTCAAGTTTGATGCACTTTTATCTTACTTTTGACATTCCTTGGATATTCCTATCTTTAGAAGGTAAGGGCATACAAAATAGTGCTGCCCCAGGCATTTCTCTTGTTCTGTTGTCTTTTCCTGCAAATAAAATTCACAAATATTCCTGCTTCTCAAATCCTTTCTTTGACATCTCAGAGAAAAATGATTCACAACAAACTATATCATGCATGTAAGTATTCTGCATAGTGCCGGATTCACAAATCAATTTGACAAATACGATGCCAAAAGTACGGGCAAGAAAAGCATTCTCATTATGAAGTTTGAACTCCATCTATTAATTTGGAAATTTGGAAAAAAGAGACTTCTAGTAAAATTTGCAAACATAGAGGTGAAAAATTGCAAAGCATAAAGATTTTATTACCTGGAGCAAAGACAACTTGAGGAAAAACATCAAGCAACTTCTCAATCTTGTTTCCAGATACTCTTTTCTCCTTTACTAATCTTCTCCTTGTGCTGGGAAACAAATACAAATTGTCACCACTTCAGCAACTTCAATCATCTCCTTCAACATGAAGCATGCAAAGAATATTAGGAAAATGGTTCTTAACGTGTGCTCATATTCTATAATCTTGACTTCCAATTTTTCCAAGGCTCTAAGTACTTCAGGGTCTGTTTCGGAAACAAGCAACTCCACATTTTGTTCCTTAAATTCTGGTATACTTCTCTGAATTTGTACCACCTAAGAAAAATGAAGAGAAGAGATAAAATAATGGTTCAATAGAGTGCATGGAAGAGTAATCAATAAGTAGGATGGGAATGGTGCAAAGTAGAATGAGCAGCAGAAAATTTACATCGTAGTGGGTTAACCCCTCAAAGGCATACAAGCGAGCCTTGGCCCATTGAGATCCATGACTAGAATCTCTGGAGGTTCCAACTTCCCATAATATTTGCATTACATTCATGGCTGAGTCCGGGTATGCTTCAGCATCCATTGCTCCATATTTTAAAAGAAGGCAAACACTGCCATAGAAGATAAAGAAAGATTGAAGTTGTTTTTCATTAGAACATATGACATACTATCTAATAAAAGCATTAGTGCTAGTTATTGTATACAATGAGGGAAAACATACTAATATATATTTGAATAGAAAGAGATAAATTGGATAACGAAACGTAGTTAGCTGCAATTCTAAAAATTGACAGGCAAAATGCCGCCCAAAAAAAAAAACTTCATAGCAATAAGCTTGATTCCAAAAAAAGGTGAAAAGAAAAATTCTTAGAGGAAAGGGAGGACCACCTTTTTTTTGGGGTGGGTGGGGGGTGGGAGGGTCAGGATGATGGAAGTCCTAAGGAGGACTCTTTCCTTGAAAGAAACATTTCACAAAGAGAACGGGATGAACAATACGCTTGCACGTTACATATGACATATAGAAGGAACAAGGTCAATATTAATTTTTTCTTCAACTTTACCGATCAAATATCATCTTCAAAGAATGTTATAAGTTACAACATACTTCTACCTAACGGACAGCATTTATAGCTTATAGTTCATTGTTAATGAGGGAACCAAAATTTGTTTTAACCAGATTGAATTTTGGAAAGTAAAAGAGAGTGGACTATAAGCCTATAATCAATTAATCAAGCTCCGTTCCACATTCACTAGGCAATTTTCGATATCTTTGGACAAACAGGCCTTATTGAATTGTTGGATACCAAACAGCACGTCAAACCCTTACTGAAGTTTCAAAATTTGTCTCCCACAACATCTGAATGTTCACTTTGGTGAGCGTGTTGTGTGTTAAATAATTGGTCCCAAATGTAACAACTACCGCATCAAGGATTTGTACTAGAAATTGGTACAAGAAGAAACTGGGTGACTACAATATTTAGACATCAATTACAATACTAAATTTTTTAAATGAATACATGTTGCAAGTGTATGATTTCATAATTTGCAATTCCTATTGAACATTAGACATTATATAATCACCAAAACACTTGCAAATCTAGTGAAAGCAGTAGTAAATTACAGGTCTTACAATCACGAACCAGAAACTTCCACAGCTTCTGAGCCCAATGTCTATATCAAAACTTAAGATGGAAAAGATAAGCTAATAAACAAAGTAAGACATGCACAGTTACCTGCAAGCAATCACGGGATCTGCTGAATAATTCACCACATGCTTTGCAATAACATCCCAGGCAGTATAGAAATCTGAAAAATCAGTATATATTAACTATCAGTACATTTTCAATTCGTGAGAATGAAAAAAAGAAAAAGAAAAAGAAAAAGATGAGACTTTAAATGCCATAAATTTCTAAAAATGCAGTGAGCAAGGGTGGCAGACTTTCACGCCTCTATGATTTCTTGTAGTCATTCAACAGAGAGGAGAAAAAAAAATGCAACATGTTCATGCTCTGAAACAAATAACAAAAGAACAATATGTTTGAAAGAAATGTAGTGTTACCAATTACATCAGCTTCACAGAGATGTGAAAGACTTTCAAAACCAAGAGCTTGAACCATGGAATCTTGGCACTCAATACAAGCCTGTTGGTCATAGGGAGAAATCAGGGAGGTTGGTAATGAAATGGTACAGCGAAGATAAAACAGTCATTAGTGTGTTTAGAAACCCAACCGAGATAGACAGTATAAGGTCCACACCCCTATCAGGGTTTCTTCTGCAAACGTCACGAATTGACAGAGCCATACTGATACAGATAGTTCTCTCAGATGTGAACTGGGCGAAACCTTCTGGAAGTAGTACTCCCTAACATCCAGAAGAAGGAAAACAAGCAATAAGGGTACACATCCTAGAAAAGTCAGGAACAAATTGGAGAGAAGAGCATGAGGAACACTGTGAATAACATTGGGGCCTACTCAATGAAGTTACATGCTTTTCAGAATTCAGAACAAAATTTATGTATATACATATAAGTTGAATTGCTCTCTTATACATATACTTAATGAAGAAGAGAAGCAATAAGGTTGGACCAATACCACTCCCGCTCACTGATCGAAATGCACGTCATGGAAAGGATAATTGCATTATTGTTCTTGACATCACGGTTAAGCTGGATGTTAAGTTAAGCCAGAAAGAGAAGGAAGAATTGTTTTTTAAGGAAAAAGCAGATGACCAAACCGATGTCTTACCTGCAAACTCCCAAACACACGGTCATTTATCTCCCAGGTTTTACAGAGTAGACGTGTGGCAGTAGAGTACAACACACTGAACACAGGAAAGATAGTCGTCAAGATTTATATATGGGAACTTTTCAATGGCAAGTTTCTAAGGAGTAACAAAAAAACAGGATAAGGAGTAACTGAACAGTGTCAATGTCATAAAGAGCTCGTTGTGGTTTTTTTTTTTTTTTTAAAAAAAAAAAACTAGGTCAGGAAAAGTGAAATTGTCCAATCTGAATAAGCTTTGGAAAGTTCATAAGGCGTTCTAAGTTTCTGGTTTAGAAATAATTTTATTTCCACCAAATAAGAGAAAACAACTTCAAGCTAACATGATTTCCCACTAACGGGTGAAAATTGGCTCAAATAAGAGGAGAATGGGCTCCTGGCAACCTACCACAAGTAAGAAAGACAAGTGAATGCCACAAATCGCCACCCAATACCCTCAATCTCAAATACAAAGGAGGTCATATGCTTATTACAGTATTGAAGAATGTAACATTAACAATCACCAAATGAACTGGAGTCAAATGCATTTCAACAAACGATATTCTTCTAGATAGAGATTATGGACTTATTTGAAGTTGGAACATTAAGATGTATCTTTGGTTTATTTTAAGATCTGTGGAAGATTTGAAACATTAAGATGTACTTTCTGTTTATTGTTGAAGAGGTAAAGGACTGCATTTGAAACATTAAGATGTACTTTCTGTTTATTGTTGAAGAGGTAAAGGACTGCACGGAACACACAAAAATTAATCTTTTAAAGGACATACGGTTTAGCATCCTTGCGAAGCATCGGCAAGATAGTTTGAACTACTAATGGTATCATTGCAGGCCGTGAAGCAAGTGATGGCAGCAATCCCACGAGTTTCAACTGCACGACAAATGACAATACAAAATTATGAAAGCGTGAAGCAAAAGCTATGAGTGATTAGCAACATCTTCAAACTAAAACTCACCAACATGTCATGAAATTCGATATCCTTATCTCGACCAGAAAATATATAATTGTAGAAGAGAATCAAGAGCAATAGAGGAACACCTAGTCTAGGATCCATGCTGCCACTGGCAGCCAAAAGATCTACAGCAGAGCTCCCCAGTGTTTCATGCACAACTAGAACACTAGCAGTTGCACCGAGTAAAGAGGGTGTGTCTGTAATAACAAAACGAATGGTGTTTCAATGTAGTAAACAAATCAATAAAAATAACGTGAAATTTATCTCAGTTGGTGCAAAACTCAGAGCCCCAATAAAAGAGCATTATTAGCATTTACCAGTTAGGAATAGATGCTGAGACTGAGAGATAAATTGTGCCGACTTTCTTCGCTCAAGAATCGATAGAGAATATTTTCTAACAATAGAAGTCCATGTGCTTGGTATATGATGTGCTTCATTAATGTCGGGAACACCAAAAGGAAGAAAGTGTAGATAAAAAGATCCATATAAAGAATTTTGATCCTGGAAAAAAGGACGCCATTAACAACCAAGTGTCAGATTTATGTTCAACTTGATGCCCAATTGCCCATTCAAACCTTATAGTATTTGCTTGATCTCTCTCTTTTAATCTACAACACAAGCATCTAAGCTTAATCAGAAAGCGGAAAAAGAAACATTAGCTCAATGTAACAGCATCATTTACTCAACTCAACCAGATCCACAAGAACCGACACCTTAACATGTGAACTTCTGAGGGGAACAGGCCAAGATGAGGATTGACTTCAGGCAATATACTTGCCAATGTACAGTATTCAATAGAGACAATATGTAGAAAAGAAATCATACTAACCATGCAAAAATTTAATCGTTTGGAAAAATGAAAAATAAAAGTTATAGTTAAAATAGATGCCAGTAAAAAAATAAAAGGCAAATGGTCAACTCACAAAATCGAATATTATACTTGATGAACTAATCATTATAGCTAAACTATATCTAATAACTAATATAAATATAAAGAAACCACTTTTAGTTTAAAGATGATGAAAACTAAACCTGCGACCACAAATGCTGCAAAAGCCTATAAATAATGTATTCGGGTCTGCTAATAAATGGAATTCCTTCTTGCCTGGTCTGGACTTTTTTCGTTTCAGTCCTTAGATTTATTGACAGTTTTCCCAAGACAGAGAGGACATCAGTTGCTGCTTGTTTAACATATCCAGAAGGAGATGAAACAAGGTTGATGATCGGAAAGATGAACAGAAGTTCTTGATCCAACACATTTTCGGATCTACTAAGAACAACATATTCTGCAAGAGCACGTTCAAAATCAAATTCTTCTATTAGAGAACAGCAAACAAAAACGGATAAGGGGGGAACACATTCATCGATATAACAGCTAGAGTGAAAGGAGACCATAACGTCATAGCATAATCAAACACAAAGGAAACATGAAGACATAATCATACACGGATGCAAAGTAAAATTACATTCATGTCAGTGCAAGTGGCCGTGCATATGCATTTTTCCCATTTGTATAAACACAAGAGAAAACACTAAATGAAAAATAAAAATTTAACTGCTTCACAGCAACTTGAGTTTCTTGCATAACGAGGATACAAAGATATCATTTGCTTAGGTTTGACAAAATTTAACAATATCATAGCAATAAATAACAAATATTACATCTAATAGGGGAGGTAGAAACTATTTACAATGAAAATATTCAGATCAGTTTCACACAAACTAACAGAAGGAACCTGAGAGATTATCTTTATAGTTCCAAAGTTCAAACTTCAACAGAGGTTTGGATATGACGTAATCAGAATGACAAACCACTTAACACACCCAAGCATATAGACCACGATGAATAAATTTAGCATGCAAAAATAACTCGAGTCTTTTAATGGAAAAATGCCACTAAAGAAAACTTGGGACCATCAAGAAATGTAAGATAGGAAAGTATACTCCTTGTAAGCAGATTAAATTTTCAACTCGGATGCTGCAAACAGTAGGAAATACCATAAACCACAAAAAAAGGTAAAAGATATAAATGGGTCATTGCGTCATCAGGACAATACCATTTTCACTTTTCCACTTCAGGAGAAAGAGAAGCAGCTTCAGAATAGATAGTTGTTCATGTTCAAGCTCTGATTCGATGAGAATAATAAACAAGGATAAAAATACAGACGAAAGTTCTGCTATGAAACTCAAGCCAAGGTCTCTCTGCACTGTCAATAACCGACTTGATATATCAAAAATAGCCTTAGCCTCACCAACGTGCTTGTGAATACTTGAACGCAATTGAAAGGTAATGTCTAGCAATTCCAAACTACACAATTGAGCATCGGAAACCAGCTGCAACCATTTAGATCGTGATCATAAATTAGAACGTAAGACGCCAAACAGGGGCCCTATATGTAATTGCCTATTTAAACTTGAAAAGAGAAACCCTAAACACCTAAACAGAATAAGAAGACTAGAGGTTCTAATTATATACCAGTCCCATATCGACCAAATGCCCCAAAACCACGATAAATGCATCCACTATGCATTCCACAAAATAAGGAATATTCATTATATCCTGCAAAGGTATTGTGGTATGCAAAACCGTTAGATACGAAGCTGCCCGAGAGAGTTTAGATCTATTGATTCAGAGATATAATGTCTCTGCATAGCATAAATATTATAAATCAAGAATAACAAAATGTTTCCCACAAATCCCATTACTTTTGCATTTTTTTGTGGTAGAAACTTGAGACATCCCATCAACATCTTAATAACAGGCATTGCCAGTTGAGGGAATGAGCAACATAGCGATGCCACTGAAGATACTAAGTTCATTGTGAAGGACAATAGCGTGGCAGAAAGGGGTGTTCTTATGATGCAGAAGTTCACGAAGGGTCTTAAGAATTCACACACTTCCACCATTCCAAACTGCTTATTTTGCACCATTAATATAAGCACTTGTTGCACAAGTTCTGAATGAACCTCTGCACGACAAGAAAGAACCTGCAACCCAAAAAAAAATCACATTTCATTTGGTCGGAAAAAATTAGACCACATTACAATATACAAGCATAACAATGCATATGCGCAATCACAGATGTTCAGGTGAATTTTAAGTCTTACCTTGACGAATGGATGAGTCTCTGAAGAATGAAACCGGAAAGAAGAAGTGTTCTTTTGAAATCCCAACCTAACGAGAAACCCTAAACCTTTGACGAACACACCAACGAAGCGAGGATCGGAGCCTTCGAGTGCGGATTGGAGCTCCAATAATCCGTGAGAGATGTCCAAAGTGGATTCCTTCACGAGGCGGCAAAGCTCTCGGACAGATTGGTCGACGACGGCGGGAGAGGTAGAGTGGAGACATTGAGTGATGGCTTCTCTTCCCGGGTCGGAGTCGGAACCCAAGTGGGGAGGCGAGGATCGGAGCTTGTGGAAGATTGAAATTACGGCGAATCTCTGTAGAGATGGTTGAGGAAGTCGTGTTTTCTCCAACAGAGGAGAGTAGAGCTCCATTTCGGAGACTGAGCAGTTCCGGCGGGGGATGGGAGTGAACAGACAGTGACGAAATGCCAAACACCCAAAACATATTATTCCTTTTTTTTTTCTCTCGCACACTATTCCATCCTTAATTTTATTTATTATCGTTTTCTCACTCATTCACCGCAGTATCTTCACTTTTGTCATCCCAATTTTTTAAACATGATTCATTTTTACCACTCAACATTCAGAACCATACAGAAACACTGGTCTTATAACATTCTTGCAAAGTTTTTCTTTAAATTTCAACGGAATCCTACGATCACAAAATAGTATTTACCCACTTCAAAATTCAGGAATACACGTGTTCTGAATATCCACAATAAAACTACAAAAAATAAAAAAAATAAAAATTAACCTTTCACGGTTCACACTTGTCCTATCAATCCTCCAAAAAAGGCACCACCTTCTAACTTTACCTAGTGCTAGTAGTGGACCCGTCTCTAGTTATGATACTTGAGACCAAATATTTTATCGGTGTACTGTCTTCATAATATAAAAATAATTTATATGGATCAAACATAATTATCAACTACCATTTTCAAAATATTAAAGATAACCGCATACTGAGCTGAAATAACATTTCACAGCTATCATTGTAATAAAATACTTCATTTAAATTAACCAATCAAATTATTTTGATATATAATAAAATACTGCATACATATTTCCCTACTAACCATAGGATCGTTTCACCCCACGATTAAGAGTTATGACGGTACCGTAACTTATACAACTGTGCAATCTAAGATTACTATTAGTGTTAGAGCCATTTAATATCTTCAATGGTAGGAGACAACACGTGGTATAAACTACCATATCATGATGATAATCATCATCGTCAACAATAACAACAAATATCAAATACCTGCAGGATTTGCCTTCCTGTCAGGTTGTAATATAACGTCCTACAGGACATACCCTCCTATAAGGACCAACAACATTTTGTAGGATATGCCCTCCTGTCGGGATCATACTATAGTATAGTTGGATAATAAAATCACTTTCTACATTTAAAAATTTACTTGATCTACATAACTTTATAAAATAATCCATTTTTATAATAATTTTTTATTTTTATTTTTTTCATATTTTAGTACAAAAATATAATTTAGCAATTTACATAGAAGAACTCAACTCGATTTTTGCACTACTAAAAATACTATTGTCGAAATGCTACGTGGTCGGCGTCGCCTGTGAATCTAACAATAAAAGGCCTAAACTAAGAATTTATTGAAATAAATCTAATATGCAATGCATGACCCTAAAATACGATTTTTCTCATTCCCCAAATTTTATTATACGAAACTATTTAACGCCTAATTTCTTAAGTTAATATTCACTATACGAAAATTATTATAGCAACGATTACAAATTTATTCCTATTAATAATTTAGACTACATAAAAATATTAATCGATTGTTAAAAATATTATTCGTCAACGAAATACTAAAAATTGTCATTTTGATAAAATTTATAATTTTTATTTTAAATTGTATTATTCACAAGTTTGATATACATATACCCACTATATTTCTCGAACCCACGTATATATTTTTGACATACAAATATATATATATATATACTTGTTCGTATAATTAGTCCCATAAATCGAACATGTGATATATTTTATTTTAACTATATATATATGAAAAAAAATGGTGAGGAGTACTTACAAGCCGCTATTGTTTTTGCTTCTGTTTTTTTTCCCTTTTTTTTTTTTTTTTTTTTTTCCTGCGGTAGAAAACACACACAAACAATACATATATGGGTAATTAATTTTTTAGTTCTCTATAGAGGCCCAATAGAGAAAAAAGACCTCCTGACATGAACAATTAAGTTTTCAGACCCTACCAAATTTTTAGAAAAAAGTCATTCATTATGACCCTCCCTATTAACATTTATTTACAAATATGTCATTTTGTTATTATGCAATAAGATAAATTTAAACAACAAAATGTGTTAGCGTTAACGTAACTTTGTTCAAGTAAATGTCACTTACCTATATTACAATATTACATTGGGATTGACGTTAACATTGTTAAATCCATTTTTTTTGTCAACGCATCATCTCCCCCATCTGTCTGTTTTGTGCAATACATTAACGTTAATGCATTTTTTTTGTGTTTCATATTATCGTCTCTTTCATTATTTATTTTGTGTGCATTAATGTTAACGTATTTGAGTGAGTTTGCGTTAACGTTAATTCACATTTTGTTATCTCTCTCTATGTTAAACGTTAATGCATTTAATGTTGTCCATAAAATGTGTGAAATAAAAATCAGTCACAACACTAACGTTAATGTATACACACAAGTAATACTTATTGCATATAGAGTAATTTTGTATTTATTACAAATAGTGCATGTTTTGTGTTGTATACATTAACGTTAACGCAAGTAAATTAAATGTACTGAATTGTAAATACATTAACGTTAACGTAATTAGTTATGTGGTTGGGTTATAATTGTGTTAACATTAACGCAAATAAATTAAATGGACTGAATTGTAAACACGTTAACGTTAACGCAATTAATTATTGGGTTGGGGTGTAATTGCGTTAACATTAACGTAATAAAGTTATATGTGCTTGTTTATAATTGTGATAACGTTAACACAATTAGTTATTGGGGTTGGGATTGTAATTGCATTAACGTTAATGCAAGTAATTTAAATGGTTTAGATTATACATACGGTAACGTTAACACAACTAATTATTGGGCTGGAGTGTAATTGCGCTAACATTAACGCAAGTAAATTACATGTATTGGTTTGTAATTGCGTTAACGTTAACACAATTAGTTATTGAATTTGGGATTGTAATTGCGTTAACGTTAATGTAATTAAATTACATGCGTGGGTTGTAATTGCGTTAACGTTAACGCAATTAGTTATTGGGTTGAGGGTGTAATTGGGTTAACGTTAATGTAATTAAGTTACATGTGCTGGATTGTGATTGCGTTAACGTTAAGGCCATCATCTCACAATCTGTCTGTTTTTGTGGGTTACGTTAACGTTAACTCATGAACTAGATAGAGAAAGTGGAGGGAGGTCCGGATCTGATTGGTGGTCGGCGGTAGTTGTCGGATCTGGCTAGTGGTGGCTGATGGTTGTCCGAAATGAACATCAACATCGCCAACAACACCCGCCGAATCAAACATCAACACCGCCAAAGAACACCACCCAAACGAACAACATTCATCACTACCAAAAATCAGAAATCAGAAATAAACATATGTATATATATGGAGAGAAATATATATATATATATATATACGCACAGAGAAAAGTGGAGGGAGGTCCGGATCCGAGAGAAATATATATATATATACACAGAGAAAGTGGAGTGAGGTCTGGATCCGCCGCCGTGCTTCGCGTTTTCCCTCACCATCGCCGCCGTCGAAGCTCTAGAAAGCCACCATCCAAAAATTCAGATCTGGGAAGCCATCGCCGCCGTCGAAGCTCTAGAAAGCCACCATCGCTACCGTTCGCCACCGCACACACAGCCGACAAACCCCCAGACGAAAAACCAAATCTGAGTTTCCATATCTGAAAAACCAGAGCTGGAAACTCTAGATCTAATTTTTCAAATCTGGAAACCCACCCACCACTATTGGAGAACGCCACTCGAACGCCACCGCCGGTGACGACAGCGTTCGGTGGAGAACCGACGCCGCCGCAATTGACCACCGACCTCTTCGGAGTTCGAAGATCCCGTCGACGCCCACCCACTAGTTCAAGCCTTCCTCCTTCCCCGACCAGGGTTTCGACTGCAGTTCTTACGCCGATCTCCGGACCTTCTGAGCTCCATTCCAATCTCTCCTCCCTCAAGCACGAGCTCGTGGCTCCGTCGAGGACCAACGGCTGAACGACAGGCCAGATCTTATTTTTTGCCGGCCAATCTAGCCGGCGAAGGTGACGAGAGAGAGACAGAGAGACCGCGCAAGAAATCCGGCCGTTCACCTCCACCGATTTTAGAGAGAGAGAGAACAGTGGTGTTAGGTTGAGAGAGAGAGAGAGTGACCCTTACTGATAATATGTGAGATAATAAAATGTGAAGGAGGATCATAGAGTATATTAACATAAATTGTTAACGTAAATGAGAGAGAGGGGTATATGTGTCTTTTTACGTTCTATTTTGTCTAATCTAAGGATTAAGAACTTAATTGATTGTACTGTTTGGTCTGAATCCTAACCAAACACATGAAAATATTTTTTTTCTTAATGGTCTCTCTATGGGGACTATATAATAAAAAACTCTACATATATCTATATCTATCTATCTATCTATCTATATATATCCAAATGATCACCGCCCCCCTTTACCACTTCCCCCTCCCCCCTTTAAAATTATATTTTAAATAATTTAATAGTCCCTAAATTTTTAAAAGTCAAAATTAATATTTACATATTAATCCCTAAAATTTTTAAAATCAAACTTTTAAATACCATAATAATCCCTAAATTTTTTTTAAGAGTAAAATTTAACTAGCAAAATAAATCCCATTATTTTTTTAAGTGGTCTAAAATATAATTAAAAATATGCATATACAGGAATTAGAATTTACAATATGCGTTACAAAGACAAAAAAATAATGTTACATGTTATCATAACCCTCGTCTTTTATTTAGATGGTGAATATAATACTCGTTGACTATAGCAGTGCACATGGTGCATATGTTCCGCGTACATTTGTGTATTGATATTACATATAACATGAATTACTTATAAAATGAGGTACGTATATATGTTCCACAAAATCATACCCCTCATCTTTTATTTAAATATAATATTTGTTGACTATAAGTATTCGATTAAAAAATATTGGTGTTTCATATAACATGAACTACTTGTGAAAATAAGATTCGTATATATCTTCCACGAAATCATAATTCTCGCTTTTCGTTTGGATGTTGAATATGATATTCGTTAACTATGAGTATTCAATTCAGATTTTAAAATTTGAATGTAACCGAAAATTTTAAATCTTGCCGGTTGTTATCAGTAGAAATTATTTTTTTTTAACATCGTTTAGTAAATTCCACACCTCTCTCAATGGTATTTTGATTAGAAATTTTTTAGCCTTGATTTAATAAAAAAATCAATGGGTATTAATCAATAATTTAATTATTTAACATAAATTTGTCCAGTAATTTTCTCTATTTTTTAATTTTTTTTTTTCTAAACTTTTATTTTCATTCCAAAACAACTTTTATTTGGCAAAAAAGTAAGGATCTAATACACAGCAATCAAACTATAATTAAAAGCAAAAATTACTCTTACAATATATTAATTCATTCTTAAACTCTGATCTGATCATTGATCAAGAAGCACTCCTCTCAGTTCCGCCTCCGCCGCCGCCGCCGCCTTCTTCCTGCGCCTTTTGCTGTATTGCTTGTCCCGCTTCCTTAGTCTTCTGCCCCATCTGAACCCCCGTCTCCTGCACCCGGCTCTTCATATCCTCCGCCACGGACTCACTTCTCCGTCGGAGGGATTTGAACAGCCACTCGATTGACGTCAGCCCCGTCAACCCTAAAGCCTCCGACGCGATGAACGCCGCCACCGTCAGCCCTATAGCCAAAACGGCGGGCACGAGGACAGGGCTGAAGATGACGAACAGCGGCGTGGCTACGGCAAGTCCGACCAACGAGCCGACGAGGGTCTGTCCCGAGATGACGAGAAGGGCCCCGGCGATGGGGACGAGAGTGACGACGGCGAAAGTAAGTCCGATCATCGCTTGTCCCGCTTCCTTAGTCTTCTGCTCCATCTGAACCCCCGCCTCCTGCACCCGTCTCTTCATATCCTCCGCCACGGACTCACTTCTCCGTCGGAGGGATTTGAACAGCCACCCGAATGACGTCAGCCCCGTCAACCCTAAAGCCCACGACGCAATGAACGCGGCCACCATCAGCCCTATAGCCAAAACGGCGGGCACGAGGACAGGGCTGAAGATGACTAACAGCGGCGTGGCTACTGCGAGTCCGATCAAAGAGCCGACGAGGGTCAGTCCCGAGACGGCGAGAAGGGTCCCGGCGATGGGGAGGAGAGCGACGACGGAGAGAACTTTGATGGCGGACGAAGAAGAACCGATGGTGTCCTTCCTGCGAGTTAAGTCGGCGGCCTTCTCACGACCGCCCTCGTGGCGGTACGGCGGTGTGTGGTGGACTTGGAGTTGTTGAGCTTGTGTCCGGTCACGGTCACCCATTGATGACGACGCCGACGACGAGAGAGAGGGAAAGAGAAGAGGATGATTGATGAAGATGGAGGTGACATTTGTATAACCTTATAGTGAACAGGCCGACGGTGACGTTTTAACACGTGTCTTTACATGCAATTAGGGGCCTCGCATGATATACAAGTTTCTATTATGAGATAAGAGGAATCCAAACTATCAATTCGAGGTTTGGATTGATGATCGTAAAAGAATAACGAAGAAAAAATAATTGTATTATCTAACTAATGCGGAAGATAACAAATGTGCAGACTATTTAACAAGAATATAGAAGGAGGACTTCAGATTGATGTTCAATTGCCCAGATGAATTGACTAATTTGGGCCCCGTTTGGTTAGTTCTCAACCAAATTCAACCCAACCCAAAAATTTTGAGTTTAATTTTTGGAAACGCGTTTAACAAATACAAAACTCAACCCAACCCAATCCAGAAAATAAGAATTGATTCTCAAAATGTTAAGGAAATGAGAAACAAAATGTGCCCAAAAAACTCAACCCAACCCTCTCAACTCCGGCCACCGCCGGTCGCTGCTGGTCACTGTCCGGCAACAACTTCTAGCAACTCTCGCGACTGTCGCCGGCGTCTGGCCGTCCGACCACCGTCTGGCGCCGCCAAACACAAAAACAAAATCTCAAAAAAAAAAAAAAGTTTTAGGATAAAATGGTTACCAAACACGATTCTATTCTCAGCACAAAACAAAAATTGTCGTTATCAAATGCAATTCTGTTCCCAAAATTCTCAACTCAACCCAACCCAACCCAACCCATCCCAGTTGGGTTCAGAAAAGTGGGAACACTAACCAAACGCCACCTTACTTTTTATCTGAGATGAGACCGAAAGACTTTAATAGGTGTCCGTAGTCTCAAGTTTCGTCTGTACAAAAACAAAAATAGTTTGAATAGCGATGATAATTGCACATGAACCAAATTGAACTGAATTATTTGAGTTTGACCATAGTTAAACGATTTTAGTTTCGGTTTCAATTTTAATTTTAAAATTTAAAACTAAAACGGTTTTGATTTTGGTTTTAATTTTGGTCTTGATTTTTGCATTGTAATTGTGAAAATGAATGTGTAACCAAACCAATAATCAACTTGCATATTCGTTGTTTTAGATATATTTCTTTATATATACCTAATTATTTTTATTTACAGTTTTATCATTGTTTGTATATACTAGTATATAACTCGGGTTTGAAGTCACGGACTGAAAAAAATAAATTTAATTTGAAAAAAAAATAACTTTATTAGTTAGACAATGAAGGATGAACTTTATTTAATCTCTTGACAAACATCCAATTAAGTGCCAGATTTGTTGTGCTTTTGGGCACAGTCTAAGAGCATGGTTGATGTATACCTCCTTTATATCTATTACAAATTCTACAAGTTTCTTTATTTGTAAGAGCACATAATTAATTTGTGACTAATCTTTTTATAAAAAACCATCCAATTTTTATTTTTTTTTAATATTTTGAGGGATCTTGAGTTTCTATATCCAGTCTCCCATCATCATTATAGGAACATCTTCTTTAAAAAAATCCGGTGATTTCAATATTAGGATTAATCTTTTAGTGTCATCATTAATAAGATGAAGAATAAGAGAGAGGAACCAGTTACCAAACTCGTCAGCAGTACCCGTAACTTTAGATTTTGTAATCTGCAATTTTAAGATTAAACAGATTTTGTAATTAAATCAATGAGTTTATCCCCACACCACAAATCTGCTTGCTTCTCCTTTTAAAGCGGTCAAATTATGTCTTAAATTTATCCTCTCAATTTTTTTTTAAATAATTTGTATTTGGCAACAAACTAAGGATCTTGTTGGAAATTTAGGTGGCGTTTGGTAACCGTTTCTGTTTCAATTCCAGCAGTGGGATGGGAATGGGATGGGATGGGAATTTTGTTTTCTTTTTGGGAGTAGAATTGCGTTTGGTAACGATAATTTTTTTTTTGTTTTGGGAAGGGAATTGTGTTTGGTAACGATTTTATCCTAAAATATTTTTTTTTTTTTTTTTTTTTCTCTTTTCAGTTTTGGCCGGCTGGCGGTGGCGCAGTTTTGGCCGGCGACGGTTCTCCGGCGTCGGAGACGGCGGTGCCCCCGCCGGCGATGACCGGACGGCGGTGGCGCCGTCGCCGGCGACTGCCGGAAGTGGCCGGAAAAATTCCGGCCGGACGGTGACCGGCGACAGTCGCCGGAGATGACCGGCGGCGGCGGCAGACGGTGGCCGGCGGCGGCGGACGGTGGTCGGCCGGTAGGTGAATAGTGATCATGGGTTTTGGGAATGGAATGGGAATAATGAGAAACAACTTTTTTTTGTTTCTCATTTCTTAAGAAAAAAGTGGGCACAATTCTCAAATGGGAATGAAATGGAAACGGAAACAAAAATTACCAAACGCTATTCCCAAACAGAATTCCCAAAAATCTGGGAATAGAATGGGATGGAAATGGTTACCAAACGGGGCCTTAGTGAATTACAAGTGTTAATCTAATTAGCTACACATGTTGAATACATAGTTGCCTTAATTGACAAAAATAAATATATTCACCTACCATGGAACCTGATGAGTGAATTTTTGGGCATCACCGAATCAGCACCCAGGCTTCTTCTATATGCCCACTATCGCCAATAGTTTCTCCACAGGCCTGACAAAAGCCCATGGACTTCTCCGGATGCGCCCAAAATCCAAAACCCATTACTATATAATCTCCATTTCTATAAATACTGAAACAAATCAATGTCATAAAAAATGCTTATTTTTCTAAATAAAAGTATGTTGAATTCTTTCCCCCCGAGCTCTTCCTCTCACGCCGCAGGGACTTTCTGGGCAACCCTTTGCCAATCCTTGTGCAGGTACATGTCACTAAGGAGCAAGACTCTGGACTTCAGCAAGTCAACCCTTCAGGTTGACCATTCCAGCTCACTTGAGGAATTTTCAACTCCACTTCCGACTCAGCAACTCCAACTCCAACAATAGGACTCGTCTGTCATTTGATTGGACCATACTCAAGATGTGTATCAGTTTCAACCCCAACAATTTGACGCCATCTGTGGGAACCGTGTAAAAAGTCTTTCATTGATCATTGTTCCCTGCTCAATTGAGCCTAGGTGATCACAAGGTCTAGTCAGACAGACAAATACATAATAGAAGAATCAGAAGATATGTTGAAAAATCAAAGAGCACAGCTCGCAGCACCCACCAACGAGGATAATTGCCCCATCCAGGACCAAGTAGGCCATCTACTCTACTACCTAAGGCTGTGGGACAGACCTCAGGAGCTGTGGATGCATTGCTGATAGATTTCCTTGAACGTTAGATGGGTGAGTTTAGGTCATATGTACAGCTCCTCCTTGCACACTTGTCGCTGCCCCCTGTCCAGGGAGGAACAGCTCTCCAGACCGTAGCGCCTGAGGAGCTATCCCAAGACCATGATGTTCCCTTGATAATTTTGAATGGGCATGTGCCCGAAGGTCGCCCTCCACCTCGTAACCATAAGTTTACAGAACTGGAGAGGCCCCCCTCGGCAATGCAGCGATCTTCACCTCCTCTGGCGCACAAATTTCTGACAAGGTACCTATTAGTGTCCCCCAATGGTCGAGCTCTTCATCCGCCAGAAAGGTCCGATCTTAGAGGTTGGCGTGAACGTGATATCAGCTCCTACTCGCCTCTCTTCCGTCACACTGTGGCTTGAGTTACGGGCAATCATATACGGGGAAAACTCCGAGCAGGGAAAACTGTGGAGTGTCACCTTACTAACATGGAAGCCCGCCTCCATGAGGTGAACGGAGGTCGGGCAGGACAAGGTATTATTACAGAGGTGAGATATCTATTCTTGGAAGAAGTTTTGGAAGAAGTAGCGTCAAGGCACTTTACTCACCCCCAGATGAATCTGTATGACGGAACGTTAGATTTTGTTGACCACATGTCCATGTTTAAGTCTCATATGGACATGCTATAGCTCTTCGGTGTAGAGCCTTTTCCATTACCCTCACAGGGATAGAGAGGTTCTAGTTCTAAGGTCTGAGGCCAGCATCTATCTCCATATTCCGGGAGCTCAAGCAGTTGTTCCTGACTCATTTCATACACTTTCGACGGAGGCCAAAGAATATGGCCCATGTCCTTACTTTCCGGTAGGAGCCGGGTGAATCTTTGGGAGATTACGTCGAGCACTTCAACCAAGAAGCTAACACGTGCGACAAACTCCTAGAAGGCGTGACACTGAACGCCTTTGTTGATGGGTTTCGACATCAGAGACTGTCCTATGACCTCTGCTCGAATCTTGCTCCCACTCTCGATTAGGCTCTGGATCGTGGAATTAGGTTCCATAGTAATGATATCCATGTAGCAGCTAAAAGAGAGAGAATGGGTAAACAAGTCGAGAGGGCAGAGAGATAGAGGTCCAAATCAAGCCCAAGACTCGAGAATATTACAAACTGAAGGGAGGTTCAGACCCCTGCCCGGGACAGGTGGTCACTTTCTCTCCCAGGGCGTCACCAACCAAAGTTCACTCCGCTCATGGCCTTAGTGGCTGCTGTCTTCGTAGAAAACTCAAGGTGAGATTTCTTATCTCCTCCACTACCCCTGAGAGAGAGGCCGTCCGAGAGGTCGATGACTAGGTACTGTGAGTTCCACCAAGACCGAGGCCACTCCACATAAAACTGCTTCCAGCTCTAACAAGAGATTAAAACTCTTATTTGATAGGCTATCTCGGGAACTATGTTCGGAGAAAAAATCAGGAGCATTATCCGAAGATTCATCGCTAAAATCATTTTGAGAACGCTTCCTCCTTCTTCGCGTTGTGATATTCTATTGGTCGAATGGCCTTGGAGCTCTCAAGACTCCCGAAAACATTAATCTTTCATTGGGGGAGAATAGGGACAACATTTATAGGATTCAAAATATCTTAAAATGTTAAGCACTGACCGTTGCAGCGGTGGATAGGTCGGTGGAATTTTTTGCTGTTGATCGCTGCAGCGGTGGCTTGACAGCTACGGCGATGGACTATTCAGCTGGCTCTCTGCATTTTGACTGGTGCAGCGGTGGTAGATGCAGACTTATGAACCTTGGCTTTTTTTTTTGCCATTTTTCTTCACCGTTCTTCCACTGCTTTGATCATTTATGGATCATTTTAGTCCATTTTCACCCCCAAATACATAATTTAACAAAAAGAATAAAAACGTATTAAAACATATAAAAACGCTATAAAAATACTCTAAAACTACCAAAATTGGCTTGGAAATTGATATAGGTAAAGTCGGGGCTCCTCCACGTGTCAACCACTCGGATCAAATCTGCTACGTCATCGGTTCTACATCACCGACGACCTCAGTCAGCTCAGTGTATAGACAGCCTGGATGGCCCCTAGGTCGATCAGCTCTATGCACAAGGACCTGCTCTAGGACCCTTGTGAAGATGGCACTCTGGGGGAGGTCGGAGGGTCAGACCAACCTTCGCCACTGTGACCGGTCTGGCCTGCCTCCTCAACAGGTTGGACCCCGGTCCCCACCATTAATAGCGAAGGGCCCAAGGCCCATCATGGCTCTAATCCATCGTGTCACCCACGCGCCTGACTGTTTACCGGTAACCCGAGTTTAAGGTCTTAATCTTGTTTACATTAATCACGCTTTCGCCTATAAATAGGAGGTTTCCCCAACACTTTGAAGGGACGAGAAAATCATTATAGAGAGAGAAATTTCGCCATAGGTCGTTCAGACTGGTCGAGGTAAAAATAACTCTCTGATCTATATTTCTACCCTGGGCTCTTACTCTCACATCGGAGGAGACACGCAGGGGAAAACCCAGTCCGTCCTGTGTGCAGATAAGAAATTAGAACTTGACCTAGACAATGGCTAGGAGCACCGAAGGAAAGGAAGACCCAGACTCGGGCGTAGGTCGGATCGAACCTGTCCGGCCCGGCTGCAGCACGTGAGGAAGTTCAATTACCACATCCCTTCTCCCTGATCCGAGGGTATCTGAACCATACTGCTGGTTGGACCAATTTCCGACACCAACAGGAATAAATAGATAATTTACATCTATCAGGTGTGTTTGGTTGGATGGAAAATGAATGGAAAAGAAAATGAAAATGAAAAAGAAAATGAAATGAAAAATGAAAAAAAAAATAAAAAAATCATGTTTTGGTTGGATGAAAAATGGAAAGAAAAAGAAAATAGAATGAATAAAATACAATTTTTGAGACAAATGTTTTCCTCACAAATTTGGGAGAAAAATAGTTAAAGGTATCAAAATTATAATTATATCCTTAATAATAGATTTTTTTAATTTATTTTTGTAATATATTAGGGCAAAATAATAAATTACATTAAAGTGAATTATTTTCTCTCCTTTCATTTTTTTTTTCTTTTTCCTTTTCCATCATTCTAACCAAACATACCCTAAGTGTTGCCACGAGAGCTCAAGGTACAGGGTGGAGTTCAAAGGTGTAGGGTGGAGCTTAAGGTGCAGGGTGAGCTCAAAGGTGCAGGGTGGAGAAGTGGCCAGCGGGGGCGCTGGCCAACGACCACCAATCAACGCCGTTCAACGGCCGTCACCGGCCTCCGGCCCGCTGGCCGACGCACCACCTATCGACTTGTGCTCCCGGCTTCCCCAAGGGGTATGCCCGCCTCGCCTCCCTGCTCGTTCGCTGCGTGCACCTCTTGAAATTTGTTTTTGTCTTCTCCGCGGTGAAGGCTTGCCTATGCCCAGGAGTTGTTCACAATTCAAAAGGTGTCGCCCAAAAATTTCAAAAAATTTGTGGCCGCCCTGTCGTGCTATCTCTGCCCGCTGCATGGCCATATGGGGACCTATCACAAATTGGTCCCCCCCGAAGACAAAAAGCTCCAGAGAACCGTCCACGGAAGTTTCTCATGCTACGAAGCCTCCGAGACGACCGTTTCAGCCAAAAGTTGATATCCCTGATCGTCTCGCTTCCCTTGCCGCCTAGGGCTAGAAGGCTACTAATCAGGGTATTTTTGGGCCATCTAGTAAGCACCTGAGTTTCGGTCACATGTCCACTATCGCCAACAGTTTTTTCACAGGCCTGACAAAAACTCACAGACTTCTCTAGATGGGCCCAAAAGCCCAAGCCTATTACTATACAATCTTTATTTCTATAAAATAGTAGAACAAATCAATACCATAAAAAATGCTTATTTTTCTAAATAAAAACGTATTGAATTCTTTTCCCTTGAGCTCTTACTCTTACACCGAAGAAACTTTTCAGGCAATCCTAGCCAGTCCTTGTGCAAGTACAGGTCATTAAGGAACATGACTCTGGACTTCAGTAAGTCAGCCCTTCAGGTTGACCATTCCACCTTACTTAAGAAATTTTCAACTCCACTTTCAACTCAACAACTTCAACTCTAGCAATAGGACCCACCTCTCATATGTCTGGACCATAGGTGTGTACCAGTTTTCAACACCAACAGAACCAATTTTGGAAAAACTTAGGTGGCGTTTGGTTAGTGTTCTCACTTTTCTCAACCCAACTGGGATGCGTTGGGTTGAGAATTATGTTTCCCACTAGAAACAGAATTGCGTTTGGTAACGACAATTTTTTTTTATGCTGGGAACAGAATCGCGTTTGATAACCACATTATTCTGAAATTGTTTTCTCATCCAAATAAAAATCATCAAAACAAAAAAAAATCATCCAAATAAAAATTATCAAATCCAAGAAACTCATCGCCAAATGCCACAAAAATTAATATATATATATATATGTTCTGCTCTAAGACAAACACACAGGCAACGGATGACAACGAGGCAGGCGACGGCGACGGCGACGAACAACGACAAGGCAGGCGACGGACGAAGACAAACGAAGAACCGAAATCGATTTTAAGAACGAAACCAAAATCGATTTCAAGAACGAAAACGAAATCGAGAGAGAGAGAGAGAGAGAGATTACGTTGGAGACGACAACGACGATGGCGATGGAGAAGACGAAGATGACGATGGCTGGAGAAGACAACGATGGTGAGGACGACGGCAGAGAAGACGATGGTGAGAAGGAGGAGGATGACGCCTACAAGGAAGAGGACGACGACAGAGAAGATGATGGCAAGAAGGAGGAGGCCAACGCCGACGAGAGAGAGGACGACGATGACGAGGAGAAGGAGGAAAAGGACGACGACAACAACGAGGAAGAGGACAACGCCGACGAGGATGACGACGACAAGGAAGAACAACGAAGATGGAAGAACAAAGTGAGATGATCGTGAGAACTTGGGTTGAGTTTTTTGGGCACAAAAAAATATAATTTTTTTTTGTTTCTCATTTCTTT
Organism: Eucommia ulmoides; assembly: GCA_016647705.1. NCBI lineage: Eukaryota > Viridiplantae > Streptophyta > Magnoliopsida > Garryales > Eucommiaceae > Eucommia > Eucommia ulmoides. The sequence continues at coordinate 1,004,707 of CM028339.1, read as the reverse complement.
AGAATTTTGAGAATTAATTTTCATTTTTTGGGTTGGGTTAGGTTGAGTTTTGTATTTGCCAAACGCGTTCTCAAAAATCAAACCCAAATTTTTTTGGGTTGGGTTGGAATGGAAACAATTTTTAGGTTGGATTGGAAACACTAACCAAACGGGGCCTTATCCACCCTAGTTTAATGCATTCATATGGAAAATTAAAGCATGCGTTTCATCAGATCCAATACATAGGAATCAAAACCATAACTAGAGCAAAAAACAACTCTTACAACAACATAAATAAAATAAGTATATATTAATTCATTCTTAAACTCTGATCTCGTCATTGATCAAGTAGCACTCTTCCCAGTTCCGCCGCCGCCGCCGCCGCCTTCCTGCGCCTTTTGCTGTATCGCTTGTCCCGCTTCCTTAGTCTTCTGCCCCATCTGAACCCCCGTCTCCTGCACCCGTCGCTTCATATCCTCCGCCACGGACCCACTTTTCCGTCGGAGGGTTTTGAACAGCCACCCGAATGACGTCAGCCCCGTCAACCCTAAAGCCCCCGACGCGATGACCGCCGCCACCGTCAGCCCTATAGCCAAAACGGCGGGCACGAGGACAGGGCTGAAGATGACTAACAGCGGCGTGGCTACGGCGAGTCCGACTAACGCTCCGACGAGGGTCAGTCCCGAGATGGCGAGAAGGGCCCCGGCAATGGGGAGGAGAGTGACGACGGCGAGAACTTTGATCGCGGACGGGGTAGAACCGATGGTGCCCTTCCTGCGAGTTAAGTCAGTGGCCTTCTCACGACCGCCCTCGTGGCGGGACGGCGGTGTGTGGTGGACTTGGAGTTGTTGAGCTTGTGTCCGGTCACGGTCACCCATTGATGACGACGCCGACGACGAGAGAGAGGGAAAGAGAAGAGGATGACTGATGAAGATGGAGGTGACATGTGTAAGACCTTATAGTGAAGAAGCCGACGGTGTCGTTTTAACACGTGTCTGTTACGTGCAATTAGGGCCCTTGCATGAAATACAAGTTTCAAATAAACTACACATTTCACCCTCACTCTTCAATTATTTGGCATTTTACTCCCCAAGAAAACCTTTTTCATGTTTTAGAGGACTAGGGATTCTCCGTGCCTAAAGGCACTGTATAGATTTTTAAATTTATAAATGTAAAACAAATTGTTAATAAAGTGCATATATAGAATTTTGAAAAGTACAAAATATAATTATTTTATTTTTAAAACTTAAATTCGGACAGTTAAAATGTATTTTCGTTCTTATAGATTGGGCCTTAGAGAGCATATATAATAGAAAGTCTAACCATTTTATTGGAAAAGTCCAAAAGTGAAAAACCTTAGAATTATCTCTACTTCTTACGTCGAAAAATAGACCTAAGTGGTCCGACCTTTCCCTGGACTTCGCGCATAGCAGGAGTTTTGTAGCACTGGGCTGAAATTTGACCATTACTTCACTTTGGTCCCCAATTACAATTTGAACATATAATACCCTTAAATTTTATAACTATCCCACTTCAGTCCAATTGAATATACTCCATTAAAAGTTTGAACAACAATTAGCCAATTTTTGTACATTCATTCTATAGACGTTTCAACCTCTTTCCTTCCCCTGGTAATTTTTCTCTTTGTATTTGTGGGTATTTGGGCAGGAAGAAGAACGAGAAGGAAGGAGATCGCAATTATCCATGAAGTCTTTTAAATATAATCAAGTGCATGATAATCGACTATTTTTTGTCTAAAATTTTAATGAAAATAATGAATTGGATTGTAACAAGGAATTTTAAAGTGGAGTTTGGTTAGTGTTTTCGTTTTTACTTTCAATAAATTGGGATGTGATAGGATAAGAATTATGTTTCCGTTTTGGAGTATTCTGAAAATAAAAACATGTTCGGTAATTAACAATCATTATCCCGAAATTGTTTCTTTTAATTTATGAGAATAGAAACAAGAAACACGTTTCATTGTAATATTTTATTTTCTTTAAATGTATGGTGGATGGCATGGTGGCGGCAGCCGGGGGCGATGGTGGGAATAATTTTTTGGAGTGAATATGAATCAATATTTTTTTATTTTTGAAATTTTAACGAACTCAAGAAATAGTTCCAAATTACTCTTAAGTTTTAAGAATAAAAAAAACGTGGCCTAAGATGCTCTAGGTTCACCCAATAAGTAATAGTCCAGTTAGCAAAGGGAGGTGTCCCATTTCCTTGTCAATTAGGATTCAACTCTCATATGGAGCATTCTGTGAATTAAATCTTGAATTTAATTCTGAATCCACCAGGTTAATGTAGGAGAATGCATTTTTAAGATCGCCCGGTGGAATGATCGGCGAGGTGTGCGTAACCTAAAAAAAACTCCATGTTCAAATTGAAACCAGCTAGGAATAAGGTAAGATTTTGGTCAATCTTCAAACATACAACCAATATTATTTTCTCCAAACAAGCGTAAAAGGCAAGTTTGAAAAAGCAGATGATCTATACACATATATTCATATATATATATATATAGTGTGTGTGTTCGAGCCAGAGAGGGGGAGGGGGGGGCAGTAATAATTTGGTCAATCTTCAAACATACAACCAATATTATTTTCTCCAAACAAGCGTAAAAGGCAAGTTTGAAAAAGCAGATGATCTATACACACACATATATATATATATAGTGTGTGTGTGTGTGTTTGAGCCAGAGAGGGGGAGGGGGGGGGGGCAGTAATAATTTGGTGATCTGTAAAACCTTTTTAACCTGACTTTGACAAACTGGTGTCTAGACATATCCCCCGTATCTTGCTGCTCAATCATGAATAATGCTTCAGAAAGTTCACAGGCTCACAGCATATATATATATATATATATATATATATATATATATCATTCTCTTCTTAGGCAAGAAGTCAATCGTTTCACAGCTATATATGTTTTCACCAGTTTTTGACTTGTGAGCCAAAAAAAGCATCCATATTCAAACCTTACTTTTCACTCTAATTATGTTTAATTTTATGTACCTTTTTTCACATATATGGTCATTTTTTTCAATCACTTGTAACCGTTATTATGAGCGGCTATTCGGTTAAAATTAGTGTTAATTTTGACTGGAAAAATTAAACTTTTGATCGGAAGAATTATAATTCACTTCCATATACTTTAAGGAAATAGCACTTTACTCTATATACTTTTTTTTCCCACTCTTATTTTGCCTTTTAATAAATTTTTATTATTTTTTTGTGTTTTTTGTCCTTTTGTTTTCTATTTTATTTGCACAAAATTCTAAAATGAGTTGGACTTATGAACTAAAATGTGGGATTAATTAAATTTTTTTATTTGGTTGTTTTCATTCAGCTTTTTTTTTTTTCCTTGTTTTCTTCGATATTATTTTTTTTTTAATTTTTTTTCTCTATTTTCAAAATAGAATTGGAAAAATATAAACTTCGCCTATTCAATTTTTAATTAGTCCCCAAAATAGAATTGAAAATTTCTACATTTTATGCAAAATCAACGAAACTAACATATCAAGTGGTAATTCGTACCCAATGAGTTGAACTTCTACTAACAAATTTAACTTTTTCTCTTCTACTTTTAATTTTTTTTTTTTAGACTAATTAAAAATTTAAATAGGAGAAATCTAGATTTTTTGCTTTTATTTTGAAAAATAATAAAAATAAATAAATAAAATGGAAGAAAAGAAGAGAAAAAAGAAAAATCAAACAAAAAAAAAATGTCACGAAAAATAACATTTTTTTTAATTAGTCCCAAGCTTCAGCTCATAAGACTATATTATTTTTTTTTTAAAAAAAAAGGCTAAACCCAAAAATGAAAAGGAAAAAAAACAAAAAACAAAAAAAAAACACAAATGAGTGTTTAGTACGGAGTTTCATAGTATATAGAGTAAAGTGTTAAAGTATAGGGATGTGAAGTGTAATTCTTCTAGTCAAAATTTGAGGGTGGAGTTTAATTTTTTAGTCAAAATTAACGGAAGGACCACTTAGAATAACTATGACAAATTTGAGCAGTTGATTGCAAAAAATTGAGTTGGACAAAAAAAAAAAAAAAAACGCTACAAGTAGGAGAACAAAACTGTAATTTGCCCAAATTGTAAACTATGTTTTATTGTCCTTTGTAATCAAATTTAAGAGAAAATTATATTTTTTATCGCTAAAAAAATTGGGCACCGTACATTTGGTCCCTCAAGTTCTACATTCATTTTAATCCCGTAAAATTGAAAACATTATTAATAATTTTTGTTTAGGTAATGCTCAATACATGACCTTCTGATGAGAATATTTTTATCATTTCATCACTCCAAAAATATAAAATATTCTCTCTTAACAATTCAAAATTTTCTCTTAAAAATATCCTCATTAGATGATCGGGCAATCCAGTTCAATCCAATTTCAAACAAATATAAAACTTGAGAGATCAAATGTACAATTTGATAAACGTTTAACGGGCAAATGTATAAAAGGAAGAGGAGACACACTACAAAATATTATCTTCACTCAAAACACCAATTATTCTTTAATCATATCGCCACTTACACATGCATATATAGATAAACCCTAGCTATATATTGAACCTTATTAATTCTCCCCATACATATATATATAGATAGATAGATATAATGATATAAAATAAATATGACCTGAATTATAATCACATGCTGTTATCTCCACCAGTATCAGAAGAAGTATTATAATTAGCATAAGGCAACCCATAATTATGATGATGTTGATCAAAAGAAGAACTTCCACCAGCACCAGCACCACCTCCACCTCCACCGCCCATAAATGCCGCCTTGTACCGGATTAAATCCGCGTTGGTGGCGTCCAACTCCTTCTGGAGCCGACGGACTTGCCTTTGGAGCACAGAGATTGCCCCCACGCAGCCGTACACCGGATCCCTCAGCCTGGCCTCTGCCTCATAGGCGAGGGAGTTGACTGCGTCTTCTCTTTGGTGGGGTTCGATCTCGTTGAGGAGTTTGCTTACGTTGCTTGCCCCGAATATCTTGTGGACGTTGATGAATTTCGTGGGTTCGTCCGGTGGAAAATAGGGAGCGAAAACGCAGCCGGACAGGCATTTTCGCCTTAGGAATTTGCAGGCTGCACAGGGAGAGATGGAGTAGCTTGAAGAAGCCATTAATTTTTTGACTGCAACAAAATATAGAAATTAATGATAATAATTTATATAAGGATTATTTTTTAAGTTAATATTAACCGTACGAATTAACAAATTAACTACATATATATTCATAAAAAATAAAATATTATATATATAAATAACATTTTTTTTTTATGCATGTAGCCGCGTGAAGACACAAGAGAAAAACAAGATGTCCTCTATTTTTAATATTAATTACTTTTGTCTCTTTTTCTTTTGCTCTTTGTTGTTTTAACCCTATGAAATGCAAGAAACTCTCTTCAACAACACTGTCAAGATCAATACACCAGATCCGTGTTGGAGAGTGCGTCTTTAAGATCGCTCAATAAAGTGATTAGTCAAGGTGGGCATACGCTAAACTGTACACACCTTACCAGAAAAAAAAAATAAAAAAAAAAAAAGGAAAAAAAAATTGATGCTTCACTGCAAATAAAGCGTTTTTAAATGAATTAATCACTCTATTAATTTATTGATTTCTTTACTCAAAAGTAGAGGAAGCAAAAATATATACCTTTTCTTTTTTTTTTTTTTGAAAAGAAGAAGAAGAAGTTTTCTTGATGCAAATAAGCTCCTCCTTTTTCTTGCTCCAAAAGATGGAGAGTAAGAAATCTGAGGTGAGAGAAGAGAGAGGAGAGAGAGAGTTCAAAGGGAGAGAAACCCTAGAAGCAGGAGAGAGAGATAGAGAGAGAAACCTGCAACTTCAGTAGTAAACTGATGGTGAGGATGAGAGAGAGAGAGAGAGAGGAGAGGGAGAGAGAGGCAAAGAGCATTTAGAGTGAATGAGTGAAGAATAAAACGCCAAGAGATAAAAGAACAAAACAGGTGACACATGAATAATTGTTGTAGTAGTAACGATTAACCTTACCAACACCAACACGGTGTAGTTAAAGTAATAAGACACATTTGAGTTAAAACAGTTGAAGTATCTTTGGAAAAGCACTTGTTAGGAGGAACAACCACACATCTCGAACGAGATAGTCTTTCATCCTGTGTCTTTCATCCTGTGTAGGTAAAGAGACACTCGTGTTATAAAAAAAAGAAAAAAAAGTAACAATTACCCTTGATTTATGATGTCATTAATTAATGGATTTTAATTTCTTTTTTCTTTTTAAATAAAAATAATCTTAAAATGTCCCAATAAGGCTAATCATGTAATGTTTTTTTTAGGGATAATGGGTAAATAGTGAGAGAGTCAATGCATAATTTGTTTAATTTTAATTTTAATTTGATTATAAATCCCGCGTTATGTTTGAACTTGTATTTTAGTGTCGTGGTCAATACTCATTTACATCACCGGTCATCGGCGTCACTCTCCATCGAAGCTCATGTTTCTAGTCATGAAGTCCGACCTCTGACAACCGAATTATTTTTTAGTGACATGTAAATATTTTTCTTAGTGTATGTAGCAATTACATGTAACTTAATTTTTCAAGAAAAGTAATTAAAATTATGTCATTTTTTAAGGCAATTTTTGAAATGCAAAGCAAAAATTGCTTTTAATATTTTTTACATAAAAAAAAATCTCTAAAATTAGGAGTCAATGAACATTTTTATTTTTTTTTGTTTTTGTTTTTGTTTTTGAAGGACAAAAAGTAAAATAATAGTGTTAGATCCTCGATAGAGATGTGAAATAATGGTGGAGGCAAGACCATGATCCTTGTTTACGGTAGAAAAGACAGATGAAGAGTCAAATTTGGACATCGTATGTGTATGCAACAAATAGTATTAATGATATAAAGGAAAATATATTGTTGGGTCCAAAAATTGGTAAAACTAAGGCCATATTAGTTAGAACTCGGTCTAAAATATTGAATAATTGGATGACAAACCCTTGAAACAATCATTGAGAGGTGGAGCAAACTTATGGTGATGAATTCACACTGATGTGGTGTTGATGCGCCGTTGACGTAGCAGTTTAGTGTCTACAATGCATTGCTAAGAGGGTGATGTTGGGGTACATAAACAACGAACGTCGCCTCCAAGGGCCATGCGCGCTCATGAGGGCACGTGAGATCAGATCTGGTGGTGCAAAAAACAGATTTGGACTCGTCTTGTCAATATGACTCAGAATAGATGGTCGATTTTTAGAAAGATTCAACCACCACAAAATAATAAAAAACATACAACCTCTAGCTTGAACGCAAGATTAAATACGAGGAGAGAAGAGAAGCGAAGCGAATTATCATAAACTTGGTTCTGATACTCTATTAATGTACAGAGAAACGAATTCTCTTAACCTTAGTTTTGATACCCCGTTAGGAGGCTGTTTTTTACTTCTTTTCAGCAAAGTTATCAAACAAAACAAAATAGAAAGAGGGAATGTTGAATCCTACACTGCCTGTGTTTTCTTTGAAAGTGAGTTAGACTCATTGAATTTCTACATGGTATCAAAGTCAGGTTTTTCGTCTGATGTTGGGCGTGTTGAATCTCACATCAATGTTGGTTCTCCAATATTCATTCGCAGTGGTTTGTCAAAGTTCACCCACTCTGCGCGTGATGGGGGCATGTTGAATCTCATATCGCTTGTGTTTCCTAATAATTTTGCGTCTTTTGAGCGTGAATTAGACTGATTGAAAAGATTCGTTTTTCGTTGATCCAAACAGAGCCTAATGTCTCAATCAAAGAGATAGAGAGACAGAAGGCACGTAGGTATACTACATACTCATTCCTTCGACTTTTGATGCCTTTTCCCTTCCCTTCCATTATTGAATTTGAAACTCCTGCCATGTCCCAACCCCCCCTCCCTTTACTGTTTTCTTCCATTATTGCATCCATCAACTACTGCTCTGCTCTGTGCTCTTTTCCCCCCTAAATTTCATCTTCTTATGCATGTCCCTGTCAACCCACAAAAGCCTCCAAAAACATTCATATTCATTTCACAAACTAATTCACACTTTGCACCCCTCTAATTTTGCTGCAATCTCGCTTCACGTTCTCATCTTTTATTGTTTCATTATTTGGGTGGAAAAAACGATGGATGAAAAAAAAAAAAAAAAAAAAAAAGACTTATTTGGTATGGAGGGAAAATGGAAGGGAAAAAAAATCGAAATCAAAATGGATAATTTTCTAAGGAAATTTTTATCCCTCAATTTGGAAGGAAATTGAAGGAAAATAACCGAGATTTTTTCAAAAAGACTCTAAAATTACATTTATACCCTTAATCATAGAATCTTTAATGTATTTCTGCTGTAAAAAATGAGGGTAAAATAGTAAATTTAATAAAGTGAATTATTGTCTTCTTCACTATTATATCCATCCAACCAAACATACCCTAAAAGTCACGTTTCTGATTATTGACTAATGTCGATAATTTTTCCCTCTTTTAGCAGTAAAAGACAGAACGTAACCACACTCAAACTTTAAGACTGTAAACACTAATACAATATTTTTTTAATTATATTATTTTTCTCCATGACAGTGCTTTACCCCTAAGTATCCAGTCAACTAATGCACCGTAGCGCATTTCGGGGTAAACCAGCTCACATAACGGTGAATTGTTATATAAAAAGCAAAATTTGACAACATACCTAAATTTCAGGGGGGTGGAAAGTGCAATTTTTCAAAAATCACAAACTTTTGCATGGATATAATTACAAGAAAATCTAAGGGAAGGGACGGATGATATTACGTTTGGTTGGAATATCCTTTTCGTGACAGTGCTCTGCCCCCCTCCCCCTCTCTCTGTTTTCTCTCATGTTCCTCGCCGACATACCTACTACAGGCTACAGCTTTCATGGGCTAAACTTCACTTTGCACACACACACACCCTGATGTTTAGGTATGGTCTTACTTCATCCCATGACATATTTGTTACAATTTGGAACCCAAAGGGCGTAACTCGCTCTCAAAAGACGTCTTGGAAGAGGGGGATTGTTTTTGGCTTTATATATAGCGATGTGGGATTCAACACGCTATCTCACGCACAAGGTGGATTTTTATTTTTTTTTGGACAAACCATTGGGAAGAGATATCGAGGGAAGAGCTCAACATTAATGTGGGATTCAACACGTCTCCTTAGGCGCAGGGTGAAATTTTTGAAAAACCGTTGTGAATGGATATCGGAGTGTCTAGCAATGATGTGGGGTTCGACACACCTAACATTAGACAAGAGTCTTGACTCTGATACCATCAAAAGACCGTCTTGGAATAGGAGGATTGCCACGGGCTTAATGTAAAGCTCAGGATGAAGTAACACAAGCGATGTGGGAGTCAAGACACCCCCTCACGCACAAAGTTGTTTCTTTTTTGGACAAACCACTAAACGGATATTAGGGGGAAAGGCCTAACATTGATGTGGGACTCAACACATCCCTTCGTGCAGGTGAACTTTTTAATAAATTACTACGAATGAATATCGAAGGGTCCAACATCGATATGAGATTCAACACACCCAACATTAGACTAACCCACTCTCAAAAGACGTCTTGGAATAGGAGGATTGTCTCAAGCTTTATGCAAAGCTCAGGATCAAGTAACACAAACAATGTGGGATTCAACAAATACTATCTGTATCCAATTGACTGATTCATATCACTTTCGTCAGAATCAATCATGTGACATGTGCACGAGAGAAATTTATGCAATAAAAAAATATTACGTTGCTCTCTACACCCTTAAAGTTTTGTAATCACACTTTGCCATGGCGAAAAATTAACTGGAATCAATTAATTGGACCAAAGTGATACAAGAAAAGAAAACTTTAGAGGACACATTGCAACGTTTAAGACAGTAAGAATTAAACCAAATTGATGCGGAAAACAAACTTTATAGGGGCACACTGCAAGAATTAAGACATTAAGGTGAAAAATGAGAATACACCCAAACTCTAGGGGTGCAAAGTGTAATTTAAATCAATGTCACTTTCTGACTTACCTAATTTTCGGTAAATAAATGGAGAATATTATCCATTTATTTACCAAGAAATATTATTCTATCTATAGTGCAATTTATTTTTTAATCCATCCTAATTTGTTTTTAACTTACTTTTTAGTCCTTAATTAATATTAACTACGACATCCTACTTAATAATTAACATTAATTATGACACCCATTAGTGCCCCTGTTGTCTCCTATTATCGGACCTCCACCGTCGATTACTGAACCTCCATAAATTCAACCGTAGTCGCCAGACCCCTTGCCGTTGTTGGTCTGTTAGTCATCAAACGTCCGGTCTCCGATAGTCTACCACCATCACCACATCCAATACAAAATTCATACCTAATTAATATTAACTCGATAAAGTTTTATGCAATTAATGTTAATTGGATGACTAAAAACTATAAACTTACTCAAAGGACAAAAACAAAAAAAAACAAGATTAAAAAATAAAATTGACTAGTTTTAAGGACAATGTTAGATGTAAGTCTTATACTCAATCTTATATCTTACATTATGTCTTGTATCTGTAAAATATTTCAATCTCAAGTATTAATCAAAATACATCTAACCTGCAGTCCACGGCTCAACAATAATACCCGTTAATGAACGTCAAATCTATTGAGCTACTCCCTGTCTATTGAATGAGAACATACAAAACTTGATTTCGTAGAGCGAAAGCAGAAATTCACATTCAGATTGCTCGCAAGACGGCAGATGTTGGAGACATGAATCACAGACTGAATCATATTGCGTCGGTTTCAATTTTGCTGATACAATAATACATAGGACGAGAACAAAAGACTCAACGCTGCAATAAAATGTGGATACACAAAACCCAGCAAGGAAGATGAACCATACACATGTATATATAGGTGGCGCTATTCCACTGCCAAAGGGATTCAACCCAGATCCAGAAATCGCCAATATTGATGTTCCCGAAACCTTCTTGCAACACTGATTTAGACAGGAAAAACGTAGCAGGAGGAAACGATACGAGTATCAATACCAAATTACAGATTGCCCTGACAAACCCCGTTGAAAAATTTGCATCTAGTCTTAAAGGAGTAGCCATCAAACACATAGGTACCACCAGCAGTGCTCCAATCTGAGCTGTGGCGTAGTTTATGACCGACATTAGACAAAGCCCAACAAAGGCAGCGGCGACCATCACTGATTTCACAAGTAACCATTCTTTCCAGTAAGACCCCAGAATCAGGTTTAAGATGAGAAAGCTGAAGGCAGAAAGCAGAACCCATATCAAAAGACTGGTTTCCGGTGAGAGATTGGGCATTTTGCATATAAAATAGGGAAGCAATGCCACAACAGCACCCAATAAATGGACAACGAACACTGTCTTTGCTGCATAAAGCCATTTCCATGATCTAAAACTAGTGAGTTTTTCTTCTTCTGTAGTGGAACTCAATTTATTAGCTTCGAAGTATAGGGAAGCAGCAACCAAAGGAAGGGGAGCAACGAGCAGTGCAAAAGCAATCATGTATACTCCAACTGATATAAACTTACTGGGAGATGTTAAAAGGTATAAGAAAAAAGATTGATGGAACTTCTCGAGAAGGTTGTTTACAGAGCGTATGACTCCTTCAACCAACCTGCATATTATAATCACAAAATTTTGAAAGTTAACTTCCACAAAAATTGCTGATGGCCAAACATTAATAAGGAAAAGAACATATGGTCTCATTCTAATCAATTAACAAATTAATTAAAGATAAAAAATTAACCACACATAAAAGAAAGAAGGCACCAGTCCTAAGTAAGACAGTATCATATTCTGATCTCAGAATTGAATCTTTAAACATAGAAAGCACACAAAAGGAAAGACCAGATGCATACAACTTATAGGCTTGAGGGCTTTGACCATGAAAGAAGATTTCCTAAACACTTAACTAGAGAAGAAGAATTTTGTTTGAAACAAGATATTCTCACGGTAGAGTTCTTGTGAAAGGTATAGCCTATGCTTTACTAAATGATAGGCACAGATTGGAGAATGATGCAAAAGCAGGACACATTTAGAAAGTGTCAACAAATAAGATCCGAAATGTCACATTGATATTATAATGTGTGGAGAATATCATTTGTCTAAATGCGTGAAAGCCCTAAGGCGTTAGCGCACATAACCTACCGCACAACGCTTTGAAATAAATAAATAAATAAAACTGGAACAGCAAACACTAACCTGCCACTTCGCTGAACAAACTCATTTTGTCTCCCTTGGAGATTTGAAGAAACTCTAGGAGAGAGTTCCATGGTAATGGCATCGACTTGAAAATCGCGAAAAGCACCATGGGGGCCTGTTGGAACACCCAATGCCTGAAGGCAAAAAGCAAAGGAAATGCTCTTTTAAAATTCTTAACTGCGTCTATACCTTGTCATTTCCAGAGGGTACAAAAGTATACAACAAGGTTAAAAAGAAACGGGAGCATTACCTGGTTATATAGTGAACTGGCAAGTGTAGCAGTGCCTTCAATATATTCCGAGACAGGGATACCAAACTTCCACTGGGGATTTAAGCTTCTAGCAACTCTACCAAGCAACTTGAAAAAATTACCAATGCTCTCGAGCCACTTAGAATCAAACAGCCACCACAATTTATCCACCTTTACCCGCAAACCCTGCCCATGTACCGCTAAATAGTTCACAACATTGATCAAGTCAAGATTTGGCATCTGCCCATTGGATGCCTCAGCACGGATGCGAAGAGCATCATTCTCAACTTCGTCACTCCAATCTGAAATCTTAATAACAAGAGCAGCAGCCACTGTCCCAGCACGTCGAAAACCATCAGATATTCCTTGCCCAGTAAAGGGACTAACTTTCGCCTCATACAGAAGACCTTTTTCACGGCATAATTCATCAGTTAGTTCTCCCATGGAACCAAATAAAGGAGTATGATAATCTCTTAACCAAGCATCCACAGAGGCATATTCTCCATGCCGTGAATCAGCTGCTAGCCATATAATATCTTTGGCAAGCCAAGTAACTCGGTTAAGTAAAGAGAACACTGAGTATACGATTCCTAATGATAAAGCCTCACTAACAGAGATCATTGCAGAATTATAGGGCGTCACTAACACAATAGCTTCCTTCTCATCACCACGTGGAGCTCTAATAATTCCAACAGTATTCATACCATATGACGAACACGTATCGTTTTCTTGGACAATCCCGGACTCGGGAAAAGAAAAGAAATGCAATGGATGAAACTTGTTTGATTGAGGTTGGAACTTGTGATAACCAACTTCACCACCTAAGTCAGCAATATGCTTTGCTATCAGCTCTGGAATTTCTCTACATCAGCACATAGACAAAGGAAAAAAACTATATTGATATTAAAATAAAGTTGCATGATAAGATGAAAGAGAAAACTAAAAAGAACTCAGATATTAAGTTAAACCATAAATAAAATGAAAAAACAAGTGGTGTAACCAGTATAACTCCAAATGGATCTTGACATCAATCACGACATTCTTTAAGATGTTAAATGTGCAAGGGGAAAACATGCCAGTAATGGCTAACCAAATCGTTCTGAACATTTTAAGCGGATTTCAGCAAATAAGAAGATAGTCTGAGCAATGTGAACAGGATCAAATCAAGGAACCATACAATGATTGAGTGAAGGTTGCAGGTTCAATCACATAATCTGTAAAGTAGGAATAACTGTAAAATTCATGCCCCTCTCAAAAAAATTATATCCAGTCATTACATGGATGTATGCATCATGTTGATGTTCCCACATTCATACATAACGAATAGTGATTTTGTTTTTAACTTTCGATTTTTTTAGGATCCCAACGCAGAAAGCGGATTAAAAATCCATCTCATTCGAGCTGTAAATTTAAAGGTGCTCCGTAATTGGCAGCTTAATTGACATAAGGTCCCCGGTGAAGTAGTAGAATGCAATGACTTGAAAGGATGGAGGATGTAATAACCAAAATGATTCCTATCTAATCCTTGAAAACCTCATGATGGTGTGTAATTTGGAGATGTAAAAACCTAAAAAGGTGTATCAAAGGATAACTTATCAAGCTTCCATGGAGATACGGATTCAGGGGCAACCCTCTACCAAGGAACCATTCCAGGCTCCAACACTAAGAGAGCATAGGCCGGGTAACCCATTCCTCCTACTCTAGAGGGTGGAAAACCTAGGATTAAACGCGAACATGAAATCTGGTAACATAAGAAGAGGAAGATAAATAGAAGATTGTACAGTGAATCTCAAGATGATTGGAATCTTGTAAAGAAATTATCTACACTTGTTCTTTTTGTTTTGTGAGACTAGATGGAACACTCATAAGTTTACCGTCCACCATCATTACAGTAAACAGGACTACGAATTTATAGAGTTGCACTGGTCATTGTTACAGAAACTTAACTCACATGCAGAGCAATTGATATACATGAATCTATAAATATGTTGTCCAGCCATCAGACAGTAAACAGGACCTTATAGAGTTGCACCATTGTTACAAAGTGTGAACCTAACATACGGACAACATATTCATATAAATGTACCCACTCACAGGAACATACATCCCCATGCAACTTTGAAGGAGTCCCAGACCACAAAAAATAATTGAACGATACACATGAACATTGTGATCAAACATGGTTATGAAATAATCAAACTTCACTTATTGGTCTTGTTTCAGAGAGTGCCAGGAGACGTGAAATCCTACCGACCTCTCTACATAACTCGTAATGCAAATTCACATAGAAGAAAGGGTAAAAATACTAAAGAAAACCACATACATGCCTGCACCGGCAGGATCTATGTTCAAGCTAGTTATCTCCTTCATAAATCTATTTGCCTCGGAAACATCTTCACTAGAGAGCATGGGGCTGGCAGAACCTGCAACACCATAAATTGGCAATGTATACAGTAAACGTGGAAAACAGTCAACATAATAGGCCAATCAATACTACAAAATGCGCCGGAAAAGTAATTGAAAGCCCTAAAACATCCGGAAATAGAAGAGAAACAAAAAGGAGACATAAAAGGACTGATCTAAGAATTTAATTCGCAAGAGTTCACTGCGTCAAACTTCTACAAAAATTGAAAGTTCCAGCTGAATAAATGGTACTAAGAGTTCCACATTTAAAAAAAAACAACGGAAATTGTAATTGTTAGAGCTGAGAGGAATCAACTGACCAGGCATTAATGCATTTTCTGAGATGTAGGTGTTTTTGGCAAGAATAGGTAGAACCAGAAGAGCCAAAATTCCTGCCGTACAGCAAACAACGCTGAATCCATAACAAAAACTAACATTAGAACTCCTCCTAGCCATTATCTTCGTACAAATTCAAATCGAATCCATATATATCTGCCTTCGTGTGATTTGTATAGAAGACGATCGAATCTGTACCTGACAAGAAGACTGTGAGAGATAAGAAAGAGGCCAAGGCGGACGATTGGTCGATGCCTCGGTTTAACGGGCTGAGATTCCGCCATGATCGGCGACGAGCTTTCCGTCCTTGCTTCGACTAGCCTGTCACTGTGAATTGCCATTCTACACTGCTGCCTGTAAATCTTCCGTTCTTAGCTTGTATTACGACGTCGTCTAGCCCTTAGGGCCGATCTACAAAGGGGTGTTCGGTCGGGTCGGGTGGATGGGTATCAAGTAAATCCGATCACCGCCCCGTAACCCGGCATGTCACACCTCACTCCGGGTCCCCAACACCCGATGTCGGGCATGATCTCAAGCCGTAACCTAGCATGTCAAATCATCTGTGCAAGCGGAGAGATACATTTAAGGACAGATGTTAGAATTTTGCCTCATATCGATCACTTAACAGTTATCGAATTACTGTATAAGTTAAATAAATTAATTCATTTGACACCATATAATTCTAAGTTAAAATCTCCTAATACCTATCATGGTAATTTAATTTTTTTTTAAAAAAAATTAGTGAACTTAATTACTATGTATGAGAAAAGCTTGCAAAAATGACCATACACTAGCATGTCAATAATTTAATTAATCAACAGTAGTATGAGCTAATTAGTTATGTTGACCAAGTTATTAGAGGTTTGGGAATGGGGATGGTCATGGGCCTGAGGTCTGCCCAGTCCGAACGGCATGGTCTTATTTTTTTAGAGCTTGAGCATAGGGTTTGAGTCCATCGGCCGGGCCTGGGTCTAGGTATTAGGGCCCGATCAAAATTAGGGTCGGGCTTGGGCAAGACTCAAAAATTTTAGAGCCGGCCCGGCCCGGCCCGAAAGATATTTAAAAAAATAAAAAAAATAAAAATATATATATATATATATATATACACACACATACATTATAATACAACCCTAATATTTGGAATATTGGTTTTCTTTATAAATTGTAATTTTAATATTTCTTCTTGGTTTGATTTGTTCGAAATATTGGTCTGTCTTTAGAAATTATAATTTTAATATTTTTTATTGGTTTGGTGTTGAATTTTTTGTATTTATTTTTTAAATTTAAAAAAAAATAAAAAATAGGACCAGGCTTTGGGTTTAGATTTTTCTTATAGGATCGGACTTGTGCATAGAATTAAGGCCCAATCACCTGGCGGGGTCGGGCTAGGGCCCAACGTTTTTTGTAATACACTAATCTAAGTCCGACCCGAACCCGGCCCGGCCTAGCCCACAACCATCCCTATTTGGGAGTCTCCAAAGAGGTTAATTTATGAGTTTTTTTAATCAAGTTAGGCGTTTGAAGGTTTAAAGTAGGTGAAGTAACTTACTGCTAAGACCCTTTATTATTATTACTATTATATGGTAAAAATGTGTCCAGAACGCTTTAAAACACATCTCGACCAATCACCTCTATGACTGAAACTCTTCTTAATATAGAACTGTGGAACTTTATTAAATAAAAAAGTTTTTTGTCTTTACATATAAGATGAATTATTTACTCAAAATGACATTGAATTTTCGAGCCAAGAGTAGTCATCCACAGTGATTCGGCAGGCAATGAATTAAAATCAGATGATGAAATTTGATGAGGGATTATTTTCACCGGGCACTTCAAACCATTCACGACTTTCCACTGTGGAGAGATAGGACCCTCATACAACCTCTGTTGACAGCCCAACGACCATCGTTCAAGTTGACGGTACCGCCCAACGCCCATGTTCGATCCCAACCACACCGTGGATGTTTGCCTATCCTTCTGGTCGGTCCAGTCACTAGACTGACTCTCCGACTACAAAGCAAGCTCCTGCACTGTCGTGGACTAAGCTCAATCTCTTGATCATTTGGACCATCCCATGAACTCCTCCTCATTGGACGATGCCACGCGCATTTTCATTGGCCGTGCACCGAATTATACCAATTGAACGCACTCAGGAACTTAATTTCCCGAAACTAATCTGACTCATCTCCTATAAATAGCAAGTAGTAAACGCTTAAAGCATGATAAGAAATTTCACTTAATCAACTTCATATTATTTTTTTCCCGAACTCTTACTCTCACGTTAGAGGGACTTCGCAGGACACACCAATGGGTCTTTGTGCAGGTACAAACTTAGACGACAAATATTTGACCACAAGACCGCCAACTCAACAGAAAAAAGAAAAAAAAAATCCACCTAGACTCCGACTAAACCAATTATCGATATTAACCAATTTTCGACGTCAACAAAATTAATGAGATTTGACCATTAACCGTTGACCATTCACCAGGCCAAATTAACGTACACCGCCAACTCTATAAAAAAAAACTTCCACCTCTTCTTTGACTGAACCAAGTATGGAACCAAGAGAAAAAAAAATTACCATAATTATTTCAAAAGAAAAATAGGACATTTGCTCATGCTGCTATTTTTTCTTTTATTTTTTTTTTACATATGTTGGGAGAAGGGTTGAACTTTAGACCTTTTATAAGGGAGAGACCAGATACTTATTCATTTAAAAGAAAATTATTTTTTTATCAAATATCTCCCCTATCATTTTTAAAAGCTATAATTAGGCTTCAACCCATCAATTAGCCGCAATCCAAGATTTGTAATTTGTCGATTATCTAACGTGTTTCTTTAGTAAAAGATCTAGTGTTCAAAATCTCCGCCCTCGAACTGTTTGTACCAAAATAATAATAATGAATTAATCACATTTTAAAGAAATAATTTTAAAATTTTTAATTTAATTATACAATTTAAAATTTGAATTATTTTTAAGTATTTAGTAAAAAAATATTAAGTAGTTAATATTATTTAACTATTAATTGATATTATTTGATTTTTAAACCTTTCAATTATGATGTTTACCACACAATTAAAAGTTTTGGTTATAATAAATAATTAAAATGATTAAAATATCTTTATTTTCTTTTTTTTTTTACCTTTTTGAAACAATTTAATTTTTAAAATATGATATTATGAGTAGGGATGGTCATGGGCCGGGCCGGGTTCAGGCCATGCTTAGACTAGTGTATTACAAAAAACATTGGGCCATAGCCCGGCCCGGCCCGGTGATCGGGCCTTAATTATATGCCCAAACTCGGCCCTATAAGAAAAATCTAAGCCCAAAGTCCGGCCCACGGTCCCTCGGCCCTTTTTTTTTTTTTTTTTTTTTAAATTTCAAAAATAAATACAAAAATTTCAACACCAAACCAATAAGAAATATTAAAATTATAATTTCTAAAGGCAAACCAATATTCCAAACAAATCAAACCAACAAGAAATATTAAAATTATGATTTTTAAAGGAAATCAATATTCTAAATATTATGATTGTATTGTAATGTATGTGTGTGTGTGTATATATTATTATTATTATTTTTTTAAATATCCTTCGGGCCGGGCTTAAAATTTTTGGGCCTTGCCCAAATCCGACCCTAATTTTAATCGGGCCCTAATACCTAGGCCCAAGTCCGGCCCATGGGCTCAAACTCTAAGCCCAAGCCCTAAAAAAATAAGGCTGGACTGGGCGGGCCCCCAGGCCCATGACCATCCCTAATTATGAGTAAATCTTTTCTCCCATAGTTAGTGGATAGTGTTAGGATTTTTCTTTTCTTTTTTTAACTTTGGGATTGTTTAAGATTGGATAAACTTCGCTTTCCGAACATTCGGAAGTAGTCTTTTATAGTTTAATCTTATGGAGTTTTTTTTTTGTTAGATTGCTTCTACATTTGTTTTTTCGATTCAGATGTTAGGTCTCGCCTTCCTCTGTGACTTGATTTTTTTATTTTATTTTATAAAATTTCCTCTCGCTTCGCAGAGGTTTCAAAAAAATAAAAATAAAAAAAATTGGAAAAACATATAAAAGAAAAAGGTTAATTATAAAACACCCTTAGAAAATTTGTGTAATTAAAAAAAAATAAAAAATTAACTACATACCTATAGAGATGTTTGTGTTAATGCACGGGGAAATTAGATGGGGAAATCAGTTGAGTTAGTAAGATGTGTTTGGATTAACTTACGCATACCTCGACCGAAAATAGAGATGTCAACGGTCCGAGTCCAACTCGGTTTCATGCAAAACCAAAACCAAAACTGTTTAAGATATGTAAAATCAAAACCAAAACCAAAACCGTCGATTTTTTTAAACGGTTTTAAAACTGGACTGTTTAATTTCAGCCAAAACCAAAACCCAAACCGCGAAACTGTTTAAGATTTTTAAATTTTATAAAAAATCGAAACTAAAACCAAAACCGCAACCGCAACGGCGAACCACAATTCGCTATGAATTCTAAACATTCTCCAAATCATACATTCTTCAAAATAACTAAAAACCAATAATAAAACTAACTACATAAAAGCATTCTTCAAAATTATACAGTCTGCGAAACCAACTATATAAAAACAGTTTTCAACATAAATTAAAAACTAACTAAAGTGTAAACTAAAAGGGTTAAAAGTGTAAATAAATAAAAATAGAGATAAAATTATAAATACTAAATAAATTTAAAATAATATATACATATATATATATATATATATATCGGTTACAGGGTTCGGTTACACGATTACTATCCTAAAACCAAAATCAAAATCAAAATCATTTCAGTTTCGAAATCTAAAACCAAAACTAAAACCATTTAATCAGTTTCAACTTGGACTATTCAGTTCGATTTCTTTCAGTTACCTATGGATTCGAAATAAATACTAAATAAATTTAAAATAATATATATATATATATATATATATATATATATATATCGGTTACAGGGTTCGGTTACGCGATTACTATCCTAAAATCAAAACTACTTCAATTTCGAAATCTAAAATTAAAATTAAAATTATTTAATCAATTTCAACCTGAACTATTCAGTTTGATTTCTTTCAGTTATCTGTCGGTTCTTTTTTTTTTTCCTCTCTAACCTGAAAACACCGTACAGGTGTCAATTTCAAAGACTCTTTTTTATCTCACATCTCGATTACGTTTGTTTCCTTTCAAAAACTCCCTCTTCTCTTCTAGTTCTAGGGCCTTAACACTCTACTTCCCCTCCAATAACTCGCCGCCACGTACCCCCCAAGAGAAAAACCCTCGCCAAAACCCTAGCTCCATGATTCTCCGATTTCCCCTCCAATTCCACGGATTTTGAACCTCACTCGCTTCAAATCCTTCAAGCAATACACTATACGTATGATCAGGCCCGAAGCTCCGGAGTATGTGACGGTGACGGTGACGGTGACGGTATTTATCTGTTAATTGGTGCCTTAAGAATGTCGTCGCGCTTTGGTTCACCGGTGGCCGTGTTGCTGGTGGTTGTTATGGTTCTTCTCTTGGCGGGGACTTCTACGGCGTTGCTCGTGGGATCCGGTCCGCACATAGCGGATGTGAATATATTGTTGCCTCCGAAGATGACTAACCCTCTGGAGTATAGACTTCAAGGGAGTGATGGTTGCTTCAAATGGTGAGATTCATAGTTTTATTTGGTTATATGTGTTGTGATTCACTTTTTGTACTGAGAATAGAATTTATGTAGCCAGAGAGAATTTTGGTCACCTGTTGATTTACTGAATTCACTTGAAAAAGCTTGTTCTGTTCATAAGATTTTGTGAATTAATGTCTTTGATGCGTATAAGCTGAACTGCATTGCTATACTTATTTTCAAGATTTGAATATTGTGAATGCTGTGAAACAATTTGCAATCCCATCTATTTTTCCTTTTTAAGCTGGTAATGGATGATAGATGAGAAACAGGCTCTTAATGATCTGGAAGTGAAATATGGAAATTATGAACTAGTTTTATTGAAGGTGTTCAGGTGTTTAATCATAAATTTTTGATAGTTTGGTTCTAGGTTCAATGCTCCTTTGCGATTTTTAAATTCGATTTTCTGTTAGATGTTAGGGAACCAAATTACTAGGAAAAGAAGTATAATTTAATAGGGATACAACTTATATGCAGAAGTGGAAAAACATCCTGAAAAACTTGATGAATAATGGATCATTTGCGCTAGCTATGATTATTCTGATGTTCCCTTTTTGTTACTTCTGTTCTTCTGGATAGCTTGATCATTCTCCCGTGTGTAGCAAAATCGTGAGGCTTATGTAATAATTTTTCTGTTCTTAGGTCGTGGGATCATCATGATATCTTATCCGTTTTACCTGAGTACAACGTAAGCAGCCACTGCTCGACCAGTGCACGGTTGAAGTCTATTGCCGCTTATAGCGGGCGAAAAGAGACTGCTGTTTATGCCACTGATATAAACACTGGAACGGTTATTCGTTGCAAAGTCTACATTGATAAATTTTCCAGGATCCAAATATTTCATAACTCAGTTAAACTTGACCTAGATGGACTTGCTACTCTTCGTGTTCGCGCATTTGATGATGAAGGTATTGTGATAGCTAATATTACCATATTTCTTTCAAGAATGTTATATTTGTGTGTCCTCTTTTCTTTTTTGGGATTTTGCTCTCCACTAAAAGAGGTGGCTCATAATGATTAAAAAAAAAAATGAAAAAATTGAATTTATTTTGGAATAGTTGCAGACTTATGATCTATAGTCTACTGCTACACGTTGCTTTTTCTTATCTTCTCAAATTGTCATTGTGACCTATCCTTTTGGACTTCAAATGTGTTTCACCTTTGCTGACAAATGTGCTATGTATGGGATCCTCGTAAATGTAATCTCGGGGTTCATCTATCTGATCATGCATAGCCTGAATAAATATAAAGTGACTGATTTTTCTTATATATATTTATTTCTTTCTATTTATTTTTGCATTAATTGAAGTTATATAGACTTGAGTATGAGTGTCTTATACGTGTAGTTAACCAAATGTCCACGCATCTTTTCTTCAAATTGATAGATAGAGAGATAAGTTCCTATTTTCTATGCGTTTCATTCATTGCTAGGAATAGTGATGATTTAAAATTATTTTACATGTAATTGGGCATATAAGTATTAGGTACCTGGAAGGTTTATGCCAATCGGACCCATGTCATTTTGCAAAGAACCTTGGGACTCCCTTGTAATTTTAACCACCGATACCCACCACCAAACCACCTCACGAACTGGCACTTCCAGCATCCTCTCTTTCACCATTTCTTAACCATCCACTGTCAACTTAGATTATGAAATTGAGGCATCTCAGTGTCTTACTATGAGAGGGAAGAATGAGAATCCAATGGGAAAAAGTAAAGAGGGTTAAAGATGAGCAAAATGAGGAGGTCATGCCAATTGCCAGTTCGGTAATGTTAATATATGAGGGCAGCTGATCCGATAAAGAACGTTATTAGCTATGCATGACTTTTCCATTTCTTAATTGTTTTTCCTTTTGGTATATAAACATCCGTTTTTCTTTTCAATATTTCTGAATGCATATGGAAAATTATTATCATTCATGGCTTGTTTTATGTGATTATTTGCGGCCTGGACCTCCTGGTTATAATTTGACCTCTTCCCTTTGTTGCAGATAATGTGTTCTCATCATTAGCAGGTTTGCAGTTCATGTGGAAGCTTATGCCTGAAACTGATGGATTGTCTCATTCCCTTGTTCACGTTCCTCTCAAGGACTCTCCTCTTGGTGATTGTGGTGGATTTTGTGGTGACCTCGATATCCAAATAAAAATTGAAAACAGTGGTGTGTTTTCAGATCTGTTTGTAGTAAAAGGGAATGCAATTGGCCATGAGATTGTTTCTGTCCATTTGCTTGAGCCGCAGTTTGACCATATGACAGACAAGATTGTTTTAACTGTAGCAGAAGCCATGTCTCTTGAACCTCCATCGCCTGTCTTTGTCCTAATTGGTGCGGTTGTTCGCTATAATCTCAAGGTTATTCGGGGTAATATCCCTCATGTGGTAACTTTGCCTTCTCCATTCCACCAGTGGTCTGTTTCAAATTCATCGGTTGCTCAAGTTGATGCAGCTACAGGTGGCACTTCGGCATTGAGCTTAGGACAAACGACTGTGATTGTTGAAGACACAAGGGTTGCTGGTCATATACTGATGTCAACCCTCTATGTTGTCCTACCTGATACACTGCGTCTATACCTATTACCTTTATCTTTTTCTGCTAATCCTATTGACGGGATAACGCCTATATCATCTGGGTTGCAATGGTACATTGTTTCTGGCAGAAAATATCTGATTCATGTGAAGGTATTCTCACGAGGTCCTGAGGCACAAGAAATATATCTCACACGGAATGACAATGTTAAGTTGCACGATGACAAATCTGAATATTGGAATACGTTTCCAGTTTCAGGCAGTATTGCTTTTGAACATGGTTGGTGGAATTCGCGTATTCTGGAAGCAACTGCATATGGACTTGGACAACTAACAGCTACCTTAACCTATTGTAGCGGTTATCAAGAAGCGAAGGAGGTTCTCAAGGTTATACAGGAAATCATGGTCTGCGATCAAGTGAAGTTCAGTTTGGGTAAAAGAGGCAGTTTATCTCAAAGTATTCTCCTTCCTTGGGCTCCTGCTATTTATCAGGAGGTGGAGCTAAGGGCTACAGGAGGTTGTGCAAAGGCATCCAGTGACTATAAATGGTTTTCTTCAGACATTGCTACTGTGTCTGTATCTTCCTCAGGAGTTGTCCAGGCAAAAAGGCCTGGCAAAGCAACTATCAGGGTGGTGTCCGTTTTTGATTCATTCAATTATGATGAGGTAGTAGTTGAAGTTTCTGTCCCTTCATCTATGGTTATACTGCATAACTTTCCTGTAGAGGTGGTTGTGGGTTCATATATTGAAGCTTCTGTGACGTTGAAAGCATCGAATGGTGCTTATTTTTACGCATGTGATGCTTTTTCTTCCTCCATTAATTGGGATACTGGAAGCGAGTTGTTCATCATTTCTAATGCATCTATAGAATCATTAGTCTCGGAGAAACAAGAAATTTCAGATTCTGATATGTTACATGGTCCTCCATGTGCATGGACCTATGTATATGCTTCTAGCCGTGGTCGCACTGTATTACATGCAACATTGTCTAAAGAGTTTCAACACTATGATTATTCTTTTTCTGCACCCGTCTTTTTAAAAGCATCCTTGCGTATTGCAGCATATTCACCACTTATTGTGCATCAAGCAGGTGATGGAAACCAATTTGGTGGTTATTGGTTTGACTCAGCTCAAGCTGAAACTCAAAACCAATTGGAAAATTTGGATCATTTATATCTTGCCCCTGGCACTTGTTTAGATGTCAAGCTTTATGGAGGACCAGAGCGATGGGACGAGGACGTCGAGTTCCTTGAGAATGTGGGAACCTTAGTGGAGCACAGTCATCCTAAAGATGGAGTCATTGTCAATCAACTCTCTACCCATGGGAGCCCATATCGAATTTTATGCCACAAATCGGGTTCCTTTAAGCTTGTCTTCAGACGGGGAAACCTGGTTGGGAAAGATCATCCTCAGCCTAGTGTTGAAGAAGTGGCGTTGTCACTCACTTGTAGCTTTCCTTCATCGATTGTTATATTAGCTGACGAGGCTGCAAATAAACCTGAACTCATATGGGCAACAAGTAAGGCTGACCGCAGTCCAGGGAAGATTCGAACTGCTCCCATCACTGTGGCTAACGGGCGCACGATTCGAATTTCGGCTGTTGGCATTAGTAGTTCTGGAAATGCTTTTGGAAATTCATCCTCTCTCATTTTGAGGTGGGCACTTGGCAATTGTGATGGGTTGGCATCTTGGGACGATGCTTATACTTTATCAACAAACAAATCCAGTTGGGAAAGGTTTTTGGTCTTGCATAATGTTTCAGGACTCTGCATTGTCCGTGCTACTGTTACTGGGTTTATTGACACCGTCAGTCACCACCACCGTTCTACTGCACCTGAAACTTTTGGAAGGGGTCTAACTGATGCCGTGCAGTTACAGCTTGTTTCAACTCTACGAGTTAATCCAGAATACAACTTGTTGTTTTTCAGTCCCGAGGCTAAGTTAAACATTTCAATTACTGGCGGGAGCTGTTTTCTGCAGACTGCTGTTAATGATACCCAAATTGTTGAAGTAATTCATTCACCTCTGGATTTACAGTGCTCACAAATGGTGCTGGCTCCTATAGGGCTGGGGACTGCTCTGGTTACAGTTTATGATATTGGGCTTTCTCCACCACTCGCTGCTTCTTCGATTGTCCATGTTGCAGATTTGGATTGGATTAGGGTTAGTTCACCGGAAGAGATGAGCATTATGGAAGGAACCCTGCAGTCCATTCATTTATTGGCTGGGATTAATGATGGAAACACTTTCAATGATTCTCAGTACGTTTACATGAATATTCGTGCGCATATTGAGGATCATATTATTGAGATCGTAGACAATTCCGATTCCCTACGTCCTACTCCTATTGATGGATGTATAAGGGCTTCAAGTTTCATTGTGCGGGCTAGATATATTGGTGTCACAACTCTCTATGTCAGTGCCATGCAGCTATCAGGACGTGAGATATTGAGTCACCCTATAAAGATAGAAGTTTATGCACCGCCGAGATTACATCCCAGTGACATTTTCCTTGTACCGGGTGCTTCTTATGTTGTCACTGTGAAAGGAGGGCCGACAATTGGTGCACATGTTGAGTTTTCTAGTGTGGATGATGAAATTCTGACAATCGATGAATTTACTGGAAAATTGTCTGCAATTTCACCAGGGAATGCCACTATAGTTGCTGCAGTCCATGGTAAAGGAAATGCCACTATTTGCCAAGCGTATGGCCGAGTTGAAGTTGGGGTTCCTTCATCAGCGATGCTGAATGTACAGAGTGAGCAACTTGCTGTTGGCCGTGAGATGCCAATATATCCTTCTTTATCAGAGGGGAATTTGTTTTCCTTTTATGAACTCTGCAACAGCTACGAATGGACAATAAAAGATGAAGAGGTATTAAATTTCAGCAGTTCGGATGATGGAGACACTCAATTTATTCAAGTATTGTATGCTAGATCTGCTGGCAAGACAGATGTGGTGGTTTCGTTCACTTGTGATTTTACTTCTCCTCCTGGTACATTTTCACAGTCAAGGTCATACACTGCATCTATTTCTTTGTGGGTAGTGGCTGATCTTCCTCTTGCTCGTGGAGCGCCAATTACCTGGCTCTTTCCTCCTTATTACACCACACAGAATCTTTTGCCTTCATCATCAGATGATCATACTCGTAAAGGAACAATTTGTTATTCACTACTAAGGCAATGTGGTGGAAAGAACGAAGATGCAGAAAACGATGCTATACACATCGATGGAAGTAAAATCAAGACGACGGGGAGCAATAGTCTTGCATGTATCCAGGCAAAAGATAGGTTAACGGGAAGAACTGAGGTCGCAGCCTGCATAAAGGTTGCTGAGGTTGCCCAGATTAGAATAGCTCGCAAAATCAGTCTTGCTGTTGATTCTGAACTTGATATTACAGTAGGGTATTGCGATGAATTAGGAAACCCTTTTCATGAGGCTTATGGTGTTATTGTTTTTGATGCTGAAACCAACTACCCAGACATTGTCTCCATTAATGCCACAGCCAATGACCATGGGATTGTCCACGTGAAGGCACGACGACATGGTAGAGCTTTAGTGAAAATATCATTCAGCAGCAACCCACGAAAATCAGACTACATGCTGATTTCGGTGGGTGCCCATTTATATCCCGTGAATCCAAGTCTTCACATTGGAAATCATCTTAATTTCAGTGTAAAAGGCGTGAATGATCAAGCATCAGGCCGATGGTTGAGTTCAAACAATAGTGTGGTATTCATAGACATGGCGTCAGGAGAAGCCAAATCCGTAGGGGAAGGTAATACTGAAGTTATCTTTGAAGGTTCAAGTTTGAAACTTCGAACAACGGTCACCGTTTTGAATGGGGATTACGTTTATGTTGATGCACCAAAGGAAATTTTGTTTAATGTACCTTTCCCTGCAAAAGGGTATAAATTTTCAGTGAAATTCAACAAAGCTCAGCTTCACTCCATTGAAGAAGCTTCTCTTTATGACTGTACACTCGAACCAGCTTTTGTTGGCTATGCTAAGCCATGGACGGACATTGAGTCTGGTGATTCATATTGCCTCTTCTTCCCCTACTCTCCAGAGCATTTATCACATTCTGTTCCCAAGTCGAAAGACACGAACAAGCTTATATCTGTTTCCATGAATGCTTCTGTTAGAGGACTTAATGATGTGTCTGGATCAGCGTCAGCTGTTTTTATTGGTGGGTTCTCTGTTTTGGACATGGACAAGAACTCTTTGCAGTTAAATCTTACACCCGAGTCGAACACTAGTGTGATAACCGTCGTGGGGAATACAGATGTTGAACTCAACTGGAATCACCATGATCATCTATTGATCAGACCCATCTACAGAGATGATTTTGGGGTCGGAGGGCGGGTCAAGTATGAGATCAAAGTACTCAAAACAGAGAGATTTAAAGACCGATTTATTCTGACACTTTCAATTACAGGTCAAAAGGTGGAAGTTGGTGTCGAATTTGAGCCAGGGAAGACAACAAGATTGTCAGAAACCGCTAGGCATATGGCTGCTACCACCATCTGGGCGGTTGTAATTGGTTGTTTTATGGTGTTGATTTTGACGGTGGCTGCCTTCTTATGGTTACTTGATAGACCTGATAGCTCTCGAAGTCAATCTATCGCTCCGGCCACCCCTGTTGTGGCGGCACCGGCAACTCCTGATCAGATAAGGCCGGAGATTGGTAAGGAACATTCTCCTCGAACGCCGCAGCCTTTCATTGATTACGTAAGGAGGACAATAGATGAAACTCCATATTACAAACAAGATGTGAGGAGGAGGGTTAATCTTCAAAACACTTACTAAGTTGTCTTGTTTTTTTCCTGTTTTCTTATTTTTTTTTTTTTTCTTAGGATGTATGATGTGATAGCAGAGGATTTATGGTTGTCCTGTCTGAATTTTGTTGTAATTTTAATCATCAGTCCTTGGGTGAATCATGTTTCTTTCCCCTTTCTATTTTCTCACGTTGTTCTTGATTACAATGTGCCGCGTGTGGGGGTTGCAGGCGTTATATTTCCGGTGTGAGGATAAGTAGTGTGTTCTGGTGAAGATTGGACAACGTTTTAGTTAGAAATTTTTTGCTTACCTTTACCTGACGTCCCTTCTTAGTATTTATAGGCGTTAAGGCCTCGTTTGGTTAGTGTTCCCAACCAAATCCAACCCAACCCAAAAATTTTGAATTTGATTTTTGGGAACGCGTTTGGCAAACATAAAACTCAACCCAACCCAATCCAACCCAAAAAATAGGAATTGATTCTCAAAATCTTAAAGAAATCAGAAACAAAAAAAAGTTGTTTCTTTTTGTGTCCAAAAAACTCAACCTAAAGTTTTCAACTTCCGACTTCATCTGCCGGCCGACCACCACCACCCGCCGCCGTCTGGCGACCAACCGCCGTCTCCGGCCACCTCCGACGACCTTCTACTGCCGCCGGCCACCTCCGCCGCCTCCCGTCGTCCGGCCACCACCGTCCAGCCGCCACCAAACAAACAAAAAATTAAAAAAAAAAAAAAAATAGTTTTAGGATAAGATCGTTACCAAACACATTCTGTTCTCAGCACAAAACAAAAATTGTCGTTACCAAACGTAATTCTGTTCCCAAAATTCTCAACCTAACCCAACCCATTCCAGTTGGGTTCAGAAAAGTGGAAACACTAACCAAACGCCACCTAAGAGACTTGTTTGGCAAGTCTTCCTGAATCTTGGTCAATCTCCATTAGTGTCCTCGAAATTTAAGGGATTGAGGAGTTATGGATCGTTACAATAAATATCTTATTCTTTTTCCTTATATAATAGGATTCGGTAATTGCTCTTGAGCAATACTAATAAATCTTGAGCTTAGGATATAGACACACTCGCGTTCAGTCATCTCGAGGGTGATCCATCTTGAGAGTGATCGGGGAAATCACTGTTGTAGTTGGTTTTGATGTTGTTCTTAATTTTATTCTTGGGATCCAACGCAGAATACTCAGGTTCCATTGTCGAGTTCTAGTTCACGTGTGTTATACGAGTGATGTTCAGGGTCCACATACGTACCACATGGACCTCTCTTTACACGTGTTAGTGCTTTGAACTTCCCAAACCTCTCGTTAGTTTTTGTTGGAAACAACTTTATTTTGTTTCTGGATTTAATCTCAATTTTTTTAAAGAATATTTGAGAACGAAAACACGTTAAGTAAACAAGCTTTTGTTTCTAAATTTCAAAATTTTGAAAATAAGAACACGAACAGAAACACTAAGCCCCGTTTGGTAACCATTTCCATTCCAGAAATTCCCATTCCATTCCTAGATTTTTGGGAATTCTGTTTGAGAATAGCGTTTGGTAATTTTTGTTTCCGTTTCCATTTCATTTCTATTTGAGAATTGTGTCCACTTTTTTCTTAAGAAATGAAAAACAAAAAAAAGTTGTTTCTCATTATTCCCATTCCATTCCCAAAACACATGGTCACTATGCACCTACCGGCCGACCACCGGCCGCCACCGGCGGCGGCAATCTCCGGCGACTGTCGCCGGCCATCTCCGTCGCCGGTCACCGTCTGGCCGGAAATTTTCCGGCCACTTCCGGCCGTCGTCGGCGACGGCGCCATTGCCTTCCGCCCGGCGTCGCCGGCGCCACCGCCGTCCGGTCATCGCCGGCGGAGGGTCCACCGCCGTCAGGCCAAAACAGAAAAAAAAAAAAAAAATAGAGATTTTAGGATAAAATTGTTACCAAACACAATTCCCTTCCCAAAACCAAAAAAAAAATTATCGTTACCAAACGTGATTCTACTCCCAAAAATAAAACAAAATTCTCATCCCATTCCCATCCCACTGCTGGAATGAAAACAGAAACGGTTACCAAACGCCACCTAAACAAACCAAGCGTAAAAAATCAAATTCATTATCTTTGTTTCAGTTATTGTTTTGTTTTTGTCCGTGTTCTTCTTGTTTTTTATCAGCCGTTGTCCTTGTACATACAGCGTGTTGTTAATGCTTAATAATTAATAATCGATTTCACCAGATAATTCGTCCCCTAATGGACCTCTAAACACCTTTAATTTACTATTTAGCTTTCTTAAAAGAATAAAACAACCATAAATAAATAAACATAGACAGTGACATTAACGTTTTAATATTTTTGTTGCCAAAGTCAATTTGATTTTCTTAAGCATAAACAACCATTTATTTGACAATGTTAACAACAAAATATAAATAATTAAATACGTGATTACTCGACTAACGGCTCTTAGTTTGTTTTTAATTGGTTCATTAAATATATATATATATATATATATATATTTTATTATTATTTTTTTAAAAAAATATTTTTCCTATTGTTAATTGATCGGATGAACGTAGAGCTGGCAAAACAGGTATTTACACGATAATACGACACGAGACCGACATGAAATTATCAAATCTAGATTTTGCTTATCAGGTGTCGGGTCGTTATCGTGTCAAATCCGATAACCAAATAAGAAATAGTGCAGATTATCAGGTTGACCTGATAACCCAATAGGTTACACGATAAGAATTTCGTATATTCGGATTATATGATAACCTGAGATCTAATAGGTTACCTGTTAATTTAATAAATTATTTTTACACCCCAAAATTATCAAATATTATAATTTAGTACATAATATATATATTCACATTTCCCTAACCCTACTCATTTAGTCAACTTAACAGGTTAACAGATCATTAACATGTGATGGGTTAACTTGTAATGGGTAGGTTAATGTGTAATGGAAACCTATTAGGTCTTATAGTGTCGTGTTTACCTGATAGGTTTCGTGTCATCGTGTGACACGAAAAATTATCGTGTCGTGTCGTGTTGACACGATAATTTTCGTGTCGTGTTCGTGTTTGGGTAGTCTGACACTGTGGGTATTTCCCACGTTGCCCCCTAATCACCAGCAACCAGATCGACACATAGATTGATAAAATTTCTATTCATATCAATTACCAATAATATAATTGTAATCTCAACATCTTTTTTACTATTTTTGTCATTTTTCGTCAAATTTGGTCCGAGTTGGTGAGGATAAAAAATTATTTAGAAAAAAATTATTAATATTCTTCTATACTATCTTTTTCCTCTATATCAATTAGGTTTTTTTTTTTTTTTTTTGTTATATGATAAGCTATGTCCGGATCAGTTAACGTGTACCTCGACTAATCATCTCATCGGACGATCTTAAGGGTGTACTTTTTCACATCGTTCAGGTGCGTTCAGGATTAAATTCAAAATTTAATTCTCAGAGTGCTCCCTACGAGAGTTATTTAAAATTAATCATCTTTAACAATTAATTAACAAAGCTTGAACTGCAGGCTTCTCTAATCACCTTCAATTATCCCCCAATAACCTTGGGCGCGCGTTCCATCACGCGCCATCCTGGGCTTTATCTTCTCGAGGAAGCCAATCTCCGCTTATCCAAGCCAATGCGCACTGCGCACCCGTGTCGCCCTCTAACCCGTTTGGCTCCATACTCCCTCTCCTCCTCCTCCTCACTCCTCTCATCTTCATCGTTCATTTTCCTCGCTCTTGCTCGACTCTCTGCCATGGCGGAATCCTCTGAGAACGTCTCCACCAACGCCATCGTCGACGGAACGTCCGATGACGATGTGAAGTACGGCTTTAACCGGTCGGAAATGTACAAGAGCAACCTCTCCGGCACGGTCGACCCGTACGATCGACACGTGTTCCTCTGCTACAAGACTCACGAGTCTTGGCCGTCTCGCGTTGAGAATTCCGAAGCCGATCCGCTTCCCAAGCTCCTCGCTGGTGCTCTTAAAGCTCGCATGAACGACATCAGTGTCAAGGTAAGTTTCGTCATCGTCGGTATTAAAGTTGATCGGAAGTCTGTAATCGTTACTGTTCGTTTGGATCGATCACTGTTTGGATGGGAGGGGAAGATATAGCTGAATTTAAGTGATTACACTTGCCAAAATCTAAATGAATTGATTGTGGAAGGGAGATAGAATACTATTTTCCGGATCTCTTGTTCCGGTTTATTTTGATCCGATGTGTTTGGATTTGTTGTTTTATTTGTAGACTCGTTTGACGATATGCGAGGGGCGCGATGAAACCGAGTTATTGGATGGAGACGTGCTGATTTTCCCTGAAATGGCCAAATACCGGTAGGTTATGAAGCATATCATTTTCCTTCTAAATTCTAAATTCCATTTGTTTATCACTTATTATTGCTAATTTGATGAAGTAGAAGTTATTTAAAAAAAACTGAATACTTTTAAATTTTACTTCCCAAACAAGTTTTCCTGTTTCGTATGGGATTGACCTGATTACATTGTAACTGATGATAAGCACTTGAGTTTCAAAATTAGTTAGGGCCCATTTGGTTGTCTAAATTATTCTATTTTATGAATAATCTTATTTTTGATGAATTGATTCTCAATTCACCTATGATTTAATCAAATTTACCTATTGTTTGTTTGAACAAATAAACATACAATTATTTTAGTTTACTTAATTTTTAGCTATATTTCGTGCGAGCTAGAACTCAAATGGTTAGCTAGCTATAAGTGTTTTAAATTCTAAGAATTCGATTGGCTACTTGAAAAATAATACAATTTGCAAATTGAAGGACGACCAATCGGGTCCTTAGGGTTTCACTTCTCAATTTATCTTCTGTCAAGGTACAGCCAATTAAGGTAATACATGCTTCTTGTGTACTATGCTGAGTGATTTTCTTTTTGTTCGTCCTCCAAAGTGGGTTGAAGGAGTCGGATGTCGATGGTTTTGTTGAGGATGTGCTTGTGAATGGCAAGTCATGGGCTCCCGGAGAGCGGGGTGACCTGACGGGGTCTCATGTTTTTGTGTGCGCTCATAACAATCGAGATCGAAGATGTGGTGTTTGTGGACCAGCGCTGATTGAGAAGTTTAAGGAGGAGATTGAGTCCAGGGGCTTTAAGGATCAAGTGTTTGTGACTGCTTGTTCCCATATCGGGGGCCACAAGTATGCTGGTAATGTGATAATTTTCAGCGAAAATCCTGAAGGAAAGATCTCGGGTCACTGGTAAGATTGAGGTCCTTACATGCATCTTTTCCTACTTTTTGTGATTTATTACAAGAATTAAGTTTCCTATTAACTTGTTAATGTATCACCAACACATTCCCGTTCTTGTTATGCAGGTTTGGTTATGTTTCGCCTGATGACGTGCCTGAATTAATTGACGAGCATATAGGGAAAGGAGTGATTGTAGAAAGGCTTTGGAGGTTTGTGTTTCACTGTATTTTCAGTTCGTCTTTCCATTTCTTCTTGTTATATCTAATATTTAAGGTTTTTTTTTGCAATTATATGGTGAATTTTGATTATTTTAATTTGCACGCATGAGAGACATTATCTGCATAAAATCTCTATAATAAATCACGACCTTTTTTTTTTTGAATGTCCTTTTGTTAACAATTGAAATTTATTTGAGAGGAATGGATGAATGAGATTGGATAATGAAAGTTTTTGGGACGAAAATTCTCGTCCCACTTTCAAAACTTTTATATCCCTACTTTTAAGAACGTTAAATTAAATTATATTTTGTACCCTTTAAATTTTACATTTATATTCTGTCCTTCTTGCTTTCATTGTCCCTTTTCTTTTCATATATTTCTATAAAGTTCAGTTGATGGTTCTTCTTCTTTTTCTTCATTATTATTACCGTAGTTGCTGCTGTTCCTTTTTTCTTTTTCCTTATTATTATTGTTGGTGGTGTCAAGAATGTGCCTTTGACTTAAATCATATATGCCAAGTTAACTTGCTTCACTTCATGTCTCCCACTGTCAAGCATATGTTTTAGAGTTACTTAGGCCCTGTTTGGTTACTGTTTCCATTCCCTGATTTCTGTTCTTGCTCTCAAAATTTTGAGGTGAATGTACATAAACGCATTTGATGAACACGTCTCTGTTCCCAAAATTTTGGGAGTATTTCCTAATTTCCTTAAAAATCTAAGAAACAAAAAATGTTTGTTCCTATTCACTCCCTCAAAACTATTCTCACCACCACCCCTCAGTCACCACCACCCCGCCAACTGTCACCATCCCCCCCCCCCCCCGGCCACACCCACCCTGTCAGCCAACCCCCCCCCCCCGGGTCGCCGCCACCATACATTTAAAGAAAAAGAAAAAAAAAATGTTGCAACCAAACATGTTTCTTGTTTATGTTCTCATTAAAAAAAAAAAAAAGAAAAAAAAAGGATAATGGTCATTACTAAACATGTTTCTATTTTTGGAATACTCCAGAATGGAAACAGAATTCTCATTCCATCCCATGCCAGTTTATTAGAAGTTGGAATAGAAAAACACACATACTTACCAAACGCACCTTAGTTTTGCATCCCATTTTATACTTGAGTGTTAAATAGTATTCCGTTGACTTCAATTCTTTACTTTAGGTCCTATTTTGACTGTTAAGTTACTAGTAACTATCATATTTTAATAATATAGTTTCAGTATCATAAAATTAATAGGATCAGAAATTGAATTTTAAAATCGATAAGACGAAACAAAAAGGGATGGCCCGAAAAATTGCCCTTTGTTTTATTTGATGTTACCATGATCAAGTGCAGGGGCCAAATGGGTGCAAAGGTCGAAGAACAAGCAAATGAAGCTGACAAACACAACCTTCCCAATGGAAAAGAAGTGCCAAACAACATAGAAAACAATCCTCAGGCCGTCATCAATGAGGTGAAGGCGGCGGAAGAAGACACATCAAGCTGTTGCCAAGGTGCCAACGGATTCTCATGCTGCAGGGAGGTGAACTCCGAGGAAAAACAAGCAAAGGAGGAGGCCGGACGTCTATCGTGCTTGATGGGGAAGTTTGAGCAACGTGAAGTTATTGCAGCGCTTGCTGTGGCCGGAGCTGTGGCTACTGTCGCCGTGGCTTACAGCTTCTATAGAAGGTCAAGCTGATAAATTTATTTTGTTATAATCCTCGTTTTTTTTTATAGAGGTCAAAAATAACATGGATGAAAATAATACCATCCTGAACAAAAGGAGAAACCGATATATGATGAGACTGGAACTGATTATGTTTTTTTTTGTTTTTTGGTGGTGGTGGTTTTTTAATGACATATTTAGTGATAATCCTTGTGTACTCGTATTGTTATTTTATAATCATAAATTCTTTTGAATAGGACAGGTTGTTTGGATGAGTTCAGACAACATTTGTGCCTCTTTTTGGATGGGTTTTGACTACTCATCAGTATCGAAAAGTTAGAAATCTGGTATATTTTTGTTTTTTGTTCATTGTTTTCTAGGAAGATGTATATAATATATATGTAAAGATTCGTGGTCTTTGTTTAATGTTTTTATTCTCGGATTTATATTTTAATTAAGTATTGAAAAAATAATAGATTAAGAGACCTGGAATTCGAATTGGAATGGTTACGGGAATGATCTGTATATTTTTATGTTTTATACATAATATTAAATTTTATTCTCATTACTAAGGATTTCGGAGCGTCACCCACCGTCCTTCCTTTCTCTTCTTCTTTGTTTTCCTCTTCTTCTCTTTCTTTTATATATATATATATATATATCTTATTTGAAATTTTATTTGGTTTGTGTTCAAATATTCACTATTTAAAAAAAAAAATAGTTTTCCAAGTGGAGGTTTTATTGTTTATATGTATTCCATTCTTGATTTATTTTCAATACTAACTAAAAATTTCATATAAATGACAATTTTAATACCACATCTAATCTCTTTTGTCATCAAATATGAAAATAATGATCATGTTATAGTAACTATAATAAGTCTGATCTTATTGTCATTCTTCTGTTCTATTAAAGTGTATCAAACACAATACAAGTGCGTTTTTGTAATAAGTTTGATTGACAAATTTTTTAGTTAAATGTGAATTATTTAATTGTCTTGTTTTAAAATTTTAAAAATAGAAGAAAATATTTTTCCAGTTTTTACAATTTTTTCTTGGTTCTAGAAACATTTAGAATGAAGAAAAATTTGAAAACATAAACACTAAGGTCATGTTTAATAACTCAATTAAGCGTTGACAATTGAATAGATTAAACACTTTTTATAATAAATTTATTCAATAAA
Source organism: Eucommia ulmoides (assembly GCA_016647705.1). NCBI lineage: Eukaryota > Viridiplantae > Streptophyta > Magnoliopsida > Garryales > Eucommiaceae > Eucommia > Eucommia ulmoides. The sequence goes on along the minus strand of CM028339.1, from coordinate 968,243 downwards.
TAAAATTAAACTCTTAAAGTATATATTAATTTTTTATCCAAATATGAACTGCTTAATTGTCTTGCCAAACATGCTCACTTTAAAATTCTACACTTAAAATATTAATTTAAATATTTACAAATTTGAAATTTCAAGCATTTTTTGATTAGCAAGAAATTAGCTAGAAAAAAACCCCTAAAATCAGCCAATCTCCTAACATGTAATCCTTTGTATTCACATTACCTCAATATCTACTCTACCCAAATTCTAACACATGATTAGCTAAGTGGTCCGATCTTTTCTTGAACTCCGAGCATAACAGAAATTTTATAGCACTGGACTGACTCTTTATATATATATATATATATATATATATATATGCATACATATATATATATATAATCATGTTCTGAGTTTTGTGATCATCTCCTCCACCATCTTGAGAGCTTTCCCACCCTTTTCTCCTCCATCAATCTTTCTCATCACCCTCTCCAGCATCACATTCTTCTTCTTCAATGGCTTCTCTCTGCTATCCCTTAATAGCAGAAGCAGCGCCTCCGCCTTCTCCTTCGCCCTCCACGTCCCATCCACTCTCAGCTGCAGCAATCCCGCCATCCCTCCTTCCTTCAATATCATCCCCCTGTATCTCTCCCTGCAACTCTCGCATATCGCCACCAGAATCCCCACCGCGTACTCCTTGCTCTGCGCCGACCCTTCCTCTATGATCTCCACAAGTAGTTGGATTCCGCCGCCGCTGGCAGTTCCGGCGGCCTCTTTTAGCGCGGTGTTTGAGGAAGAAACGATGTGGTCGAGTAAAGCCATGGATTTCTCGACGAATACCGATGATTTTTCGGAGAGTTTGATCGATTTGAGGAGCGAAAACACTGTTCCTGATCGAACGATTGATGGGATGATCTGGTGGTTGGTTGAGAGGTTGTGGAGAGTGGAGACTGTGTCGAGCTTGGCTTGAATGGTTATGGCGTCGTTGGTGTTGAGGATCGAAAGGAGGATTTGGATTGCGCCGGAAGCTGCGATGGAGAGCTTGTTTGCTGTGCAGGAGGAGAGGATTAAAAGCGCTGCTATAGAAAGGTCCAACAACGAGGAATCGTTGTTCCGCCATTGGAGGACCTTCAACAGCGCTGGTACAGCCTCTGTTTTCGCAATTCGAGCTTTATTTCTGCAGAAAACACAAAATTTTGGATTTTAAAATCTGGGTTTGAGGATTTTAAACGATTAACAAAATGGGTACTCGTTACACGAACCTTTCGCTGCCGCATGCAAGACTGAGCAGAGCCAGCAGAGCTGCTTCAATGGCGTCCAAATCATGGGTTTGAAGCATGGAAACCAGAGGCTGAATAACTCCTTTTTCCGCCAATTTCTGCTTCTGTTTTGTGGTTAATTCAGTGATTCCTTTGGCGCAGAGGACTTGCGTTTCTCTGTCGCCAAACAAGAGAGCTTCCACTACTTCCTCCTCCTCCATGGAAGCTCTCTCTCTCTCTCTGTGTAAACTATATATATCTATATATATAATTGAACAGTTTCCATATATTGATAAGGACGAGTAAAGGAGGAAAAGGAAAGGGGAATAAGGGAATATGGGAGGGGGAAAGGGAAGGGAAGGGTGTTGGGAGATTGTTTGGATGAGAAGCAAACATACCATATATACTGAATCTATTGCTTTCTGTTTTCAGAAGAAAACTGCCCACTTTTGGCTTTTTTATCAACTTAACATATGAGGAGATTTTCTTGTCACTTTATAATTTTTAATTTTAATACCCGAGCTCTCGGTGTTAGTGCACGGTTGATAAGCAGATGTGTCATCTTTTCTTACCAACCAAGGTTTGACTCTCCTAGAAAACACTGAAAAAATTTGTATTTAATCAAGAATGCACCAGACCGATGTGGGAAAGTGCATCTCTAAGATCGCCTAACGACGGAATTAGTCAAGATCTGCATAAGTTGGGCAGGGAAGTGTCTCACTGTAAAACAAAAAAAAATAAAATGGAATTAATATATTCAACCATCTCAAAACACATAAATTATTTGCATGAAAACCCTAGTTTGTATAGAAAATTATATTTTTGGTCCCCAAAATATGAGAGGTGTGTTTGTTTGGTCTTTGAAATTTTATATTTGTTTTAATCCAAAATAAAAATTCTGCTAGGATTAGGATTAGAATTACTATGGTAATAGAATGAAATAACCATTACGTACCATTCTTATGTTTAGTGACAAAAGAAATTAGATATAGTATTAAAATAACCAGTTTCATTCTAATATTTGGTTAGTATTGTGAATAAATCAAGAATGAAATACATACATATAATAAAATCTCAACTTAGAAAACATATATTATTTTAAATATAAAATATTCAAACATAAATCAAATAAAATTCCAAATAAGAAGTATATATATATATATAAGGTGGGAGAGAGAGAGAGAAGAAGAAGACGAAGAATAGGAAGAGGACTAGGAGGAAGAAGAAGAAGGCACTGAACAGGGAGTGAGGCCCGGCAAGGGGTAGGTTGTGGTGTTACCGGCGGAGGGTTGAGAGTTAGTAAGAGAGAGAGAGATGGAGAAAATCTGGCGCCAACGTCCAATTCTTGCCGAAGAAGATAGTGTAGAGAGGAAAGGAGGAGGGAAGCGTAAAAAAAAACTTAAAAGGACAAAAACTCAAGCGATATTTAACTTAAAGGATTAAATCAAAACTTATATTTTAAACGAGACTTTTTTTTAAATTAGATCTATTTTTTAGGACTTTCAGTCGATTAACCCTATATATTATCATTATAGTCTTAGGGTATCTTTGGTTGGAAGGGTGAGAAAGGAAAAGATAAAGGGAAATAAAAATGAAAATGAATTTTTTTTTTTTTTTTATCTTTTGTAGAGAGAAAATAATTTTCCTTAGTATGTTTGGTTGGAGGGATATAGAAGGTGGGCAAATAATATTTTGTGTGTATTAAAAAAAGAAAAAAAATAATATATTTTTTTGTTTAATTTATTATTTTACTCTTATTATAAATGAAATGATTGTTTATTATATAAAATAAAGGGACAAAACGGTGATTTTGACTTTTTTCTTACCCTCTTTTCATTTTCTTCCCAAATTTGAGAGGGGAAAAAAAAAAAGGGACAATCAGTGGGAGGTCCTCCATTTAAACTTTAATTGATCAAAAGTCTTACATGTGGTAAATTTTTTTGATTTAGTCCCATCTATTTTAAAAAGGAGGAAATCTTGCTCACATGATAGTTACGCGCCAGTTACATGTAACTACTTTGTATGTAATATTATTATATTAGTTACAGGTAACTATTTTTTTTTTATTTTTTTTAAGTTACATGTTCCAATACTATGTAATTTTTTAGTTACATATTCTGATATATAACTAAAAAACTTGATATTTTTCAATTACATATTTCAATAATATGTAACTTTTTAGTTATATGTCTCTGATATGTAATTAAAAAAATTGATATTTTTTCAGTTATGTCATAAAATATTATACATATATGTAATTATAACATGTAACTAATATTATATAAATATATGTAACTAAAAATATTCAAAAATGTATAAAAAGTAACAATTATGAAATTGTAACTAATATTAGTTACATGTAACTGAATTCACTATAAAAACTGAATATACTTACTAAAAGGCTCCCTACAATTCCTGCAATATCCCTACAATTCCTACAATATGGGACTAAAACATAAGTGAAATCTAACTTAAAGGACTAAATCAAAACTTAATAACACAAAAGGACTTTTCACCGATTACACTTAAAAAAAGAGATTTTTAACCGATTTTCTAAAAAAAATGGATCATTTCATCTGCTATTTTTATTTCTCGTTTTTTGTTTTTTACTTCCAATCAAACATACCCACAAGGAGAGAGAGAGAGAGAGAGAGAGAGAGAGAGAGAGAGAGAGAGTGATTATCTCCGACAATGAAATTCCCAATACATGAATTGGTGGTTCCAAGAGGATTAACATCAAATCTCGTGATCGAAAGCTGACGTCTCCCTGTAAATTGGGTTACTAACATGCTCTCTCTCTCTCTCTCTCTGTTCATGAATAGTTGCAGACATTATTACATTTGATTTGTAACAGGAAACATGGAACTGAATCCACTCGTGTCCTGAGGCTGAGCTCCCCTTTTGCCGTTATACGGCGCCGGCAGCCGCAATGTCTTTTTACCGGCGAGATGCTCTGTTTCCTTAATTCTCACTCTACTGTATTTGTTTTGTTCTTGTTCTGTTTCCTCCTAGCTCTTTATATTTATTGATCCCAAAAGATTTGAAATTACCAACTTGGTAATTTACATTTTTTACATTTTTTAATCTCTCCCGCTTTTCAATGGCCGATTTTTAATGAATATTTTTTTTAAAAAACCGGCCCTCACAGGTCGGTTTGTTAGTGTGTGTATATATATATATATTTATAATTTTAAAATTTATTTAATATTTTTAAATTAAAAATTATATAGTCAAATTAACTCGTTAAAAAAAGAAAAAAAAAACAAATTTAAATGAATGAAATAAAAAAATTATAATTTTGTAAACGAAAAAATAAATTATTTTCAAAATAAATAAAATAGATAAGAAAAAATAAAATAAATCCGACTCTGCACACACATATATAACGAGTTTAATTTGTCACAAATATCTAACCGATACAGTTTATAAATAAATCGAGAAAATAAGTTCAAAACACTCCATAATACAGTTTACAACTCTAATTTTTTTTATGTTTTTTTGTATAATTCGATGACGGCGTAATTTTTTTGCATTGCTTTCGAAAAATCTCACTACCTGTCTAATTTGTATATATAATTTTTAATTTCTAAATATAAACTAAATTTTAAAATTATAAATATATATATAACATAAAACAAATAAAAAACACGGGGATGGTGGAGAGGGGGATTCCGGCCCTGCCAGGGCCGGAATCTGGTTTTTAATTTTTTTTTTCGATTATTTTTAAAATTTATTTTATAAATAATAACTAATTTTTTTTGAGTTATTTACCAAATAAATATGATTTTAAAAGATAGTAAGATAACAAGAGATGAGAAAATTACATGTGAGAAAGTAAAAAAAGTTTGGATGGGCATAACTTTGTCCTTGGTGGTCCGTTTGGGATGAATTATTTTTTGATTTTAGGTATTTTTTCGAGATCTAGCAATTTGGTCAAGTATTTTTTAAAATAACCCTCATTTTTACTTTCAATTTTGGATTTGAAGTGTTAGGTGCCTAAATTTGTAATCTTCATCGATTATTTAAAAATTATTCACTAATCCGTTTTTAGTGTTCTCAGTTTTATTATAAAGTATTATGAATATAGTTCGTATACAAAAAAAATTGTGTTAATTTCTGTTACGGATATACCATATTTTGCTAATTTTAAAGTTTCCCAAAAAATAACTCATTCAACCAATTTTGACGATTATTTAAAAATTATTCACTAATCCGTTTTTAGTATTTTTAATTTTATTATATAGTGTTATGAATATAAAAAATTGGTTTAATTTCTATTACGAATAGACCATCTTTTGTTAACTCTAAATTGCCGAAAAAAATTACGCCGTCATCAAAACAACTTATTTGGCCAACTTGACTTTTTTTAAAAATCATTCACTTGTCCATTTTTAGTATTATAAAAAGTATTCTGGTGTGTTTTGAACGTAATTTATGCAAAAAAAAATTAGATTTATTTAAAATACTGATAGATTTATTTATAATTTTATTTAGTATTATAAAAAGTATTCTGGTGTGTTTTGAACGTAATTTATGCAAAAAAAAATTAGATTTATTTAAAATACTGATAGACCACCGTTAATTAACTTAAAGTTACTAAAACATTAAAAATTCATTTTTTTTTTTGGGAGGTTGGAGTTAACTTCACTTAACCCCCCTGTTAAGTGGAATAAACCAAAATTGAATCCGGCCATGTTATGGCCGGATTTAGTTTTTTTTTTTTTTGTAGGGTAGGGTGGGGGGTAGGGGTGGTCTATTGGTTTTTTAAATAAATTTGTATATATATTTATAAATTTAAAATTAGTTTAATATTTTAAAATTAAAAATTATATACACAAATTAATTATATATACAAATTATATTTAAAATTATAAATATATATAATTGGGGGAGGGTGGGGGTGGGGGTGGGGGTGGGGGGAGGAGGGAGGGGTCTGCCATGGTGGCAACCCCCACTGACAAACCGGCCCTATGAGGGCCGGTTTTATATAAAAAAAAAAAAAAAAAAAATTCATTAGAAACCGCCAATTGAAAGGCCGGAGAGACCCAAAAATGTAAATAAGTTTAAAGGGGACTCAGGTTAGTAATTTCAAATCTTTTGTGACCCATAAATATAAAGAGCTCATTTCCTCCTCTTCATTCCCAATGCTCTCTAAGTTTGATTTCATCATACGCCAATGCTAGTTACACTTTTAGAGTGTTTGGTTGGAAGTGGAGAAAAAAAAGATAAATGAAAATGGGGTGAAATGACCCATTTTTTCCCTCGAGTGTATTTGGTTGGAGGTGAAAAGGAAAAGAATGGAGGTGAAATGACCCATATTTTTCCCCTCCAAATTTGGGGTGAAAAGAAGGGTGGGAGAAAAAAGTCAAAATTACCATTTTGCACATTTATTTTATATAACAAATATTCATTTCATTTGGAGTAAGAGTAAAATAGTAAATTAAACAAAAAATATATTATTTTTTTCTTTTTTTAATACACACAAAATATTATTTCTCCTCCTTCTATATCTCTCTAACCAAACATACTAAGAAAAATTATTTTCCTTCTAAAAAGGATAAAAAAAATGAAAAAAAAAAACCGTTGGATGGAAAATGGGGAGAAAAAAATAAGATGAAACATGAACAAAATTATAATTATACCTTTCATAATAGATTTTTGGGCAAATTACAATTTTGGTTCTCGTACTTACATGCATTTTTCTAGTTGGCCCTCTGATTTTTTTTTTTTTATCAAAGTGAGCCTCGTATTTACACACGTTTTTTTAATTGACCCTTCTGGCAAAAAAGAGGGTGAAAACTAACGAAATTTGTGCATGTGATCAAATTAAAACTATAAGAATCAATTTGAAATAATACTCAAGTTTTAGGGGTGCAAGTGTCAATACCCTCCTCCACATTTTCTCTGCTTCTTCCCCCTCCATTATCCTCCTCACCGCCTCGCTCTTCATCCCCTCTCTCCGTTAGTTTTCACCTCCTTTTTTGACGGAAGGGTTAATTAAAAAAAACTTGTGCATATACGAGGGTCAAAAATAAAATTGGAAGACCAAACAAAAAAATGTGTGCAAAACGAGGAACAAAATTATAATTTGCGGTAAATTTTTTAATTTATTTTTGTAATATATGAAAACAAAATAGTAAATTATATTAAAATGAATTATTTTTCCCCATTTCATTTTTCTTTACAACCAAATAATATTAGGAAAAATAATTTTTATTTGCATAAAAATATTATCTTCTCATTTTATTTTATTTTTTTATCGTTCCAACCAAACATTTTCTTAATGCTTATAATTATGTTTTTATCCCTATTATTTTTATAGTTTTGATGAATTAACCCCTAAAAAAAAGATTTTCCTAGTAGGTAGTGCTCAATTTTTGAGATTTTAACTTTTTTTTTTAAATCGTATTATCCTTAGTTAACATTAACTATGACATTCACTATTGTCCCTATCATCGGACTTCGATTGCCGGTTGCCGAAGATATTGTTGGAATCCAGCCACCACTGTCAGACCTTGGGTTGTCGGTGGTCAACCGATCGCCGGATTTCCAATCTCCGATATTGGTCGCTAGAACACCACAAACGGCCACCAACCACAACATTAAATGTAAAATTCATCTTTAATTAATAGTAACTAAAAGACTATAAACTATAAAAACTATTCAAACAACTAAAAGATAAAAAATTGAGATTAAAAGAATATAATTAAATAATTTTAAGAAACAGTCTACTAATTTTTTTGTTTTTAATTTTTATAAATATTAGGCTTTTGTACCATGAGTCCCAAATTTTGCGATAGAATATGCGTTCAATCCAATGAATTACTAGATTTGTCTTGTGATTTATTTCTTATATATTTTTTTTCAATATGTCCAAAATATCATGTTCAAATTATGCATATGTCCTCTTACTGGTTGCTAATAGTAGTCGATCACGGGATTTGAATATCAAGCGATTAGGTTTAACGACTCTATATTATTGATTGGTTTCGTTTTTTAAATTGAATCAACTTTTTGTAATGCTTTTTTAGAATTGCAAATGATGAAAAATGACGGGTTTTTTTTTTTTTTGTTTTTCGATCTGATGAAAAAATAAAGACATTTTTGTCCAACGTAAGCTTGGTAGATTTGGTATAAAAAGTCCAAAAATTTTGAACTTTAGAGGCTAAAATTTTGAAATGGAAGACCGTTAACCGAAAGTCAAAATATTAGCAATATTTCCATGTCGAGAAGTTTTTTGCCGAAAGAAATTTCACAACAAAAATTAGTACCCGAAAAATTAATATACGTTCATTTCTAATTCCAATTCCAAGCCTCCAATTCCAGGCAGCCAAACACTACCTTAAGTTTGGAATCATCCAACCACTTTCCAATTTTACCCTTCACATGCTATATCATGAACATAACCATCTCCTCTCATTTTAAGCTCCAACATTCTCAGCAACCCATAAATTTCTTCAGAATTGGGGTGAAAAGTGTCATTAGCAACAAAACTATGAACTTCATTCTTAATCTCCACCACACTCTCACCAAACACCTTCTTCAACCCCTTTTCCCTAACCAACCCCCTAATATTTTCCACATCCTCCCATTTCCCATCCACAGCATAAATATTCGACATCAAAATGTAATAACCCGAATGATCGGGGGCCAATTCAAACAATTTTTTGGCGGCGATCTCTCCAACCTCGCTGTTCTGATGTATCCTGCATGCCCCGAGCAATGCCCCCCAAACATGTGGTCCGATCGGCTTTGGCATTTGATTAATTACGTATAAAGCCCCATCAAGTTCGCCAATTCGGCCAAACAGATCAACCATTATGGCGTAATGCTTGAAATCGGGTTTTAAATCGTATTCGTGAACCATTCTGTTGAATAGTTCAATCCCTTCTTTCACTAAGCCCGAATGGCTACAGGCTGATAAAATCGATAAGAACGTGACATTGTTAGGACAAACAGTCGAATCCTTATTCATATGATTGAACAAATCGAGTGCTTTTTCCCCTTTACCATGAATTCCGTACCCTGCAATCATCGAGCTCCAGATGACGATATCTTTGTGATTTATTTCTTGGAACACCCTGATTGCATACTCCAAGCTACTGCATTTTGAGTACAGTTCAATGAGGGAAGCACCAACAAAAACGTTATTGTTGAATCCGCCTTTTATTACAAACCCGTGTAGGCAAAAAGCTTGTTGAAGAATCCCCAATTCAGAACAAGCTGTCAGAATCTTCACCATGGAGACAGCATCGGGTCGAACATGGCTGGAAGAAAGCATGTTATAGAAAACACCCATCGCCTTTGAAGATATCCCGTTTTGGACACACCCGCAAAGCAAAGCAGACCAAGAAACTTCATCTTTTTGGGGTATTCTCTCAAAGAGTTCTATTGCTTCATTAGGCGAAGAGCAAGTCATATACATATCTATAAGAGCAGTGGAAACCAATACATCGAGCTCAAACCCTTCTGATTTTGTGATTTCGTGTATTTTTTGGCCTTGTTCTAGATTATTAGTCACTTCACAGGCTTGTAAAGCGCCAATTAAGGTAACCGTATTGGGTTCAAGTCCTGTGAGTAGCATTTCGTCGAACAGAGATAATGCTTTATTGGCGAACCCGTTATGAGCGTAGCAAGAAATCATTGAAGCCCATGAAATCACGTCTTGTTCATCCATTTTTCTGAACAAATTGGACGCGTTATGGACAGAATCGGTCTTTGCGTATAGATTTAACAATGCATTGGATAAAGATAATCCGCTTTCGAATCCCCTCCTAATGATGAATCCATGAACACTAGTTCCGGCCTTTTGATTCAGCAATTGGGAACAAGCGGAAACAACACTAACTAGGGTTACCGTGTCGGGATTCACATGCTCCATTGTTACCATTTGAGTGAAAAACATGAGTGCTGCTTCAGGATAAGAATTCTGTTCATACCCAGTGATCATGGTAGTCCAGAGGACAATGTCTGGTCGAGAATATTGATTGAAAACCCGTAAAGCTTCGGCCATTTCTCCGCATTTCGAATAAAACTCAATCAGCGAAGACCCAACGAATAAGTTCGAATCGATCTCTTGATTTTTCTTCACAAACCCATGAATTGCTCTGCCGGAATTCAGTGACCTCACTCCGGTGCAGGCCTTTAGAGCGACGGGAACGGTGAAATGGTCGGGCGCTTGGGTGGATACCATCTGAGAGAAGAGAGACAGGGTTTCCTCGTACTGTTTTTCGCAGCAGTAGCGCTTGAGAATGTTGTTCCAGACGTAGACAGTTGGGTGAGGCGTTTCGTCGAACAGCTTGCGTGCATTTTCGAGCGGCGAGTACTTCGCGTATAATGTGTTCAGTTTTGCGGCGAAGAAGCTGCGTTGGAGGTGGGCGGTTTTGATGGTGAGACAGTGGACTTGGGCGACTGATCTGCCATTGTTACATGCTTCGAAGAAATTGAGAAGAATTTCCCGCCTTTTCATATAAGAGAAAATCCAAAATCCCACGTTTATCGGTTTGGGAACCCTAGCCAAAGACGTGGTCCAATAGGAAAATAGAGTTCAATTTTTATGATGAGAAAACAAAACGGGGTTTTGACATTTTGTACCCCTGAAGTTTTATTAAAATTTTACTTTGGTCCTCATGCTTTTAATTTGAACATGTAACACCTTAAAGTTTGTTAATTGTCTCACTACATATCATTTTGCCCGTTTCAATTTTGAACCGAAAACTGCCGTCTCTCATACTCCTAACCGTTTTCAAGAAATTTTATGGGCAATTTTAGTCTCATTATTCTCTCTCGGTCTCCTTTCTCTCCAATTCCCCAAATACTCAGAAATATACATATAACATAATATATAAATATTATTTTTTATTTTTTATTTTACTGTTACAATTAATTACACATATTTTACGTTGTTCTCCACTTCTCTGGCAAAAATAATTGTTGGCGGGATTGTCGGTAACATCTCCCTCTCTCTCTCTCTCTCCTCCCAAAAAAATAATACATTCAAAAAATAAAATTACACTAACAACCCCCACCAACTTCAAGCGCCACACCACCCCTCCACCCCCTCATCCCCCACCGCCCATCCTTGTCCTGTCGTCACCCCTTTTCATCCTTTTCTTCTTACACTCATTTTTGTCTCCATAATATATGTATATATGCATGCCGGATCCACGTATCCAAGTCATGGACATGAAGATCCAAGCTCAAATCTACATATCCAAGCATATGTACACACACACATATAGAGAGAGAGAAATGGGTGTGAGAAGAAGAAAAAGAGACGGAGGAGAAAGGGGGTATAGTGGGACATGGATGGGACAACAAGGGATGGCCGACAGTTGCAACTGAGACAGAGGAGATGTTTTTAAGTGGGGGCTATTAGTGTAATTTTAATTTTTTGAATGTATTTTTTTTTTTTTTTTGCATAAGAAAGAGAGAGAGAGATTCATCGAAGCCGTCACTGACAGGGGTGGTCATGGGGCCGGGGGGGCCGCCTAGCCCATTATCTTTTTTTTAGTGTTTAGGCTTGATTTTTCAGCCCATGTGCAAGGCTAGGGCCTCAAAATTTAGGCCCGTTCATTTTTAGAAACGGGTTTGGGCATTGCCATTTTTGTTTAGGCCCGAATCGACCATTTATTAATATATACATATGTCTGTGTGTGTGTGTGAAAATTAATATTGGTAACTACTAATTATTATGTATGAATGTATTTTATAATTTTAATTTGTTATTTTATTATTTATTTGTAAAATTATAAAAAAAATTATAAGGTTGAAATTTTTGTTTAGAGTCGACTTTGGACATGATAATAGAGTCAGACCATAGGACTAGGCAGGGCTTGAGATTAGCATTTTTTGTAATAATATCCTAGGTAGAGCCTGGTTTGACCCATGATCACCCCTAGTTACCGACGGTCGCGCTAGCGTGGTTTTCGACGGAAAAGACGGGGAAAAAGAAGAGGAAGGAAAGAAAATAAAATAAAAAGTTCACTGAGAAATATGTGTAGTTAATTTTAAGAGTAAAATATAAATAGGAAATTTGAATCACGTTGAAACCAATTTAATAGTTTAGGGACTAAGTTTGTCAAGGGTTAAACATCAGGAACCACTTAAACACCCACCCCAAACTTGAAGGACCAAAAAACCCATTTTCGCTTGATTTAGACTGAAGTGGAATGATTATTGAACTTTAGGATGTGATGTTTTTAAGCTTTTTTCTGGATTTTAGAAGAATGATTATTGAATGTGATGTTTTTGAACTGAAACTACTAGGATCAAAGTAAAATAATAATAAAAGTTTAGGGGAACAAAGTGTCAAAAATCCCCAAACAATAGACAATAGAACGTATTTTTTTTATGTTAAAAACCTCCGTATCCAATAATTACTAAGGATGGTTATGGGCCTTGGGGCCCACCTAGCCCGAACGGTCCGGTCCTATTTTTTTAGGACTTGGGCTTAGGATTTGAGCCCACGGGCAGGGCCTGAGCCTAGGTATTAGGACCCGATCAAAATTAGGGCCGGGCTTGGGTAAGGTTAAAAAAATTTATGCCCGGCCGAAGGATATTTAAAAATAAAATATATATATATATATATATACACACACACACATTACAATACAACCCTAATATTTGAAATATTAGTTTTCTTTAGAAATTGTAATTTTAATATTTTTTGTTGGTTTGGTGTTGAATTTTTTGTATTTATTTTTGAAATTTAAAAAAATAAAACAGGGCAGGACCTGAGCCTAGGTATTAGGACCCGATCAAAATTAAGGCCGAGCTTGGGCAAGGTTAAATTTTTTTAGGCCCGGCCCGGCCCGAAGGATATTTAAAAATAAAATAAAATAAATAAAATATATATATATATATATATATATATACATATATTACAATACAACCCTAATATTTGGAATATTAGTTTCCTTTAGAAATTGTAATTTTAATATTTTTTGTTGGTTTGGTGTTGAATTTTTTGTATTTATTTTTTAAATTTAAAAAAATAAAATAGGGCCCGGGGCCCGTGGGCCAAGCTTTGGGCTTAAATTTTTTTTATAGGGCCGAGCTTGGGCATAAAATTAAGACCCGATCACTGGGCCGGATCGGGCTAAAGCCCAACGTTTTTTATAGTACACTAGTCTAAGCTAGGCCTGACCCACGACCATCCCTAATAATCACATTGAGTTTTGATTAATCCGGATCGAGTTGGGTCAGACCACAAGGACGACAAAATTCTCTCTATCAAGTTTTAACGCAACCGTATTTTTAAACTTCAAATTAAGGATTTTGATTAAGTTAAATTATCTCTTCACCAGTTCATCTACGCGCTGGTATAAACAATAAACAATAGAATGTACGCTGGGTCGAAAACGAACAGAGGAAGAAAATGGTGTAATAACTGAAAAGGACGGGGAAGAACAGAGCATCCGATGAGAATTAGTGTCTTCCAGTTGTGATCATAGGATGTCCTTCTCCTTCTTCCTTAAATTACATTTATTTCATCTTCTCCCTTCTCTCTCTTCTTTCTCTCTCCTCTGCATACGACCACTATATATCGACGTCCCTTCTCCATTCTCATGAAGAGTTGGTGCTCTCTCTCCTATTCAAACTCCCAGCCGTAACCCATTTGATTAACGTAAGATCACTCTCAACGGGTCAATTTTTTTATTTTCTTTCGTTTGTCTCCGTCTTCAATTTTTGTCGATTGTCTGAATTTAGGGTTTGACAGCTTCTTTCCTCGATTTGATGATACGAACGTGTTAATTTGCAGTGTGGGTTGAGGAAAGTTGAAGGTGTAGCTCTCGATTTGTACGATGAATGTGATTCAAAAGGCAGATGGATCGCGCAGGATTGTGTTGTCTGAACCGACTGGATCAACGGCTGAGGTTCGTCTCTTGTTTCTTAATTGTTATTGCATGTAATTGATGTGGTATTTTGAAATGTATAAAGAAGATAATGTTGAAAAAATTAGTTCAAAATCCCACCATTTTTGAGACCTTTAAGGTTGTCAGTTCAGTCTGGAGAAATAATTCTTTTAAGGTTGTAAGAACCTTGTAGTTGAATTTTGAAAATTGGTGCAGGTGCTTCTCCATGGTGGTCAGGTTGTTTCTTGGAAGAATGAAAGAAGAGAAGAACTGCTTTTTATGAGCAGCAAGGTCAACCCTTCTTCTATATTGTTTCTGTTTCCGCTTCCAATAAACTGGGACGAGAACTCTGTTTCCGTTCTGGATATTCCATGACTAAAAACATGTTTGTTACCTAAAATTATTTCTTTTAATTTATGAGAATAGAAACAAAAATACACGTTTGATTGCAATTTTTGTTCCCTTTTTTGTCTTGAAATGTATGGCAACAAATATACATATTTCTTAGTCGGCGGCTTGGTGGTGGCCGGCGGGCTGGTGGTGGGAATAGTTTTGTGGGAGTGATTAAGGAATTTAGGAAATACTCCCAAAATTTTGGGAGCAGAATTGAGTTCACTAAACGCGTTTTTGTATTTCAATCCTAGAATTTTGGGAGCAGGAACAGAAATCAGAGAACGGAAACAGGGCCTTGATCCCAGAATTTCGGGAGCAGTAACCAAATGGGGCCTTAATTTCTTATAAAATGCCAATTAACATGATTAGAATTCAGAAACTGATTTCTTAGATGGTGTTTGTTTATTGTTTCCGTTCCTTTTTTTTTTTTTTTTTTTTAAGGAACAGGAAGTCAGAAACAGAGAAAGAAAAAAGGAACAAAAACACTAATGAAAACACCTTCTTACTTGCAAATCCATGAAATCTTTATGTATGAAAAATATGAGGATTTTTTCGTTTTACAGGCAACTACAAAACCTCCTAAAGCCATGTCAGGTGGCGTATCCGTCTGTTTTCCACAGGTTTGATGCTAAAAAAAAAAAACCTGGTTTTCTACATCTCCATCTTTGTCGAAATTTTGAATTTTAACTATTAATTTCAAACCGTAGTTTGCAAATTTGGGTTCGGTAGAACAACATGGATTTGGAAGGAACAGATTGTGGTCGGTGGATAATGATCCTTCACCTCTACTTCCTGCTAATAACCAATCAACAGTCGATCTAATACTAAAATATGCAGAGGAAGATCTAAAGACTTGGCCACACAGGTAAACAAACTACATGCAAAAAGCATTATACTTTTAATCCCTCAAAATAAAAAACGTTGTTAATGATTTTGGATGTATAAATGGCATGTGCTCAGCACGTGACTTTCGAATGAGGATATTTTCGTCATTTCATCACTCCACTAACCTTAAGACGTCTTCCATTAACCGTTTTCCAACAATGATTCGAGAGAGATAAGTCTGAAATGTCATCAGGGGAAAACTTCTAGTTTTAATTGAGTGATGAAATGACAAAAATATCCCCATTAAAAGTTACGTTCTGACGTTCTGTGCACAACCCATTTTTCACAGACGCCCACCCCATACTTTAGGGACACAAAATATGAATTTCCCGTTCTCTATAGTTGTATACGGTTTGACAATTTATGGTAAATTTTTTTTTTCAGATATGAGTTAAGGCTTCGTATTTCTCTGAGTGCTAACAAGCTCACTTTGATCCCTCGTATGAGAAATATCGACAACAAGTCCTTCTCGTTTATGTTTGGTTTGCGTAATTACTTATCAGTATCTGATATCAGGTTCGACTTCATATATATATATATATATATGCATATATAATCATGGTTTTCCATTTTAGCCGGTGGGTTGAAAATGAAAATAGGTGTAATTTTCAATTTTTCGCAGCGAAATTCGTGTTGAAGGGTTGGAAACACTTGACTACTTCGATAATCTGTTGCGCAGAGAGAGGTATACCGAGCAGACTGATGCAGTTACCTTTGATGCTGAGGTATTCAGTCTTATGTTATCCGTTTTGCAGTGTCTGAATACTAGGTAAAACAGACAAGAAGTAATTTTTAAACTACTTTTTTGGCTATCAATAAGTAGTATTTTTTTTTTTTTTAATTATTTTAAGATTGATAGAGTGTACTTAAGCACGCCGACAAAGATAGCCATGATAGACCACGAGAAGAAGAGGACCTTTGTGCTGCGTAAAGACGGAATGCCTGATGCAGGTTTTGATTGTAAACTTCCTTTTTTTCGGCCGGGGGATTGGCACTTTTTACCCCAAAAGTTTGACCATTATTTCACTTTGATCCCTATAGTTGCAATTTGAACACGTAAAACCCTGAAGTTCCGTGATCATCCCACTTTTGTCCAAATCAATAACTTCATTGCAATTTTGGATGACAAATAGTCAATTGTCGTGCATCCAACTTTTTTTGGGGGGGTTTTATGGGTAGTTCTGCAAAGAAACGCTTATATATATGTATATATATTAGGTTGTATGTATATTTTTGAGTATTTGGGAAGGAGGCGGCTGAAATTGCCCATAAAATCTCTTAAAAACAGTTAGATACATGGGATGATGCTGGTTTTCATCTGAAAATTGTATTAACTTTGACTATAGTGGGATGATTAAGAAACTTTACGGTGTTCTATGTTCAAATTGAAACTTAGGGATATATAATGTGAAAAACCCTTTCTAAATATATATATATATTTTTTTTTGTTACGATTTTTTTTTAGTTGTTTGGAATCCTTGGGACAAGAAGGCGAAAGCGTTACCGGATTTGGGGGACGACGATTACAAGACAATGTTGTGTGTGGATTCAGGTGTTGTTGAGACATCAGTTGTATTGAAACCTTGTGAAGAGTGGAAGGGGTTTCAAGAGCTGTCTACTGTCTCCTCAAGCTATTGCAGTGGCCAGTTGGATCCAAGGAAGGTTCTTCATGGACTTACCGGCTAGTTTCACCTGTCTCTTTTTCGGGTAAATTGCCCCCGCCCCCCGTCCCGTAATAACTCTTGTTAATACAATAAGACGACACTACTATTTTAATCTCTCTACTCTTTTTAACACTAATTCTCACTTGCACTCCAATTTCACTATTTATATTTGTCACAGGTCACAAAAACACGACGGTGGATTCAAAAAATTGGTTGAACGGGGGACTAAATTTTTTTTAGGGAGTTCGTTGGGCGTTTTTTTCAAAAATACGGTGATAATGATGAAATTTTTCAAAAATTCAGGGGAGGGGCTCGAGTCCTCCCGGGTATTTAGTAACCCGCCGATGGATTCACCTTAGCCCTTACCTCTAAATTTTTGAAAATTCACATTTTTGCATGTTTTATTTTTTAATTCTTGTTTTCTATTTCGACGGGCAAATTGTGGTATATATATGTATATATATATTCCTCATTGAAGGCATGAACCAAGAAAGAGAGTGTTTATACCCGACACCACCTCTTATTCTGACAAATATCTCAGTATTTGGTATTTCGGATATTATAAAAATAAATTGAGGTATGTTATTTATCGAAATAATAAGATATCTTTAAATTTGTTTTTCAAACCAACAAGGTGTAGTTAAAGTAGCAAGGCATACTTGAGAGGCCTCTGTAAGGTCAGGAGTTTGAGCCTGTGGAAAAATACTTGTTGGGAGGGACAACCACGTACCCTGAGCGAACTGTTTTTCACTCTGTGTTGGCAGCGAATTATTTTTTACTCTGTGTCGGTAAGGGAACACTCGTAAAGTTATAAAAATAGTAAAAATTGTTTTTCAAGGGGATTGATGTAAAATTTATCAGTTTAATTAAAAGTCTTTGAGTTTGACCATGTCCAATTAAGAACATTTTTGTCATGTCATTTGCAAATGTTGTGATGTCACATCCGATTTCATTTTTTTTTTCCTTTTTATTATATAATCTAAATATACTGTGTAATTCAACAATATGTAACTCAAGTAATAAGATAAATGACAAGACACACTTGAGTTAAAACAGTTAAATGGTCTTTATAAGGTCAGAAATTTGAACTTGCGAAAAAACACTTATTGAGAGCAGCAGCCACGCACCCCGAACGAGCTAGTCTTTTACACTGTATGAGTAGGAGGACATTCGTGCGTATAAAAAAAATAAAATTATCTTTATTTTAATTATTAGTAAATTCTAAATGAACTTTTATTATAGAAGTTTCATGGCTTTGATGATGCAAATGAGTGATATTATTTCTTTCTTTTTTTATTTTTTAAGAAAAGATAAATGCATTTGAGTAAACTTACCAAAGAAGAAATTTGAGTAGAATTATATGATAGATAAAGTAATAATAATATTATGAGTTTATACTCCAGATATTCTGACGCTCTTATTATTTATCATTTTTATAATACGTGAGACAATTTTTTTATTTTTTATTTGATATAAAAGTGCCGTTGTTTTTTATTTTTGCACCTCTCACAAAAAAAAATTCACAAATAATCGATTCAATTTTATAAACAAAAATCGATCAATAATATCGAGCTGTTAAATGTACTCTCGCAATTAACTACTATTAAGAATCAATAAAAGAGTATATGCGGCATTTGAACTTAACAATTTGTACCTACTGCCAAAAAAAAAAAAAAAATCACGAAACAAATTTTTAAAATAATGCATGATTAGCATAACAAACAATTTTAACTGAATAATTTGAACCTACTATAAAAAAATATAAAAAATAAAATTAGAAAAAAAATACGATCACTTGTTGGATTGAACACGTCTTACGCCCCAAAATTTGGGACCATAACAAAAAAAACAATATCTTTAAAATAGTGTATGATTACGTATAATAAATAGGGGTGGTCAAGGGTCCGGGGGCCCGCCCAGCCCGAACGGTCCTATCCTATTTTTTGAGGACTTAGGCTTAGGCTTTGAGCCCATGAGTAGGGCCTGGGCGTAGGTGTTAGGGCCCGATCAATTTTGAGGCCGGGTTTGGGCAAGACCAAAAAATTTTAGGGCTGGCCCGACCTGAAGAATAATTAAATATATATATATACACACACACACACACACATTATACACACAAGACAACAGTAATTTTAATATTTCTTGTGGATATGATATTGTAATTTTTGTATTTATTTTTTTAATTAAAAAAAAATTATAGAGCCGGGGGGCCCTAGGTTTTTTTATAGTACCGGACTTTGGGCTGAGATTTTTTTTATATGGCAGGGCTGGGGCTTGGAATTAAGGCCCGATTATAGGGCCGGGTAAGGCTCGGGCCTAGCAATTTATTATAATACCCTAATCTAAACCCGGCCCGGCCCATGACCACCCCTGATTAATAAACGTATCTTTTCCAAAGGAATCTCATATTATTCCATTTATGTCCCTGATTGTCTCCACTCTATTCAGGTCATATTATTATTATTTATTTGATTTAAAGAGATGTATACGTGTTGTAAATGGAAAATTATATCTTCGGTCCCCAAATTACAGGTCGGTATTTATATGGACCATGAGATTTACGAAATTACATATTTGGTCTTTCAAGTTTCACGTTTGTTTCAATTGTACAAAATTTAAAACTTTGTTAATGATTTTAGATGAAAGATTGCTCAGCACAGTAACCTTCTAATACGATATTTTCGTCATTTTAGACGATTTTTTAAAAAATAAAAGAGAAAAATATGAATTTTTATTAGGAAAAAATTATTTTAGGTATAATAGAGTGATGAAATAATGAAAATACAACTCATTTTTTGTTCAAAATAATTAAAGGGCGCTTACCATGAAAATAAATATTTTTGTTCAAAATAAATCACGATCATCAAAATGAGAAATTAATTTTTTTTTTTGGAGTTTTGAATTAGAATGTATATGAATATTATATATAACATTAACTGTGATGTTAATGTTATATATAAAACCACTACAATCTGTGTAACCTGTGAATATTAAATATAACATTCATTGCAATAAAAATAATATCAATTTATGTTAATAATAACACAAATTATATGAACGTATTGAATGTAACTCTATTTTGATAACGCATAAAATCGTATTAAATATAATACGAATGTGAAAACTGAAAATTCTGAAAATACCATGTGAATGTAACATGAATATACAAATTTGAAATTAATGAAAAAAATAGTAAATGTAATATTATTCAGATAAATCTAAATATCTAATTAGATCGTAAAAAAAATGTGTACGACAATAGTTAAATTGATTTTATTGTGAAACTGTTAAATATGAAAAATTCCAATCTCATGAATCTCACAGATGTAATTTCATGGTTTTTAAATTTGGGATTGGAAGATTTGAAAATTTTGTATACTGAGATTGTGTGGTTTATTTTTAAATATTAACGACGTTTTTTAATTTTGTAAGATTAACAAATGTAAAATTTTGACGGAATGTGTAAGTCTAAAAACTTCGAGGTCCACATATTTAAGGGGAAAAAACGACAGGAGAAAAGTGGTAGACCATATTGTTTCCTGACGCAGACATCAATTACTTCCGGTACTCCAAGATCAAGAAACTGAACCGGAGTAATCGTTGATAAGCTTAAAATCAGCTCACCCAACTACTCAGAATCACTCCCTCAAAAAACCCTTCTGATTTGTTCTCTGTTAATCGGAAGTGTTCTGTTCTTCTCCTGTTACCTTCTTCGTTTTCCAGCCATTGATTTTCGCCGTCGCCGACCGGAGTTTTTTTGTGGGTTTTTCGAATTTTAGTTTTTTAAACACTAGGCTGTTGCCTGGTGGCCAGTGGGTTGTCACCGGAAACACGTGGGTTTCTTCCTTTTGTTTTTACCTCCCAATCGACGGCATCTACTTTGAAAATTCTTCGATCTCAAAGCGTGATTTATGGGGGTCGTCTTCAATGAAAGCAGAGCAACAGGGCATTTACTTGTTCTCTGCAGAGCTACTTAAATGCGTGAAGAACAATTTCAGGGGTTTTCGATCTTGTTCTGAATTTTGCTGAAACAGAAACAGAAATGGGATCTGGAAATGGGTTTTATTCAGTGGAACAGTTCGATTTAGAGTCCAAGTGGTTGATTGATCCAAAGCTTCTCTTCGTTGGACCCAAGATTGGAGAAGGTGCTCATGCCAAAGTGTACGAGGGAAAGTAAGTCAACTCTTATTGCATCAGTACTCCGCCATTTTTGTTGCAGCAAGCTATCTTCAGATCTCAAGCTATAAGTTTTGAAAATTGACTGTTTTGGACTAATGATTCTGGATTGATTTACTACAAGAATTTTTAGTACAATGTTGTTCGTATGCCATGGATTGTGGAGTACTTATTTATGCCTTGCTCTTTTGTTTTTATGGATTTTTTTGGGACCAATTCGTGGGAGTTGGGAGGTCTTGATTCCAAATTGATAAAAAGTTTGGAACACTAATTTTCTGATTAGGGTTGCATCATTAACCGCCGCCGGCCACCTTACTCTTGCAACCCCTGTAGCTGAAACTTTGGTCATCGGTTGCCGGAATTGTTTCTAGTTACATTCCACTACTTTTTAGTAACGTTTTTTTTTAATATACATTTTGGTTACAATTGTTTAGCCATATTTAATTAATTTTTCGGTTGCCGGTCGTCAGAAAATTACGTGAATGTAACTAAAAATATTCTAAAATATAGCTAAAAATGCACTTAAAAAATATAACTAAACAGTATATTAAAAAAAAATAGTTACATGTAACTGAAAATACACTAAAAAATAGTTAAATGTAACCAAAAAAAATCGGCTTGGCGGGGCAACATCGGGTGGCGACAGAGTGTGGCGCTGATGGTAGATGATGCAAAAATCAATTGGAAGCATTTGATTAGAGATAGAGCATAGGATCTAAATTTTGGACTATTAACCGATTATCCTTTTTTTTTTTTTTTTTTTTTTTTTTCAGATATAAAAACCAGAATGTTGCTATCAAAATTGTTAACAAGCGGGAGACACAAGACGAGATAGCAAAGAGAGAAGCCTGTTTTGCACGGGAGGTTGCCATGTTGTCAAGAGTTCAACACAAGAACTTAGTGAAGGTTGCCCTAAACTACTTTTTTTTCTTCCCTATGTTGGAAATATCAATGAATTTCATGCATTACTATTACTAATGTTGTATGTATCTATGCATGCAGTTCATTGGAGCTTGTAAAGAACCGATCATGGTGATCGTAACTGAGCTTCTTCTTGGCGGCACATTGCGTAAATACTTGCTGAACATGCGGCCGAGATGCTTGGACAGGGGGGTCGCTATCGGATTTGCCCTCGACATAGCACGCGCAATGGAATGCTTACACTCTCACGGCATCATTCATCGTGACCTCAAACCTGGTATTCGTCTATTTTCATTTTTCTTTTCAATGGATCATAAAAGAATATAGGCTATTCTCTTCTGTTTATATAGCGCAACATTAGACTAAATATGGAAGGAAATTGCCCATAATAAATGGGCTATGACTAATGAAAACAAGGAAACTATCAAATCGGTCAACATGACCTAAAAATACAAAATATGACCTAGATACTAGATATTCCAACACTCCCTCTCAAGTTGGGGAGAAGATGTTTCGTGGTCCTAGTTTAACAAGAGTTGACTAGAGAAGAGATGGGCCGATGGATTTGGTAAACATATTGCAGCCTGTTCGAGGATAAAGCAAAGTGAGGTGTGATAATTCCCGCGACGAACTTTCTCTTGGTCGAAGTGAATATTG
Source organism: Eucommia ulmoides (assembly GCA_016647705.1). Classification (NCBI taxonomy): domain Eukaryota; kingdom Viridiplantae; phylum Streptophyta; class Magnoliopsida; order Garryales; family Eucommiaceae; genus Eucommia; species Eucommia ulmoides. The sequence goes on along the minus strand of CM028339.1, from coordinate 945,452 downwards.
ACCTCAATATGCTTCATTTCTCTCATGAATGACTGAGTCATAGATAGCATGATGGCAGATTAATTATCGCAAAAGAACAAAGATGAGTCCATCATGGGTAATCCTAACTCAGCCATAATGAGCGAAGCCAAAGGTGTTCACACATTCCCTAGGCCGTAGCGCGATACTCGACTTCAACAGAGGGTCGAGAGACGAATGCTTGTTTCTTGTTTTTCCACAAGATAAGATGACTACCCCGGAAGGTGCATTGTCTTGAGGTGGAATGCCTTTCACTCTTTGACCCTGCATAATCAACGTCAGTAAAGTAGGAGAGTCTATCCTGTGCTCTCGCCATATAGAAGAGACTAAGGCCGGGACAAGTTTTGAGGTACTAAAGGATGTGAGGTGGCTGCATAAACTACCTCACAACACTCAAGGCATAAGTAAGATCTGGCCTCGTGTTGGTCAAGTACATAAGACGGCCCACAAGTCTCCAATAATGCTGAAGGATCGGTTGATAATTCTCCTGATTCAGTTGTCAACTTAAGGTTCGTGTCCATTGGGGTCAAGAAAGGTCTACATCCGAGCCAATGTTGCAAAAGGCTTTCGTGGGACTCGCCCCGGGGCTTGCCCAGAGGTGGGGCTGTCATAAATTGCCCGGGGCTATGAGGCTGGGCTATTTTCCAATTGGGCTTGCACCCAGATGCTGTGGGCAACGCCCAACATCGCCCAGGGCTAAGTTTATCAGGACTTACGCCCTGTGTTTCTATCATTAGAAAAATCAAGAGAGAAGATTTGATTTTGCACTTGTTTGGTATGTTCGTCTTCGTCTTCGTCTTCATCACTTCGTTGGTTCCAGACAACGAAGGCTGGAGGTGCGGCCAAGGTTTGGGGTAGCAGATGTTATTATTCAAATAGGAAGCAGATGTCGATAGCGGTGGAAATAGGAGAACTATGATTAAGTTATGCTGTTTTTTTATGTTTTATTTGGAAATAAAGTAGGCATTCGATAGATTAAAGAAGAACAAAAAAAGAACAATATTTAATAGCATCCCTAAATAGGTTGGTCCCATGTGGAAAAATAAATTAAATTACTATTTATGATTCATAACTTTTGTTATTTTATGATTTTATCTATATTTATTTTTCATATATATTCTTTTTATTTATTTTTTATATCTTTTAATTATATATTATATTTTTAAATATTAAAAATTTAGGTATCATGGGGCTTACAACACTGATCCGAGCATACCTGAATCCTGAAGTAAATTGAGAGCATACTTTCGTTGAGATAGAGATATACCTTGGCGAGAACGAGCTACCTCAACCCCGAGGAAGTATCAAAGAGGACCAAAATCCTTAATGTTGAAGATTTTTTCAAGGTTACTCTTTACCCGAACAATACCTAATGCGTCATCTTCAGTAATGTGGATGTCATCCACATAGATGGAAATAATGATATACTGACCCTAAGGATGATGATAGATGAAGCATGTATGATCTGAGTAAGTTGGGTAAATCCCATGGTAAAGGAACTACTGGACAAATCCTGTGGGAACTGCTCAAGTCCATAGAAGGACTTTCAGGTGTGACATATTTTCCCAGAATACTACCCTTGAGTTCCAAAATTTGGTAGAGGATCCTCGTCGATGATTTCAGACAGGTTGCCATGAGAATGCATTCTTGTCATCTAAGTTAATGAAAAGGTCAATAATGGGCAGCAGTCAAAAAGATAAGGAAGCGAACTGTAATCAATTTTGCAATAGGGCAAAGTTGCAGTGAAGTTCGTGCCCAGTATCTGAGTGAATCCTTTGGCAACTAGTTGAGCCTTATATTCGTCAATAGAACTATATGCCAGGTATTTCACATTGAACATTCACTTACAGCCAATCGGTCACTCACCAGTAGGACAAGTCCCTAGTCTGATTATGCGGAAGAGCATCCATTTCCGCTTTCATAGAGGCCACCCATTTTGAATTTTGGAGAGCCTCATGAACTGATCGAGGGAGTGAAATTGAATCAACCTTGTCAAGGAAAGATTTGTACTGATCATAGAGACGCTGAAAGTACATATACTTAGCAATAGGATGATTAGTACTGCTTGAGAGAAGATAGAGGGAAGGGGTGGCATTCATGGATGGGATAATGGGGTGGAATAGAATCAGAGGTTATGGGAGATGGTGGTATACTTCCCAAGAAGATACTGGCAGGGGAGCTGAAGCACGATAACGATAGGAGTAAACCAGTAACAGGACAGAAGGAGAGGCCGGAGAGGAATCACTAGAGGAAGGTGTAGTGGTTGGCGTATAGGGATTGGGCATGGAAACAAAGAAGGGTCCTCCGTGGAAGGGTCTGTTGTGGAGTATTCCTTTGCAGGCCTGGCCAAGGGACGATAAGTGCCTGAAAGAAGAGTTACAGGATCATAGCACTTAACCTTTGAACATGGCGAGTACTCTTAGAAGACACATAAAAATAACTGAGCCTCATGCTATTGTACTAAAATCATGCCGTATTCACAATGGTGTTGTTTTTATCCTATAAACCACATGGCATGCTTCGAGAACGTTTCTGAATTACTTTGCATTTGTTCCCTCTTCTGTAGAAAACTTGCTGTTGACGGCAGACCACAAAACAGTAAAGCTTGCGGATTTTGGTTTGGCAAGAGAAGAATCGTTAACCGAGATGATGACTGCTGAAACAGGAACCTATCGCTGGATGGCTCCAGAGGTATATATTACATTTTTTTACAATTTTCTTTTTATTTCATTTTTTTATTTATGTTTTTTTCCCTCCAGCTTTACAGCACAGTGACATTGAGGCATGGAGATAAGAAGCATTACAACCACAAGGTTGATGCTTACAGCTTTGCAATTGTATTGTGGGAGCTCATACACAATAAACTTCCATTTGAAGGCATGTCAAATCTTCAAGCAGCTTATGCCGCCGCGTTTAAAGTAAAAATTCCGGTCCTTTTCTTTATTTTATTCTCTATTATCGGTTGTTTTTCATAGAAACAGCCTCTCTGTATACAGGGAAATGGTTGCGTACGTCTGACCCTCCCCAGACCCCGCAATGACGGGAGCCTTCGTGCACTTGGCTGCCTTTTTTATTTTCTGTTGCTTTTAGCATATAATTTTCATTAAATATCAAAGTAAGGAAATGATTTATTTATTTCTCGGGTTTTGATACTTGCACACCTGAAGTTTGAGTGAAATCTCACTTTGGTCCCATACTTCCAATTTAAACATATGGACACTGTAAAGTTTCTTAATCATTCCACGACTGTCAGTCGTTATCCCCATTACAATTTTGAACAAAAAACGATCATATGCCATGCATCTAATTGCTTTCAAAAGGCTTTATGGGCGATTCCAACCACTTCCTTCCCTCCTACTCTCTTTTTTGCCCAAGTACTTAGCAATATACATTTTACACACATACACACACTAGGGATTCCTCGTGCCTAAAGGCACCGTATTGATTTTTCTAATTTTTAAATGTAAAAATATAGTAAATAATAAATTAAATTTAAATATAAACTTAAATGGTACAAAATGTAATTATATTTAACTGTTTTAAAAATGGGGGTATAAAAAAAATTTATGAGATACTTTGGGATAGATTATTAGTTTGTTAGAGGTATTATATGATATAATATTATAAGGTTTAAATATGATGTTTAATTTCAACCGTTAGATCTAAAGTTGATCCAACGGTCAAAAATATCTATAATATCTCAATCCTTGAATCTAATCCAAGGGCTGGAAATGTCTCTTGGAATTCTTTACTATTGTTCCTTAAATATGTTCGCTTAATAATAGTACGTGCACAACAATTGATTGTATGTCGTTCAAAATTGTAATGAAGTAAAAATTTGGTTTGAAATGAGAGGATTACAGAAATTTAGCGCGTCATGTGTTCAAATTGAAACTATTGGTGACCAAAGTGAAATAACGGTCAAACTTCAGGGTTGCAAGTGTCAAAACCCCCTTATTTATTTTCTAATTCTTGGTTAAGCCTTTTCCTTTGGAGGTGCCTTTTGATTAGCGTTCTTGTTCCCAGAAACCTTGGAATAGAAACTTAAAAACAGCATAAAAAAATTAATAATTTGTTTATGTTCCTATCTTAATTATTTGTTCTAGAAATTTGGGGTCAGAACAGAAACAAATTTTCTTGTTCCTCTTTTTTATTTTTTTGTTTCTGTTCCAAGTTTTCTGAGAACAATAAGATATAGAAACAGAAACACTAAACAAACACGCCTAATTTGAGATTCTAACTCTTATTTTTTTTGGCAGAATGTGAGGCCGAACGTTGAAAACTTACCGGAGGATTTGGGTTTAATAATTACTTCGTGTTGGAAGGAAGATGCGAACGAGCGGCCAAACTTCAGCGAGATAATACAGATGCTGCTTCATTATCTCTCCACCATTTCTCCAATAATGGAACCTGCTGTTCCTCCCCGTATAATATGTACCTCCAAAAACTCCGTGTTGCCGCCTGAATCTCCAGGCACAAGCTCTTTAATGTCCAAAAGGGATGATTCCGGGGACACGCCTAAAACCCCCATGGAGCGTGAACCCGGAGGCGGACTTTTCTTCTGCTTCAGACATTGTTACTAGTACAAGTATACAAACACGTCGTCGGGCACGGGGCGAACAAAACCTTAATCTGTGTCTGAATTATATCTTTCCGGAAAGGGTTTTTTGGAGGGGGTTGGAGTTGGGGGTTGCTGAGATGTATTGTAGGTTTTTGTAAAAAATAAGGTCTCATCCAAAGGCCCTAAAAGCTCCATTGAAATGAAATGTAAGAAGAACAATCTCAATGACTAATAATGAGTTTTAGGTTCCTTTTTTATTAAATAATAGTAGGGAGGCAATTCAAATCGAACCGAGTAACCGAACGGTTCGGTTTTAAAGCCGATTTTTGGTTTGAGATAGTGACTGTAAAATCAAATCGCGTGACTGAATCGTGTAATTGATATTTTAGATATATGTTTATGATATATGTACTCACTTGTTTATTTACTTACATTTTAACCCGTAGTATGTATATAAATGTTTTATTTATTTATTTACCGTTGAACTCCTAGTATGTATCTATATATATATGTTTATAGGGTTTTGGTTTTTGTATAAAATTAAAAAATCTTAAATGGTTTTTTGGTTTTGGTTTTGGTGTTGTATAAAGTTAAATTGTTCGATTTTAAAATTTTTAAAAAAATTGGCAATTTTGATTTTGGTGTATGTCTAATGGTTTTGGTTTATAGTGAAACCGAACCATTGACATTCCTAAATTATAGTCATCTGATGGAGTTTTATCCTTTTTTTTCCAATCATAGAAGGTCGAAAAAGACCTTTCCGATCATGGAAGGTCGGTAATGAGTGAGCACGTCAAGGTCTTCCAGCTCTTCTAACCCGTGTCTTCCGTGGGTGTTAAATCTTGAAACCCGCATATGTATGGGCGGGTTACTGTTTGACCTATGTTCTTACGGGTTCGACTTGCCCGCCCGAGTAGACACAAAACGACGTCTTTTTAGACTTTATTACTTATGTTTATATTTTTTATTTTTTATTTTTTTTAATAATGGTTTACGAATTACATTATGATTTTTTTCTTATTTTTGTGTTACTATAATTTTGTCGCAATTTTTTTACAAATTTTTTGTAATGTAATGGTTTTTTCTTTTAGTAACATTTATTATATTTCAAGAGCAATTCACGGTTCTAATTAGTCCAACCCAAAAATAGGCTCAACCTGTACACTATTGGGTAGCCCACGATTTAAACCAACCAGTCTCAACCCGTACATCATTAGGCGGTCCACGGTTCAAACTAACCCAACCTGCCTAGTATTGGTTTGATTCGCAGTTTTGGCTCAATCCGCTTACTGCCCACCCCTAAGTTTTTTCCCTCCATCCTGTCACGTGCACGTCATGTGACAAAGTTTTGCACGTGTGCAACTCTCTAAAGTAAACACTAGGGACTAAAGTGATATTTATCTTAAACTTTGGGGGCACAATATGTATTTTCCCGGCATTTGGATTCAATTGCCTGGTGAATCCGTAATTGTAAAACCTTCGTTGAAGCTAAACCCCCGAAAACCCTTGGAAGAAGAGGACGAAATCCATGGCCGATTGATTTTCTGAGGAATTTCAATGGCAAAGATGCTAGCAAGCATGAAGTTTCAGTCCATTGAAGCATTGTCGTCGAGCTGATTCCACGAAGTAATTTACAATGCTCGCCGCCAGAATCCTTCGACGGAACTGCCCGAAAGCGCTCTCGTCTCTCGTCCTCAATCCCCTCTCCAAGTAATTTACATTCTATCTCTCTATCTCTCACTAAATCTGTATAGTGTATGAACATCTGTTGTTGATTTTGTGAACTTCAGGAATTCCGTGTTATTGAGAGATGCTTCGCCCATGTATGTGACGAGCAATGTGATTCAATCAAGTCTGCAATTCAAAGATGACTCGTATTCCTCAATTAAGCCGTTTAATTGCTTCGACGGGTCTCGGGCGATGTCCAGTTCAAGGGGAAGAAGCATGAGGAGCAGGGTGGAGAGTCGAATGCGGAAAGAGTCCGGCAAAACCCTAAGGGAGATCCGGCGAGCCAGTAAAATTAAGAAAAAATTGATGACCGATGAAGAGCGACTGATTTACAATCTCAGAAGAGTATGTCAATTTTCTTCCCACTCTTAGATTTCTTCAATCTCGTAATTTCTGTGATTCTCAGATCCAGTCTCTACTGTGTCATTATTGCCATCAAAATGGTTGAAATAATAGAAGATTGCTGGTGTTAGTTTTCTTGAAACTCCAGTAGAAGAAAAAATATGATTCCTTCATGGGGATGAAGACATTGAGATCACAGAGATATTTGCTTAAATGTTAAATTTAACTGAAGTTCAAATTTTGTTATTGACTTAATCTTTCATTCTTAGTGATTAACTCGCCCTCCCCAGCCAGATTTAGTGGAAATTCTTAGGGCTCATTTGGTTGTCTATCTTCCAACTCTCGAATCCGACAAATTTTCATTTAGTCAATTTATAGTTTGTTAAATTTTGGTGTTCATATGTGAATTAGTTTTTGTTCTAGTTGATATACTTCTTTTCATGTGTGTAATTGGATCAACGTAAAGCTAAGAGTTTTAACTTTATCAACAATTGTATGTTTCTTTGTTCATCCAAAATAAGATGATTTTTACAAGAACAACAAGAAAGCCTAAGCCTTTGTCCCGCCTACATAGGGATCCTTTCGAGCCATTCAAATTGTTCAAGGGTCATCCCCTCAGTTAACTTAAATGTAATAGGATCGTTTCTAATTGTCGCATACCAAGTTTTCTTAGGTCTGCCCTTCCCCCTTGAAGCACTTTCCAATTGAATTAAATCACATTTTAAAATAGAATAATTTAGACAACCGAACGGGCCCTTAACTTTTTTTATGTTGAGTTTGCTATCATATTTTTTGAATATACTGGGATTCCCCGTTCCTGAAGGAACTATATTGATTTTCAATTTTATAAATGTACAAAAATAGTAAATAGAAAAAATTAGCTATTAGAGTGTATATATAATAGTTGGGTGCAAAATATAATTAAACTCAACCGCTTTGTAAGTGGAGGAGTGAAATTTTTAGGCGGGTTTTTTTCCCTCCAAAAAAAATTTATAACCCAATTTGATCCATCCATGCTTCTCAAATTAATCTAATCCTTTAATTCATGGACATTTAAAAAAAAAAAAACGTGATAACAAAAAACGTGATTGATAGATGTACTAGGATTCCCCATGCCTCAACCACTTTGTAAGTGAAGGAGTGAAATTTTTAGGCGGTTTTTTTCCCCGCTAAATATTACATCTCCTCGTCTTAGTCATCGATTCATCCCAATCATTGCCAACCCTCTATTAAAAGACGTTTAAAACGTCTTGATTTATTGATAGATTACTTCGGGTGATTTCATTTCTTTTCTTGAAATGTAGGCCAAGAAGAAAGTGGCATTGCTTCTACAGAAGCTAAAAAAATATGAGCTACCAGAGCTGCCACCACCAAGGCATGATCCCGAGCTTTTGACCCCTGAACAGCTCCAGGCATACAAGAAAATCGGCTTCAAAAATAAAAATTATGTACCCGTTGGTGTTCGAGGGGTATTTGGAGGAGTGGTCCAGAACATGCACCTCCACTGGAAGTTCCATGAGACTGTGCAGGTTTGTTGCGATAACTTCCCCAAGGAAAAGATCAAGGGGATGGCCATAATGCTTGCAAGGTTGAGCGGCGGTATTGTGGTAAATATACATGATGTGAAAACTATTATCATGTTTCGTGGCCGAAACTATCGCCAACCGAAGAATTTGATACCTATTAACACACTCACTAAAAGAAAGGTCAGTAGATATACTTTCCCTTCTGTTTTATCACTTCTATCATATTTGTGAGTATTTAAAAACCCGTTCTCGTAGAAACTGAAAAGAAAGCAAAAAAAATAAGGCACCATTTGGCAACATTTTTTAATTAAAAAAATCGATCTGTCAAAAAATGTACTTTTACGTAAAAATAGAAGCAAAAAATTCTAAGCATGTTTGACAATAATGGGAGATTGTGTGGTTATTCTCATATGATGTCTAGAGAATTTGAGTTGAGAAGTTGTAGTAGATCAGTCTCTTAAAGAGTGTTTACACATTAAATGCAGGCATTATTCAAAGCCAGATTCGAGCAAGCGCTAGAATCTCAAAAACTAAACATAAAGAAAATAGAGCAGCAGCTAAGGCGGATGGGGGTGAACCCCGACGATCCAGTAGCCATGGCCAGTATCCAGAGAGTAGCTTCTACTTTCTTCAATGCAATCGACAAGCAAGAAGGAAGCCCTTACGTCTTCCATGAACAACAACAGAAAATGGGGGATGATTCGAGCAGAAGAAGAAGCTTATCAGAACCTGCTGAAGACAGTGATCAAGAAGAGCTTGACAAATTCATAGCCGATATAGAAAATGCAGCCGACGAAGAATGGGCTGCTGAGGAAGAAGCAGAGAGAGATGAGGTCAGCAAAATTAGGTATCGGAATAAAGAGGATATTGGGAGGTTCAGAAGACATGACATGGCACGAAATCAAGAGTCAGATGATGATGTCAGAGGAAGGGAACAGAGGTGGAATGGGAAGAAGAGAGGTGGCGATAGTGATGATGAAGATGATGAATGTGATTCTGATGATGAGATGGGTGAAATTAAAGTAGAAAAATGGAAAAACAAGAGGGTTGGTAGAAGTAATAACGGTAACAATGGGTTCAGGAGAGCGGCTGAGAGTAGATTCAATGTCCAGAGTCCCAAACAGGATTCTGGAACAGAGGATATGTTGAGTGATTTGGAAGATGCAATGTGGGAATCAGACAACGCGGAAGAACAGGATTCCAGACAACCTAGAACAGCCCGTCGTGATCGTGTGAACAGGAGTGATGAAGAGGAGGATTATCATCGGATTGAAAGATATCCAAAGAAGAGGGTGCAAGATTTTAACAGCGATGAGGATCAGTCCGGTGAAGCTTCCAGAAATTATGGGTCGGACGACATGATTAGTGGTGATGATGAAGAAGATGAGCAAAAGAGATCAAGAGTGACTCCCTATGAGTACAGGAGCGATAGTGAAGATGATGACGACGACAAGAGAAAGAAAAGCCCAAAACAATTGGATGAGGATTGGGACAGCGACTAACTCAGTTATGGCGCAATTTCTGTTCCATAATTTTATCGGACAAGGTAATTACAAGAATTGCATTTTCTAAGGAAAATTTACACTTTATGAGAAAATCGTCCATCGTGTTTTAATGAAACCCGGCGGTATCCATGCAAGTTGCCGCTCTCATATTATGATTCATAACCGACTTGAAGGAGTTTCTCGAATGCAATTTGCAAATTTTTGGAAGACAATGAAGAGGCAAATTTGATCATCTTCAGAAGCAAATATCATTTTGGAAGTGGTCTCAGGATGATGAATCTGCTTTCGAGTAAATTACATTTTGTATCCCATTATAGACTCCATTCTTTCAATTATGTCCTTTTCTTTTTCAGCTCAGTGGCTGTAGTTTTCAAGATATAAACATGATGTCTTGTTGAATTTGAGAAGCATGGTTAGTGCAAAGCTGTTTCAGCAATACAATAGTTAAAGTTGGTGTATTTATGCATTACAAGTGTGGTTTATGTTGTGACTTGTGACTATGACAATAAGCTTTCTATTCACAAATGAAGGTGACGCTGAACAGAAAAATACGTTGAAAAAAACTTGGAACGGAAACAGAAATATGAAAACGAAAAAAAAATAAAAAAAATCTGTTTCTGTTCTGCTCTTAGATTTTTAGAACAAGTTTTTTGGAAACTAAATAGAATTGTTCCGATATTTCTGTTTATGTTCCTAGAAAACTGGGAGCAGAAACAGGAATCTGAGAACAGAAACACTTTAGGAAAATCACATTTTTGGCCACTAAAGTAGGAGTAGGTGTCTATGTAGACCCAGAGGTTTTTTAAATTGCATATTTGATCCCTCTGAGGCCCCGTTTGGTTACTGTTTCTGTTCTCTGATTTTTGTTCCTGCTCCCAAAATTTTGAAATTAATGTAGGAAATCACATCTGGTAAACACATTTCTGTTCCCAAAATTTTATAAATAATTTTGAAGTATTTCCTGAATTCTTTAAGAATTTAAGAAAAAAAAAATGTTGATTTTTATTCAATCCCATAAAACTATTCACACTTGCTGGCCACCAAGCATTTAAAGAAAAAAAAAAAGAACAAATATTGCAATCAAATGTGTTTCTTGTTTCTATTTTCATATTTAAAAAAAAAAAAGAATAATAGTGTCACCAAACATGTTTATTCCCAAAATGCTCTAGAATGAAAATAAAATTTTCATCCCAGCTTATCGGAAGTAGAAATAAAAAAGCAGAAATACTAGCCAAACGCCACCTCAAGTTCCACATTTGTTTCAATTCCGCAAAATTGAGAACGATGTTAACGATTTTGGCATTATTTCATCGCTCTACTAAACATTTTTCCCTAACTTTTCTGTAACAACGATTCCTACTTCAATGTTTTTTTAATAAGCCTCTTTGTCTCATTCAGACGAATTATTGTCAAGAAAAGGTCAAAAGAAAACGTGAGTTTAGTCAAGTGATGAAAATATTTCCAGTACAAGGCCATATGTTGAGCACAATCTTAAACCCTAAACAAATATGAAATTTGAGAGATCAAATACACAATTTGACAAACCTCAGATCCACATAGACACGAATCCCCTACGTTACGGAACAAAAATGTAATTTCCTTGCACTTTAAATTGAATCATATCTTCATAAACAAACCCCCAGAAACAGAAAAATTGCTCAACTTTTACCCCAGAAACCCAACAATTTTACCTACTCTTCCCAGCATTTCAGTAAAGAAATAACTAAAAAATTTCTTGAAAATAAGTCATGGACTTCTATATATTGTGCTTCATATTCATCTTTCTCTTACACAATTTCCGGGCAAAAGATACCTGTACTTATCGGTGTTATCCAACAAATATGCAGGAAGATGAACGGCTGAATAAGAGTGCGGTATCGGCCCCATTCGCCCGATTATATCCTTGAATGTGTATTCCTCAGGCAGCATATCGAACAAATCATCCCCTTTGCATATCACTTCTTGAATCCTTTTCGGGTTCAGATAATGAGAAAATTTCACCCGATCGTTATGGCTATAAGCCTTCATCTTGAATATGAACTCGCTTATACGGGGAAAACAGAAGCTACAATGCCAACCCGAATCTGACAGTAGATAATCCGTCTGACGATAGTGTGCGTATTTAGTCTTACCCTTTTCGTATCTATGAATCGAAGCTCTCCAGCTGTTATGATCACTTGGAAACTCGAACGAGTAGAGATAATTCCTCAGCTGAAGGTGGAGGATCGAAGGGATGTCATTACACCACCTCAAGAGATTGATCGTGTGTCTACTAGGAATCTCATCTACATCAGACATTATCAGTAAATCATCATCCTGGATTCCTGCTATTCTCAAGAGTTGGTCTAGCGCCACTCTCTGGTAAGCCTCTTCCACGAACGGGTTTTCGCCATTTTTGAACCTTCCACCAACCGTTCCATAGGTTAACCTTGGCTCGACGAACTTGAATTGTTGTTCCCTATTGTCTGCAAAATAGTGGGGTTTAAGCAAACCAGTGAAGGTCGAGTTTGATTCGAGGAGGACAAATTGTGTGATGTAAGGATACAATTCGTTCCAACGGATCATGAGCATGTCAATTTCATTGCTGAATAGAACAGCATCGAATACTCTTCTGGGGTAATCTCGAATCCCCCATCCATGGAGTTTGCAGAGGGTTGCCATTGATACGTTCGGGTGGTAATAATGGGGGATGTTGATGAAGGGTTTTGGGGGAGATTCCCAGAGTGGGCGTAAGAAGTAGGAGATTTTTTGGCCATGGAAATACACACCAAATAGGGTTGATGGGAGAATCATGAGCAAAAATATGAAGGTTCTTCGATCAATCATCCCTTTCTGGTGTCTTGAAATGCTTAACAACATCTTGTGTTTGTTGGATGTTAGAATCATCAGATTTCAAGTCCCCTACACATAGATTTCAACAAAATTTCAAAAATCAAAATGCGAGACGCAGTGGAAATCATTGACGAACAAGATAATCATGATGAATGCGCAAATTTGAAGTTTCACGGTTCATAGATTCATCGATTGGGACTTTGACCCTTTTTCGTTCAATCATCAAAACCGAAAATCAAGCATAGATTCATCAATTTCATGAACTTCAAAGCAACCCCAAGAACAATTCGGAGGAAAAACACGAGAATTCGTGAGAAAAAAGCTGAGGACATACCTGGATACAGACTTCGTCGCAGTTTCTTGAACTGTAATCATCAGGAATCATAAAGGGTTCAACTAATTTCCTTCAATCTTAGTTTCCACCATTGTTGTGAAGAATCAAACTCATAGAACAGTCGTTTCTGCAACGAGATTGACTTCTCTCTCTCTTCCTCGCCTGAAATTCCAAAATCCGAAGAATGGAGGAGGGAAAGTCAGTCAATTTTTAATGGGGGAGAGGGAAAATGAAAAGCAATTCCAAATTTAACGGAAGAATTGAAGTAGAAAACGATAGTTTAATTATTAATCAATCAACAGTTTAAGCGGAGAAAAGTAGAAGACGACGTGATCTTCCAAATAACTACTTTGGATTAGTCTAATAATAGGCCAAAAGAGGGGGTGGAATAATATTTTTTTGTCCTCCCTTGGTTCGGGGTTGTCTAGGTTTGTTTGGTAACCATTTTCATTCCAGAAATTTTCATTTTATTTCTAGATTTTTGAAAATTCTGTTTGGGAATAGTGTTTGGTAATTTTTGTTGGAGCCACCGCCGTCAGGCCAAAATAGAAAAAAAAAAAAAATTATGATAAAATCGTTACCAAACACAATTTCCTTCCCAAAACAAAAAAAAAAAAATTATCGTTACCAAATGCGATTCTACTCCCAAAAAGAAAACAAAATTCTCATCCCATTCTCATCCCATTACTGGAATGGAAACAGAAACAATTACCAAACGCCACCCTGAGTCTATTTGATAACCGTTTCCATCCTTCTTATGGATAAAAATTATGTTTCCTTCTTGGGAATAGAATTACGTTTGGTAACCATAATTTTTTTTAGTTTTGGAAACAGAAACGCGTTTGGTAACGATAATATTATAGAAATCAAGAACAAACCCTAAACTATAATCAAGAAATTATGAAGAAATCATCAAGTAATCGAACCCTAAATCACAATAAAAAAAATCATCAAGAAATTGAACCCAAAATCAAGAACGAAGAAATCCCAAAATCTGGAAAGGGAATGGGATGAGATGGGAACTGTTGCCAAACACGACCTTAGTGTTTTCGCTATCTGATTATATTTTTACTCCCAAAATTTTGAAATTAATGGATAAAAACATGTTTAGAATCATATTTTTGTTCTCAAAATTTTCAAAATAAAAAATTGTTACGAATTTGAAAAACAAAAGCATTTTCAATACTATTCATTCTCATTTCCCATAAAACTAGTCTCAATTTATTTCATAGGTAAATGAGAACCACCATCACGCCGGCCACCTGAACATGTTGGCCGACCACCACCCACGTCAAACCATCACTACGCCGAACTACCATCACCACCGTACGTTTTTATCTTCTTCTCTCGTTCCCCCCTCTCTCTCTTTCTCTATAACATAATATATAACAAAACGATTCAAGTTTAATTGCAACCAAACGCATTTTTTCGTTTTTGTTATGAGAAATTATAAAAATATTCTAAAAATAATTATTATTACTAAACGCGATTCTATTCTCCGAATGTTTCAAAACAGAAACAAAATTCTAATTCTATTTTACAAGAAATAGAAACAGAAAAGCAAAAACGTTAAAATTAAACCTCACCTTTTAAACTATGTAGCCAGTGTCTAAGGGGATCAAAAGTTTTGTTTAATTGTACATTTGCTCCACAATTATTTCAATCTCATAGAATTGAAAATATTTTTAATGATTTTAAATGAAAAATGGCTTGTGCTTATCAAATGACTTTGTAATAACGATATTTTTCGTTATTTTCATCATTCCACTGGATAATTCATTATATTTATATAGACTGAAAAGATGAAATCACCCATGCGACTATGTCGCTTTAATTGATAGAATAAAAATTAATACCAATTTCAATTGCACTATTTTTGCAAAGAATATAATATATTCAATTTTATATTAATGGGCATTAAAAATTGGGGATTCGGTGACAAATTTTTTTCTCAGAGGCAGAAGCAACTTTTATTTTAGTCTCGCCTATTAAAAAAATGCAGAAATCTAATACACGTGCATGTACTCGTGCAATTATATGTAACTAATTTGTGTGTAAATTTTTGTTAGATATAATAAATATTACTGTATTTTATAATATTTGTGCGTAAAAATTAGTTAAATGCGCATAAATTTGAAGTTTCGTGGCATGAGTCCTCTAGGGTGACAAGAATAAATACCCCTCGTCAAACAAATAAATTATTTTTTTAATTTTTAAAAAGTAATATACAATAGGCATGAATCATCCCTTCTCATGTACATCATTTTTTGTTAAATATACACCCCTAGAAAGATAAATAATTTTTTAATTTAATTATTATTTTACTCTTAAAATAATTAGCACATATATCCCTTTCATTTTTTATTTTTGAACATTTTTATTCCTTCTTTCTCTTCCCCACATTTTTCTCCGGTGAATGGCCACGGGATCTGAACAGATCCTGCTGAATCTACACAGATCTAACGGCTTTTTAGGGGGGACGGGGTGGGGTAGAGAGCTTAGGGAAGAAGAAGAAAGGAAGAGGATGTGGAGAGTTAGTGTCAGCCAGAGCAGGGGATGAGATGTTGCCGGCGATGGAAAGGGGTGTTGGGGAGTTATCAGCGCATTTTAGAAAAATTAACAGGTTAAAACAACGAAGTTATTTTAAAAAATATAAAAAAAAATCAAAGTAATTTTATTTATTTTTTTTAAAAGAAAGAGTGTACATTTATCAAAATAATTGGCAATAAACTAAAATATGCATAATGCATATTAAATTTTTAATATTAGAATACAAATTAACTACTCGAACGATCTCTATTTTGAATGATTTATATATACATGGATTCGTCTTAAAGAGGGAGAAAAACTTATTTTACATGAAATTTAAAAAAAATTCAATGTTTGAGAGGACAAGTAATCCAATTTTTCATTCAATTTTGACATTAAAAAAAATGTATTAAAATAAATTGTGTAAAATACTAAATACATTTCCTAGCTATATAGGCAATTTCCAATAAAAAAAATGGAGTTATTATTGGGCCCGAGCCCAAACAAAGTGGGCCGTATTCATTTAGGGCTGAAGTTGGGTCGATAGTATATACAAGAAACGGTTAATCATATTCAATTGTGAGAGACCAAATATATCGAATTTTAAATAGTGGAGGTTAATTGAACACTGACCCTATTTATAAGTATGGTTGTCAATGTTTCGGTTTCGGTTCGATTTCATATAAAACAAAAACCGTTATATATATATCAAACAAAAACGGCAACGAAAACCGTTAGACATATACCAAAATCAAAACAAAAAATGCGAAATCATTTAAAAAAATTTAATTTTATAAAAAACTGAAACCAAAATCACAAAACAACGAACCGTTAATTTTTATATATAAATAAAAATATAACTAAAATATAAAACATAAATTTCCAAAAACAAAACTGAACTACAAAATTATTAATTGTTATAATAAATGTTTATAATCATAATTAAAATGCAACGATCATTAAAATAAACGATTGTAATCCCCCCCCCACATATATATATATATAAAGATATATATGTCATAAAAATATATCTAAAATTTCAACTCGTGATTCGGTTTCATAATTACTATCCCAAAACTAAAACTAAAATTGCTAATTTTAAAACCAAAATCACAACCAAATTATTTAGTAAATTTTAAAATCAAACCATTTGATTCGGTTTCTTTCAGTTGTTCATCGGTGTTTTTTTTTCCATATTTATGGGAAAAAAAGTCATTTTCCTTTTCTCCTACGGAAGTCGCGATCTTGATAATCATACGAACTACATAAGCGGAAACAGGAATTTACGAAATTCTTTGAACACTCCGGCCGAGAGCGGTGAAGAAGGTCTGGAAGAGAAGCAGCCATGGATTCCAAAATCGAGATCGAGAATGGATCGCCGGCGATCGAGCACAAGGCGTACGCCAGAGTCGGATTGCTAGGAAATCCCAGCGACGTCTATTACGGCCGGACAATCTCCTTCAGCCTCGGCAATTTTTGGGCCTCCGTCCGGTTGGAGCCCTCCCGCGATCTCGTCATCGTCCCTCATCCCACTCACGATCTCGTCCAGTTCAAATCTATCGATCATCTGGTTCGCTCTTGCATTCTCTCTCGTGAATATGCATTTATGATTTGTAATCTGCATTTGCATTGGCTAATTAGCTGTAGCATTTCAAAGATCTGAGGAATTTTGATTCGATTGCTTTATTCATCGAATTTGACTTGCATATATAGATAGAATTCGTCGTGTTTGGTGCTGAATTGGTCGTGTGGAATTACGATTGCTGTTATTCATGGAATTGTTTTTCATATAGATTGAATTCGTCTTGTGGTTTATATCTGAGACGCTCATGTGTGTAATTATCATTGAATTCCTTCAAAAATCAAAATCTCGAGTTTCAGCTACCGGCATTTGATTCGTACCGTTCTATACCCTTCCGCTACGTTTGGTACACTGGAAAACATAATAACGAATTGAAATTAATACGGTAATAGAATGAAATGGTCATTACTATTCTTATACTTGGTAACGAAAGGGATTACTGGTCATATTGGAATGATATCAAATGGTAAAATAATAATTTAATTGAATTTTCAAATGGTATAATAGTTAATTTAATTTATTCCAATTCACATATTTGTTTAATATTTGGTCTCGTTTTTTAGCCGATTATTAATTAAAACCTAATCCCATGTAATTGGATTAACCAATACCAAGTTTATCCTGGTATTGATTAATCACATGCTTTTGTGGGATTAGAAAATTCTTGGTAATGAGAGTGAAATTAAATTTCATGTACCAAACATAGGATTATTCCTATAGCCATTCCAATCCCATCTCGAATCTCGCGTACCAAGCCACCTTCTAGATTAAGTGTAGGAAGACAATAATTTGGTTCCAATTGCGCGTTTCAGATTTAAGTTTAAAAGATAAATGGTTGAGATTGAACTTGTGCAACCTCTTTACCTAAAAACTTCAAACATTTTTACACCATTCCACCTACTAACTTCAAACGTTTTTTAGACCACTCAATCATTTAATTATAATTTGTACTTGAATCTGTATATATACTCTATTAACATTTCATTTATTTATTATTTTTTTATATTTTAAATTTAAAAATCGATGTAGTGCCTTTAGGCACGGCAAATTCGTAGTCTAGGAATAAATCAAGACCTCCTTTGTTTTATGTCTTTTATTTAACGGCTTGGATTGATTTGAGAAAATTAGATAGTTGAAATTGGGTAATGAAACCTTTTGAGATGAAATTTTTGTCTAAAAATTTCACACACACACTCTTTCAAAACGATTGGATTAAATTATATTTTGTAAAGTGTCATATATCTACTTTATTAACCAAATTTTTATTTATACTTAAAAATTTTGAAAATTGATATACTGACTTTAGGCACTGGAAATCCCTAGTCCTTTATATGGTAATTTTTCTTCCCGTCTGCAGGTGAATAGGTTGCAGAACGAAGGTTACTATGGAGGCGTCCGTCTGCTGATGGCAATCTGTAAAGTTTTCTACAATCACTGCAAAGAAAGCAAGATTGATCTTCATCAAGGAAATTTCAGCCTCTCATATGATACCAACATCCCCCGGCAGGTAGAATTTTAAGTTCATGGAAATTGATGAATGGTTAACAGTATAAGAAATTATAAAACATGGGTTATTTCCAATTCAACTGTAAGAATAGTTAGAAGTAACCCATTTGCAAAATCTAAATTTCGTTGTATTTGCTTTTTGTGATGCCTCAGACAGGGCTTTCGGGTTCTAGCGCGATTGTCTGTGCTGCCCTTAGCTGTCTGATTGATTTTTACAAAGTCAGGCATTTGATTAAGGTGGAGGTGAGACCTAACCTTGTGCTTAGTGCGGAGAAGGAACTTGGTATTGTTGCCGGTCTCCAGGACAGGGTAGCACAGGTTTATGGAGGCCTTGTAAACATGGTATGTATTACTAGATTTTTTTTTAAATAATATGTAAATTAATTTCATAGTTTTCCATTTCAACAGATATACTTTATCGTTTTCCTCAAAATAACCCTCTTACCAACACTCCCGATTAGGGATGGTCATGGGCCTGGGGGCCCGCCAAGCCCAAACGGCCCGGCCCTATTTTTTAGGGCTTGGGCTTAGGGTTTGCGCCCATGGACCGGGCCTATGCCTAGGTATTAGGGCCCGATCAAAATTAAGGTCGGGCTTGGGCAAGATCAAAAAATTTAGGCCCGGCCCGGCCCAAAGGATATTTAAAATATATATATATATATATATATATATATATATATATATATATATATATATACACACACATACATTACAATACAACCCTAATATTTGGAATATTGGTTTCCTTTAGAAATTATAATTTTAATATTTTTTCTTAGTTTGGTTTATTTAGAATCTTAGTTTGTCTTTAGAAATTATAATTTTAATATTTCTTGTTGGTTTGGTGTTGAATTTTTTGTATTTATTTTTTAAATTTAAAAAAAATAAAATAAAAATAGAACCGGGCTTTGGGCTTAGATTTTTTTTATAGGGTCGGGTTTGAGCATAGAATTAAGGCCCGATCACCGGGCCAGGCCGGGCTAGGGCCCAACATTTTTTTGTAATACACTAGTCTAAGCCCGGCCCGGACCCGACCCAGCCCACGACCATCCCTACTCCCGATTAGGGCAGTATGGTAAAGTAAAAAACTACTCAAACACTAGAAAATCGATCTCGTGTGATTGATAGATGCAAAGTTTTAGGTATATACCCACCCTAACATTTTTGTTTACAGGATTTTAGCAAGAAACACATGGATGAATTGGGGCATGGAGTATATACACCGATGGATATCGGTCTTCTTCCACCTCTTCACCTAATCTACGCAGAAAACCCAAGTGATTCCGGGAAGGTCAGCATCATATAATTGCTTTCTTTCACGTTCTCAAGCAATTCCATTGTGTTCGTAGTTATAATACTCGAGAAAGTGTTCATCTTATGGTATAATCTTAATATTTATGCCTAAAAGGCACGATATTGATTTTTCAATTTGTGTAAAAAATAGTAAATAAAAAAAATAGCCAATTAAGTATATATGTAAATTTTAATTTTAAAGGATACAAAAGATAATTAAAATTTAACTGTTTTAGAAGTGGGGGTGTGATATTTTTGAACGAAATTTTTTTCCCAAAAAATTTTTATAACACAATCCCGTTCATCCATTTCCCTCAAATCAATCTCAATCTCAATCCTTCAAGAACACGTTAAAAAAAGGGTCTTGATTTATTATATGGTGAGATTTTGAGATAGGTTAGGAGTTTGTTATTGATATTACATAATATAAGATTATAAGGATTTAAAATATTGTTTGATCTCAATGGGTAGATCTAACATCTCCTTCTGACAAATGTTGAGGCAACTACACGATAATATTCGTTGATGCAGGTTCATAGTACCGTCCGGAAGAGGTGGCTAGATGGGGATGAGTTCATAATATCATCAATGGAAGAAGTTGCAAAGCTGGCTTTAGAAGGACAAAAAGCATTGCTCGAAAAGGACCATGCTAAACTTGCAAGCCTTATGAATCGCAACTTTGACATAAGAAGGTAAACAAAAAGGGCTTCTTCGTGCAAATTCCACAAACTTAAAATTTTTGACCATTCAGTCCAAGTAATGCTTTTTAAAAGTCCAAAGTTACTGTATTATGTGAAAATCGCAATAACTTTTATGACGTACAATAACTTTGAACCTTTAGAAAAATCAAAGTGTTCTCAACACGCATAGATTACATGCTCTTATTTGTGTTTCAACCTTAATGATCTCATTACACTAAAAACAATTTTCTATCTCAATTCAGGACTATGTTTGGAGATGATGTTCTCGGTGCTCTAAACATAGAGATGGTGGAGGTGGCTCGCCGAGTGGGTGCTGCATCAAAATTCACAGGCAGCGGTGGTGCTGTGGTGGTGTTTTGCCCGGATGGACCCGAACAAGTAAAGCTTCTAGAAGATGCGTGCAAGAAAGCCGGTTTTATCATTCAGCCAATCAAAGTTATACCCTCGCTTCTAAACGAAACCGATCTGGAAACACTCTCACCCATATAAAATGAAGCCCTAAAAAAACCAAGGCTATTGCTAGTTTAGCCTCGCCTATTTTTCCCATCCATTTTTGCCCTTTCTCGAACCCCCTTCTCGGTTTACAATAAAAATATGTATTTTGTTTGTGTTGTACATGTAACAAAATTGCGACATTCTTTGATTTCAATTTTGAAGTAGAAACATGTTCCAAATTTGAAGAATTTCAATTGAATGAAACTGGTTCCAAATCATGGTGTTTGTTTTCTAAAATCTTCACTACAGAGAAATTCTACACAGCAACAGAGTAAATCAAATGATCTTAATTTCTACTTTTTTAAGATTACAGTCACAATTAGAAGAAAGCATTATATAGTACAATTCATGAACCTGGATTTGTTTTTAGGAATTTCAATCCTCGCTTGGATCAAGCTGGTGGTTTCTTGGAGAATCTGGATCTTCACAGAGGGAAGATATGAGTTCTTGCGGTGACCATGACCAAATCGGAAGATCAATGAAGGATTTCTTCACCAGCTCTTCCTGTGCACTGCACAATGCTTCCGCTTCTTGGCATAAATACGAGAGATTTCGAATCGTGGCTTCGTGGATTTCAGCCTGATAATTCAATCGATTTCACGAATTTTGAGTGTGATTTGTTCGAGTTCAAAAACGAAACCCTAGCTTAATGAGAATTCGAAGGATTACCTGAACGAGCAGGTCGTCGATGAGTCTCCGGGAGGTGCATTCGGCCGGCTCCGCCGCACGGAAATTGGAATCCGCTACCTGATTTGAAGACGAAGGTCGGTCTTCGCGTTGTTTTTGTTCGATTTGAGACGATTGCTCTTGCAATGTCCGCAAGTTGTTCGACAGAAGCTCCCAGCGGTCCAGCTCCTTCTGATACTTCTCCTTGATTTTCAAGAGCGCGCTCTTCTTCCATTCCCGTCGGGCTTTCTCCTCAGCCGCCGGATCTGGTAGAGGTGGATCGGAGGAAGAAGAGGAGGCGCAGGCAGGGTCGACGCGGCGCCGCTTCCGGTGGTACACGAAGTCTCCGTCGCAGACGAACTCCCAGTCACCGTCATCTATCCAATCTTCCGCATCCATGGCCTTCCCCAACCGGAAGAGAGAAGGGAAATTTCGACTTCAAGAGCGCCAGCGGTAAGATTTGAATTTTAGGAACATTTGGAAAAAATAAAAAAGATGAATCTTCAAATAATAAACACTTATTTTATAATTCCGTTACCTGATGCTCCATTGAGCTTCTTAATTTTAGATATATTACAAAATTCAAGTCAACCCTTTATTATTTGAAACCGGTGTGAGTTCTCTTATTTCACTCTTAATTGATAAAAAGTCTTAGAGGCAAAAAAAATTTCAGTTTTAGTCCTGCCTATTTTAAAAAGACGGAAACTCTGCACACGCGTTTGTGCACACGCGGTTACATGTAACAACTTTGTGTGTAAAATTTTGTTACATATTACAAATATTACTGTATTTTGTGACATATAACAATTTTTCTTTTTATTTTTTTTCTTTTTTTTAAGATGTAACAATTTTATGTGTAAAATTTTGTTAGATGTAATAAAAATTACAAAATACACGTAATTAGTTACAGGTAACTAAGGTGGCGTTTGGTAACCGTTTCTGTTTCCATTCCAGCAGTGGGATGAGAATTTTGTTTTCTTTTTGGGAGTAGAATCGCGTTTGGTAACGATAATTTTTTTTTTGTTTTGGGAAGGGAATTGTGTTTGGTAACGATTTTATCCTAAAATCTTTTTTTTTTTTTTCTTTCTTTTGTTTTGGCCGGCCGGCGGTGGCTCCGGCTCTGGCGCCGACTCCGCACCGGCGGTGGCTCCGGCTCCGGCGGTGTCCCGCCGGCGATGACCGGACGGCGGTAGCGCCGGCGACGCTGGCCGGAAGTGGCCAGAAAATTTCCGACCGGACGGTGACTGGTGACGGTCGCCGGAGATGGCGGCGGACGGGGGGTCGGCAGGTAGGTGAATAGTGACCATGTGTTTTGAGAATGGAATGGGAATAATGAGAAACAATTTTTTTTTGTTTCTCATTTCTTAAGAAAAAAGTGGGCACAATTCTCAAATGGAAATGAAATGGAAACGGAAATAAAAATTACCAAACGCTATTCCCAAACAGAATTCCCAAAAATCTAGGAATGGAATAGGAATTTCTGGAACTGAAATAGTTGCCTAAATTTAAGACAGTTTTTTAAACTGATCCGTCTAAAAAATATTCGAAAAAAATCTAAATCATTGTTACAGAAATATGTCTTAAAAAATGTGAGAAATGAGTCTGAATCGTTGATAGTAAAATACGCCTTAAATTTATTTTTGGTCTAAAATTATTTAATTTTTTTCCAAATTTATGGTGTTGAAATAATCCGAAATCTGAGAAAACAGAGTTAACGGAAACAATGGCGAAATCAGTATGTCTGACCCGTGTTTCTCTTCTCTTCCTCCGCCGCCGCAACCCCACCCCTTCCTCCGCCGCAACGACACTCTCTCTCTTCCGACACGCGAATCTCCAACCTCTCTCAATCAGACCTTTCTCCATCACTGCGACTCCATACCCACTTCAATACGACATGATCATCTCTCGCCCTGCTCAGTCCTCAACCCCTCAACCTCGCCGCCGACACCGCCAACTCCCGCCACACGCCAATCCTTCCGATTCATCGGAGTCAGGTCCCGATTCGGAGCTCGGGTTTGACGATTGGGTCGATAGAAAACTATCCTCAACCTCATCTTCACAAAGCGAAACAAACCAACCCAATTTGATGGACAAATCGAAAAGAAAGTATTACAACAAGAGGAGGAAGAGAATGTACGGGAGCGATTCGGAAGACGAGAGTAATCGCCGGGACGAAGACAAGTACGTGGAATTGAAGCAGGAAATCGTCGAGCTTCCGACATTGCACAAGAAAGAAGAGGAACTGTATTTCTACGACACCTTTGCGTATCCATGGGAGAAGGATAAGCATTACAAGATGGTTTATCAGTTGGAGAAGAAGTATTTTCCTGATCAGGGTTTCGATAAGGCGTTCGTACAACCAGGTAAATCGAATCAAACCGCGAGTAAGAGAAAAAAGAGAGAGAAAAGTATTGATGGGGAAGAGGATAAGAGATTGGTGTTTTTTGAGAAGGGAGAAGAGAGAGAAATGGATTCCGGCAAGGTGTCGGAGAAGAAGGTGGAGGAGTTCTTCAAGTGTTTGAAGAAAGTCCCCAATAAGGATGGTGATGTTAATACAGAGGATGAGCCATTTATGTCGACTAGAAGTACAGGGCTTCCTCCTAAGTGGGATACCCCAACTGGGACTGTGGTTTTGGTGAACAAACCCAAAGGTAATCTGCTTAGTTTCATGAATTAAAACAGTGAAAATACCGCAAAAAAATCCGTATTCTCAGTGTTAAACATGACTATATTTCTGATTTTTTATTTTGATATCTCTTCTTGGTATGGGGATGCCCTTGATCGATCATTATGGCATAAACGGATTTATGTAATCGACCCTATTTGAACAAATTGCTGATAGATAAAGAACATTTAATTTGGGAGTAAGAAGAAACATGAATGCATAAGCATAGATTGTGTGCTGAGATTTTGCGCTGTTGAATTCGACATCATTCTCTGAAGTTGGGTTTAAGATATACATTTTCATTACTAAAAGCTTCTGAATCCTTGCATATGTTTTTTTATCGACAAAAACAGAATTTTAATGCCCAAAAGAAAAATCTCTACAGGATGGACTTCATTTACAGTATGCGGGAAACTACGCCGCCTCGTGAAAGTTAAAAAGGTGATTTTTTATTTTTTTTTGGCTTAAATTTTTTGACAGGATTTAGAAGAAGATACCATTAGACGTGACTGAATTTTAACTTGTTCAGGTAGGTCATGCGGGAACGCTTGATCCTATGGCTACTGGTTTATTAATTGTATGCATTGGCAAAGCGACTAAATTGGCTGATAGGTAATAAGTCTTTAACAATTGAATATTTATCGAAACCTCGCCATTTATTTTTATTTTTTTTCTCTCAGGTCGGTCTTCTTAAGATTCAATGATGCATGCATATGCGCGTATACATGAACTTATATAATGTGAAATGGAGTTATGACTTGTTTGGCAACTCACTACCGGTGAATATTTTCTTGCAGTTATCAAGGTATGATTAAGGGTTATAGTGGAGTATTTCGTTTAGGAGAAGCTACCTCAACGTTGGACGCTGATTCACCGGTACCTGCAACATAATTTCTGTATTTTGACTCAATTTTCTACATGGAAGTAGGGTTTTAGGGTTAGTGTATTTAAGGGTCTGTTTGGTTTACTACTTAGAAACTTTTTGTCCTATGATAGATTTAGGAGGCGTTTGTTTAGGGCTTGTTTGGTTGTCCTTCAATTCGCTTACAAATTCAACTATACGAAAACAATTTTACGTTTCTTTGTTCATACAAACATTATGTAAACTTTATCAAAACATAGGTAAATGAATCAAAATACAAATCAATTCATCAAAAAGTTAGATAATTCATAAAATAGGATAATTTAGACAGCCAAACGGGCCCTTAATGTTTTTATTCTGAAATTTTTGTTTCCGTTCCAAGTTCATCTCTTGAGATAGATATTGTTGGCTCTTCTTATTCGTGTTCATCTGTTGGATGTAAGTTAAATTTGCCATTGTGTTGAGCTTATACATGCGTTGGTTTTCATTGCTTCATCCGTGTTTTTTATTTTTTGAAAATATAAATTTAATGAAGCTTTAATTACACTTTATCATTTTATTTAAGGTTATCCAACGAGAATCCTGGGAACATATCAAGGACAGGGATATAAAGAAAGCTGCTGCATCATTTCTTGGGGAGATATGGCAAGTTCCTCCAATGTTCTCTGCCATCAAAGTAAGACATCCTTTGAGCAAATGATGAAGAACACTAAGGCAGTGTTTGGCTGCATCAACAAAACAAAAAAAAAATTGCATGCGTTCATTTTGAATTCCAATTCCATGGCTTCAATTGCATTAAAGCCAAACACTATCTGATGCAATTCAAAGACGTTTGACCATGCATTTGTTTTACTTCTTCTGATAGGTCGGAGGTGAGAAGATGTATGACAAAGCAAGAAGAGGAGAAAGCGTTGAACTTTCACCAAGACGGATATCGATTTTCCAGTTCGAGGTTGAACGAAGTTTAGAGGACAGGTTTATAATATTAGCTAAATAATATCATGGTCTACACATATTATCCCCCTTTCACTGGTTTTCTTGTTACTGATCTTGAGATGTTGATAATCTAAGGGGTTTTGACACTTTCTACCCTTGAGTTGACCAAAATCTCACTTTAGGCCCCATGGTTTCAATTTGAACATATAACCTGAAAATTTCTTAATCATCCAACTATAGTCCAAGTCATCATTCCCATTACAATTTTAGACCGAAAATAGTCACCTGCCATGCACTGACTGTTTTTATGAGGCTTATGGACAATTCTTGCCTCCTCCATCTCTCTCATTCTCCTTCCTGGTTCCTGGTTCCTACCCAAATACTAAGAAATACATACATATATATTTGTGTGTGTGTGTATTTGTATAAAATTTGTTGGGGGGGGGGGGAAGGAAGAGGTTGAAAATGCCCATAAAGTCCTCATAAAAATAGTTAGGCGCATGGCGATTGACTATCTTGTCGCCCAAAATTGAAATGGAGTTATTCATTTGGACAGAAGTGGAATGATCACGAAACATCACGATATTATGTGTTCAAATTGCAACTATGAGCATCAAAGTGAAACAATGGTCGAACTTCAGAGGTGCAAAATGTCAAAATCCGATAATCTAATAAGTTGTGTATGTTTGCAGACAAAATGTGATTTTTAGGGTTACATGCTCGAAAGGGACTTACATACGATCACTTTGCGCCGATCTTGGAAAGGCTCTGGGCAGGTAGTTTAAATAAAGAAAGAAAAACAATTTGATCATAATTTGATTTATTAGGGTTTTTGATTTGATCTTTTGATTGCAGCTGTGCTCATTTAACAGCTTTGAGAAGAGATTCAATCGGTAAGGCCTTTTACTTGTGTATGATTCTTCAACCCAATCCCCATTTTGTGCTGAAAAATCTGGTTTTTTTAGGGCAATATTCAGCAGATGATGCCTGGGAATTTAAAGAGTTGGAAGAAGCAATTCCTAAAGCTTATTTGTAATTAGCTGCTTCAAAACCCATTGAGTTTCAAGATCAAAACATAGGTGTTGAGGGTCAGAAAAGAATCGAGGGTCGACTGTGGTGTGATCATTTGGCGCCTGCCGCCGTGCTGTTTCGACACTATCCTTAATTAAGATATTGAATACAGGAATTGCCCCTGAAGTTGGGGGTGCACGGCAGTTGACTATTGGTCGCTTCCTTTTTTATACCGATGATAGAGTTGAATCACAAGGTTCTATTCCAGTAACATAATTTATGTGGAAAATTCAAGTGTTACTATTAAGGACATGGAAGAAGATCCATTTCATAATTCATTGATGGATTGGCTTACTTTTTTTCTCCTTTTTTACAATTTATTTTTTGGGTTGGGGTGACATTTTGTACCCCTGAAGTTTTGACCAAAATCTCACTTTGGTTACCATTATTCGAATTTGAACATATAACACCTCAAGTCGTTATCCCCATTATAAGTTAGAATGGAAAACGTGCACATAACTGTTTTTAATAGATTTTATGGACAATTTTAGTATTCTCATTTGCTCCCATTCTCCCCTAGAGTGTTTTTTCGAGAAAATCTGTAAAGAGAAAAGGAAGAGACTAGAAATGTTCATAAAACTCCCTTAAAATAGTTGGGTGCACGTTATTTGACTATTTGTCGTATGAGGTAAAATGATTATAGAACTTCATAGAATTGGAATTGGAATTGGATTATAACGAAATAGAGCCGCTTTAGGATTCCCTATGAAATGAGGCATGGAAGGGAGCCACTACAAAAACGTTTTGGGTGTTGGAAACTTCGAGCTCATATTGGTCATGGGTTGAGAATGGGAATTGAACTTTGAGATCGGCTCTCTCGTTGTTTCTCAGTAGCTCAGCGGTAGAGCTGTTGGCCGTTCACTAACTGGTCGTAGGTTTAAATCTTACTTTGGGAGATTCGATTCATTCTGAATTCTTGAAGGATGTCGTGTTCAACTTGCAACTAAGGGAACCAAGATGAAATAATGGTCACACTTTAGGGATGCAAAGTGTCGAAATCCCATTTTGAAAAAATCGGATGTTCATGTGTTGATAATGGTTGCATTTTAATCTGAATGTCGAATTCGAATATTGCATTCACTTTCGACATTCAGAAAGCGAGCAAGAACACATTGAAATCTGATTGTCGAAACGTCAAAAAAAAGAAGATAAATACTATTAAAAATCAGTTCGGAATACAACGGTTGAACCCTAAGAACAACTCCATCATAAAAACGGTGTTTTAGCAGTTGTGTTAACGAGCGGTGGAATTAGGCGGATCGATTCCATTGGCCTTGAAATAGGCCATCTCTGAAGCAGTCATTCGATCCTGAAACATTGCCCATTCTTTTCTGCACCTCTCCCTTACCTGCAAACCCCCAAAAATTCTCTTTTTATCTGGTGAAAATTGTGATACAAGTTCAAGATTGAACAGCAAAAAAAAAGGGTGGGGTTGACACTTTGTACCCTTGAACTTTGACGAAAATCTCACTTTAGTCCCCATAGTTTCAATTTAAACATAACACCTAGAAGTTTCTTAATGATACCTCTACAGTCTAAGTCATTATCCCCGTTACAATTTTTGATAGAAAACAATCGCATGCTATGCATCTGACTGTTTTTAAGAAGATTTATAAGTAAATCCAACCTTTTCTTTCCTTCCCACTCTCTCCTTCCAACCCAAATACTCAGAAATATACATATAACATAATATATATATATATATATAGAAAGAGAGAATATTTTCGTAAGGGATAAAGGAAGAAGTTGAAAATGCCTATAAAGTCCTTTTAAAAATAGTTGGGTGCACGACAATTGATTGTTTATCATTAAAAATTGTAATGGAGCTATTGATTTGGATAAAAAAGTGAGATGATTATGGAGCTTAAGGGTATTGTATGTTCAAATTGCAACTATGGGGACCAAAGTGAAATAATAGCCAAACTTCAAGGGCACAAAGTGTCAAAAACTCAAAATAAAAATAAATAAAGGTTTGATCACATACCCCTTCCCATGGTGCCTTCCCTTTTTCTTCTTTACCCTGTTGGAATGAAAGAACATTTATAAACTCAACCTATGATGAATCGAATTGATATATATATATATATATATATATATATATAGGTTTACCTGCAACCCGAGCGAAGGAATCGTTTGATGAACAATCCATTGAGCATCTACCACTCCTATTTTCTCATGAGCAGGCTGTTTTCAGGTATAAAAAGGAAACAAGAACTTTAAGTACAACTACAAGTCGATGATTACGCCAAAGAGTAGAGAATAATAACTTACATCTACACATTTCCGAAGAGCGAAATCAAGTCCCCATCCATGGACCAGGTCATTCTGTAATAACATGAAAACAATTTCAGATATCATGTTTTAAAGGGCTCAAAAGAGCAGCTAAGGCGCATTTGTTTAGTGTTTCTGTTCCCAGAAATGTGTTCTCAAAGTCTATAAGTGCTAAACAAACTGGACTTCTAAATCTGTTATTTGAGAGTGGCGAAGATATGAATTGAACCCAAAAAGAAAGAAAAAGATAAAAGGGGAGAACAGTCCCTACTTGGATCATATGCCAAACACAACGCCAGGCGTCTCGAGAGAAGACAGGCGCCATGATCTCAACAAACCTGTCCAAATACATGGTCGAAAACATTACAAGCTAAGAATCCTCAGAAATTATAATGATTTAAAATTTAAAAAAAAAAAATGCATACGCTGCACATGGTGGCAAATGTGGATCGGCGCACCAGCCCGGCCTTTCCTCAGTTTCTCTGGGGAGGGAAAACAACCAAAACTTTTAAATATATATATTGCAAGGGCATGGACTTAGAAAACTGTAAAGAAATAAGGTAGTGTTTGGTAGCACTGAATTTCAACCTTGGAATTGGAATTAGAAATGAATGCATTAAATTTTTAAAATGTGCATTCCATTTACAAATGAATGCATTAAATTTTTAAAATGTGCATTCCGTGCAACCAAACACTACCTAAGTAATGTTATGAGGGTGAGGAGAGTCCTGTGGTAACCTACTTGTGGACCTCAATGTTATCTTGCTTCCTGGTCATCTGCCATGTAAACCCGCTATCCGGCGCTAAACCAGGCTGTGAGATATCCAATCCATGCGTCCTCACCAGTTTTATGTATCTACACAAATATGCATCATGAATTTAGAAAAACCCTAGTTCCAGAAACCGCTTTTTAGCTTTCAGAGGATAAGTTTTTTCGTATACTCACTGCTCTGCGTCAAAATTTTCCACCCCGAGGTCCTCATCCCAGATAAATATGTAGTCATAGCGTGCCACAATGTCAGGATGCAGAAAACGTTTGGCATACCACCTTCAGAAAAGAGAATATGTGATCTAAAGGGTTAAGCATATCCAGGGTTTGCCTATCATGAGCGATAAAAAGCGAGAGTAACAAAGTTACCATTTAGTTTGTTTCCGAGCACTGACATGGATAGCTCGTTTTGACCACTCAAATTCATCCCATTCACTTGTCCGACCATCATAGTGAAATAGCAGAATGGTGAAGTTCTCTGAGAACTGGAAAGGCATATTATTGTAGTCAGGATTTACACATTCACATACACAAACACGCAGAGAGTCTGACCTTTTTCACTGCTTTATCAATATTTTCTTTCTGCTCAAAACCAACAGTAAAGGTCACAAGATACTTCGGCCGGATGATCAAGTCCTGCATGTTTCACCTCATCTATCAATAATTATGTTGAAATAATTAACAGAGGGTTAAGAATTAAATCACTAAATCATAGCCAGGCATCTCTATCCATCCTAAGTATCTATAATCTATTAAACCAAAATGAACCCAGAACATATAATCTAAGGTAATATTTGTGGGGAGACTGAAACACCAAAAGTAGGCCAACCATGTTTCTTCTCCATGCATGATTTTCTCTGTAATTAAGCTTCAAATGTTATTTCTGATCCAGAATCCAAATATACGTTTCTGTACCTTGCTCATTTCACTCCTAGTCCACATATGTTTCAACTTTTAATCCTTTTGCCTATTGACGTGGCCTACTCTATTTATTGGGTTTCATGCTATTCGTACCCATATAAAGCTAAAATGTTCATTTAAACTGTATAGATCCACAGGCCAGAATGTCACGTACTGGTCATTTACAAGCAAAGAGTTGAGGGAAATGGAAGAGCATATGTACCTCACTAGGTAGCCCCCACAATCTGCGGAGATAAAAATCAGACTCTGGTACGATGATACCTGGGGGTAGCATTTCAGCACCTCTAGGGTTTGTTGGAACCCAAACCTGCATTAGAAGCATTAGGAAATTTAAACATGACCTGGAGAATTTAGAAGGTTACAGAATGCCAACCTCACTATAGCAAATGATCCTTAGAAAGCAAAATATTCAGTATTATTGTCAAACACTACACATGGTCACAAAACAATTCTTGAATCATTATTCAGGATGCAGCTATTTTGCAGTTCGACTGCACCGTAGTGGGAACATACTGCTCACAACTATGTGTAGACCAAAATAAAAAATGCCCATTGATGGACGTAGCTAAAAATTTACGTGCAGTGGGATAAAGTCGATGCATGTTCAGTCAGAGTCGGCACCCAAGAGAGAGTTGACCAAGGTAATTTGGTTTGTGCACAACGTAGGCAACTGTTAGCCCCTAACAAAGCCGGCAAAGGAAATGACACGGAGTTGGTGCATTTCCGAGCCAGTCTTGGTGCTTGCGGCATGGGGGCTGTGGTACCAAAATGCAAAGAGGTCGGTCCGAGTAAACGCATGCAATGGGCGAGGACACCGGCTGGCTAGCAAAACGTCGACCCGATGATGCCAAGATGTGGCAACTTGACAGGGATATGGGTTTTTGGGCAAGGCAAAGGTGTTGGCAGTGACTGCCGACACCATTAACGTTCCTCAAACATATCAATGTCTATTGTTGCCACTTGGGATATTTTGCATAAGGTATTATAAGGAGACCCCTTCCTTCGAAGACCTCTACCCGTCTTCGAAGCCTCTTCTCCTTTGTCAACATCATCACGGTGCCATTTTCAGTCCAGGATTAGTTCTGACACCATTTGTAATGCCCTATGCAGCCCAATGGTACCTTTTGGACCGAGTCCACATAGCCCAAAATGTTTAAACCAATGTACTAGTAGTAGCCCACATGGTACCATTTAAAAAGCCCCATGCAGTCCACTGGCCCAGTACTTTTTGGACCAAGTCCACGTGGTCCAAAATGCTTAAGTCAAGGTACGAATAGTAGCCAACGAGATATTTTATATATCGGACAATTTTTTCTAATACTTTCAATGTGAGATCTCACAATATCCCCGTTCAAAGACACGATGTTCTTGTCACACTGGCCCAGTTCGTCCCCTTGGTTGGTGGTGTAGATAGCAACACATAAGCAAATACAGAGCAACCCATAAGCGGACATAAGGTACCTAATACGGGACCTCTACTCACTCTGGAACTTCTACTCCTCTATCAACACCACCATGATACCATTTCTGGACCATGGTTGATTTTGATACCATTTGTAATGCCTCATGCGGCCCACTGGCCTAATACCTTTTGGACTGAGTCCACTTAGCCTAAAATGCTTAAGGCAAGATACTATTAGTAGCCCACATGTTACTATATATATCAAACTATATTTTCTAATACTTCCAATGTGAGATCTCGAAATAAGTTTATTTCTTTCCAACTTTCTCTCTTTTAAAAGTTTCTTTGCAACTTGGCTCAAAGATTTTTCCCTTTTCAATTTTCTCTTTATTTGTTTTCTTGTTAGTACTTTCTATTTCTACAATTCTATTTATATATATACATATATTTTTTTGTCAAACTTTATTGATGGTTATGCTAATGAAAATTTAATGTTTCAAAATGATACTAAAGAGGATGAATATCCCTTAAAAATTTGAACCATTTTTAAGCGACCGTATTTTAAGCGGTTACTTCTTTTTCATCAACCACATCTCATTGCAGAATCATTCAGTTCTAAATGTTGAATTGTGTTTGTTGTATCCCACATCACTTGTGTTACCTGATTTTGAGTTATACATAACGCTTAAGGCAATCCTCATAGGCATCTTTTGAGAGTGAGTTAGGCACATTGGGTTTCTACATGGTATCAAAGTCAGGCATCTTGTCTAATGTTGGGCGTGTTGAATCCTACATCGATATTCACCCCCTCGATATCCTTTTACAGTGGTTTGGTAAAAGTCAATCTTGCACGTGAGGGGACATTATTCAATCTCACATCGATGTTGGGCACTTTCCCGATATCCGTTCGCAGTAGCTTGGCAAAGTCCATCTGAGCGTAAGGGGACATGTTGAATCCCACATCGCTTGTGTTACTTGATCCTAAGCTATATATAAGTCTAGGGGCAATCCTCATCATACCTAGGCCTTTAGACAGGGAGACCACAACAATATCTTAGATTTCAACTCCCACTTCTTATCTATGAAGATTTATTGTATGTGTTCGTGTGCTTCTATGTTAGTGCATGCAATATTAATACACTAACTCAAGTCAAGATCAGTGAAAAGGGATATACCTTTGTGTCATTAAAACTGTGTGTCGAGTTGCCTCTATGACGCTTGAGAGAGGACCATATGTTCAACAGTGCTTGGGTTGAGAGACCCGAGTACTTGTCCTCAAGGTAAGTAAGATCTAGCGTAGGTAAAAGGTTTGGAGTAAGGTTCATCTGCAAAAATCCACAAAACAAAACATAAACATTGAGACTAATCTTACACCTTTAAGATAACACAAGGAAGACAAATAAAATAAGGTAAAGAGGAGGAGCCATGCCTTGGGAATTGAAAGTGTTGGAAATGATACACCTAAGCAGTAACCAAAAACAATTCCAATAAAAGTCGTGAATATCAGCCTCATTCGCTCGTTTGATCTTCTTACATTTGCACTGCATAGACAAAGATGGCACTTCCCATTATTGTAAATTGAAGAAATGTTCATTAAAACAAAGGATTTGTTTGCGAAAGTTTAATTACTCGGAATTTCTGAGCCTGCGCACGGGCGTCCCCATCTTAATCACAAACTTCTGATTTGATATGCACAAGAATAGAAGATATAACCCGGTAACAACATGCTAATCAACACCGAAATTGAAGCTCTTCAAAGAAGATAAAGACACCTTTCATAGCAGCTGGATCAACCCTAACAGTCAAGAGTTCAAACAAACAAACAAACTGAGACTCATCTCAACTCTGTCTAATTGAAGCACATTCAAGTGTTCATCAATTCTTGATTTTAAAGCATTACCATACAATTAATAATATTCAATTAAGATACAATTGAATATCGTAATTTTAACTTGGCGTTGGTTGTACACAACCATTAAACAATAGTATCAATGTTGTTATCAGCCATCAATAACTTCTTCCTTACGGCTTACGAGCATCTCAACTAATCACCTCACCGGGCGACCTCAAGGGCGCACTCTCCACATCGGCATAGCGCATTCAAGATTAAATTCAGGATTTGAATCCTAGTAATCATAGGTAAAAACAATTGTATCCATATGTATAGATATTACGTGCATGTGCATACATAACCTTAAGATTGACTCGGTGCATTACATCGTGAAATACAAGAAATCATTTCACCTGAAACTTTAACGAAATCGACGGGCTAGAAAGCTTTGGATTAAAGCTCGCATTCGACGAATCTTAAGATATCAAGCTTCAAAAAGCCATGGAATCCGATTCCAAGCCCAGAGGAAGGAGATTCAAAGTTCGGCAGTGAGTTTCCGGCGAGAGAACTTCGATCCTGATTGATTGTATCGCGAATTCAGCCGCTCGTTCCAGATTGTTAACGAGGAATCGTAGAGAGAGAGAGAGAGAGACTCTTGGGTCTTCTCTCCTGCGCTTCAAAGTTTCTTGATTGCCGTCGACGGGGACCCATTTCGACACGTGTCGATGTTTGACATGATTAGGACATGATTAAGCGTCATATTGATCGTACGTTAGATAATCTCTGATTTAGTTTTAGTCATTTTTGAAATTAATAATGTAATGATGAGATTAGGCTAGCTTTGATTTTGGCTTTTGGGGGTTGAGCTGGTCTTCCTGTCTCCGTTTGAATTTTGAATTTTGAATTTTTTCACATTTCCTTTTGAAAATTTTACAATTTTAAACTTTGTCAAATTATAACATCTTCAAAAGTTTGGTATACCGTCTTATCGCACATGAATAGTATTATGACAATATCTAATCTAAACTGACAGCTCATTTAGTTAAACAGAATAGAATGAGGGTGAAATGAAATAAAAGAATGAATGAAATGAAATTGTCAATGGGATCATTATTCTATTCACATGTTTGGTTGGTATGAAATGAGCGAAAAAATAGAATAATAAAATATAATAAAAAATTCTCATTATACACTTATAATAAAATTTTATTATATTTCACTAGCATGCATTCCCTCATTTTATTATATTTTACTATTTTATTCAATTTTTAGTTTTTGTCCACTAATTTCTGTTTCTGTTCTCAATTTTCTATTTTTGTTCTCTAATTTTTTATTTATGTTCTCTAATTTTTTGTTCTCAATTTTCTGTTTTCTAATTTTCTATTTTTGTTCTCTAATTTTTTGTTCTCAATTTTCAGTTTCTGTTCTCAATTTTTTGTTTCTATTCTCAATTTTCTGTTCTTTAATTTCTGTCTCTGTTCTCTAATTTTTGGATTGGACTGGATCAACGATGGGCTTTTTTGTAATTTTAGTTTTGATTCCATCGAATTGGATTTGATTTCATCTCATTTCAAATGGAATCTCATTCCCTAAGGTCCCGTTTGATTACTATTTCCATTTTAGAAATTCCCATTCCATTCCCAAATTTTTGAGAATTCTGTTTAGAAATAGCGTTTGGTAATTTTTGTTTCCGTTTCCATTTCATTCCTATTTGAGAATTGTGTCTACTTTTTTCTTAAGAAATGAGAAACAAAAAAAAATTATTTCTCATTATTCCCATTTCATTCCCAAAACACATGATCACTGTTCATCCGCCGTCCGATCACCGTCCGCCGCCGTCTGCCGGCTACCGTCCGACCAGAAATTTTCCGGCCGCCGGCCACTGTCACCCACCCGCCATCGCTGTCCGGCCATCGCCGGCGACGGTGCCATTGCCTTCCGGCCAGCGTTGCCGACGGGGCCATTGCCTTCTGACGTCGCTGGCACCGGCGCATCGCCGTCCGGTCGTCGCCTGCGCCGGAGCCACCGCCGGCCGGCCAAAACAAAAAAAAAAAAAAAAGATTTTAGAATAAAATCGTTACCAAACACAATTCCCTTCCAAAAACAAAAAAAAAAATTATCGTTACCAAACGCGATTCTACTCCCAAGAAGAAAACAAAATTTCCATCCCATTCTCATCCTACGGCTGGAATGGAAACAGAAACGGTTACCAAACGTCACCTAAATTTTCATTCCAATGAAATCATTTTTGTGATTCCATTAGAAAACCAAACAAGGGAATAAGAATCAAGAGCGGAATGCGATTCTATTCCGTCCCCGATTCTATCCAACCAAACATGCCGTGAGTGTTCTAACAGATGTGACAAATTCGGTGTACTATTTTTTAAAAAGTATTTTTTATATTAAATTAACTTAGAATTAACAGTAATTTTAAAATATATTTTTTTATTAAATTTAAAAGTAAAAATTAACTTTAAAATATTTAATACTATGTATTTTTTTATTTTTATTTTATGTAGTTTGATTTTTCAGCTTAAATTAAATTATCACAATAATTTTATTCATTAGATTCGTGCTCACATTTATAGATCCGAAACTTGAGTTATTTTATATATATACTCTCTCTGTATATATATATATATGATAGAGAAAGGATATGAGAGAAAGAGGGAGAGAAAAATAGAGAGAGGAAATGCAATGGCGCCATCGTCGCTGTGCGGGTGCTGTAATGGCTCTGTAAAATAATTATATTACGGACAAAATTATCTTTTCCATTCAATCAAAAAGACAATTAAATATTTTTATAATTTTTTAAACAGAATGTTTGTTTTTTACTCTTCCACAACTAGAATGGGATAAAGTGTAAGGGTGTGTTTGGTATGGATGAAAAATGGAAAGAAAATAGAAAATGAAAAAAATTTGTGTTTGGTTTAGAAGAAAATGAAAGGGGAATGAAAATGGAAAGGATAAAACACAAATTTCGGGATAAATTTTTCCCTCTCAAATTTGAGAGAAAAATGGTTTTAGATATCAAAATTATAATTATACCCTTTTTATTTTTGTAATATATGAAGGCAAAATAATAAATTACATTAAAATGAATTATTTTCCATCATTTCATTTTCTTTTCTAACCAAACAAAACCAGGAAAAATAATTTTAATTTCACAATAGATAAAAATATTTTCTTTTTCTTTTTCCCTCCTCCTAACAAAACATACTATA
Organism: Eucommia ulmoides; assembly: GCA_016647705.1. Classification (NCBI taxonomy): domain Eukaryota; kingdom Viridiplantae; phylum Streptophyta; class Magnoliopsida; order Garryales; family Eucommiaceae; genus Eucommia; species Eucommia ulmoides. The sequence continues at coordinate 907,882 of CM028339.1, read as the reverse complement.
AGTTTGTTTGTTTTTTTTTACCTTTAAGGGATAAAATAATACTATATGATGTTACAAGAATAAAAAGACAATTTACCCTTTTTAGCTTTGTTGTGATTTTTGTTGAATTTCACTATTTGAAATTAATTGCCGTCAAGTTATACTAAGGGTATGTTTGATTGGAAGAATAAAAAAAGAAAAGGAAGAAAAAAAAATAAGAGGATAATATTTTTATCCATTGTGAAAGAAAAATTATTTTTTTTAATAGTGTTTGATTGAGAAAGAAAATGAAATGACGAAAAATAATTTATTTTAATACAATTTACTATTTTACTCTCATATATTACGAAAATAAATTAAAAAATCTATTATTGAAGGTATAATTGTAACTTTGATACTTTTAACCATTTTCCTTCCATTTTTCTCCCAAATTTGTGAGATTTTTTTTTTTTTTTTTTTTTAAATTGTGTTTTATCCATCTTTTTATTTTTTTTCTTTCTATTTTCTATCGAATCAAACATGATTTTTTTTTTTCATTTTTTTTTTTCCATTCATTTTCTATCCAACCAAACGCACTCTAATTAGGGACAACTTATATCTTAATTGAACTTATGATTGTCGTTGAATCTAAGAATCCAGTGTTGAATTCAACTTATTTGCAACTCTACGATATATACTATTTCATTAAAAATAACTTAATTGAATTATGTCTAACTTAATCCAGTGTTTGACCTTTTTTTTTTTTTTTTTTTTTTTTTTTTTTTTACATTTAAGCTCAACTTAAAAAAAAAAAAAAAAAAAACTTTATACGTTACTGATAAGGGTGTTTTTGGGCGTCACCGAGTCAACATCAAGACCCCAGCCACGTGTTCATCTTTACCGTGACGTGACCACATTCCAGAATTCAAAGTGTCACGTAAGAGCATATGCCGACCAAGGCTCACTTCTTGGAATCTCCTCTATACCCAGGAAAGAACAGTGTGCCTCACAGAGATACTGTTGCCTAGAACTCTGTGTTATGTATCTAGACAGCTAATTTCAGGTACTTAACCGTTTGTTTCAACCGACACACCATTTCAATTCGTTTTTCCTTCAGAACTTTACAGATCTCCGAACGTCTCTACCATCTCGTCTCCACAAGTCTGACAGAGGCCTACCGGCTACTCCAAATGGGCCCAAAAGCCCTAGCCCAGTGATTATCACCTAAACGCCTTGAATTATTGGCTAAACACATGGTTTCGCCTAATTAACCGTGTTTAGGTCCGATTAGGCAAAACTAATCATCTCCAATACCTATAAATACCAAGGGTTATGCAAGCTCGAGGTAACCCTGAACGCTCGATATTTATTTACGTACTTACGGCATGTTTGGTTGGATGGAATCGGGGGCAGAATAGAATCGCATTCAACCCTCGATTCCTATTCCGTTGTTTGGTTCTCCAATGGAATCACTTTTGTGATTCCATTGGAATGGGATTCCATTTGAGATAGGGTGGAATGTGATTTCAACCTAATATAATCAACATTCTAAATTACATAATAGTCCTTATATTTAAGTCTTGAAAATTGAGAACAAAATTAAAAATTAAGAACAGAAATAAAAATTAGAGAACATAAATAGAAATTAGAGAACAGAAAATTGAGAATAGAAATAGAAATTGAGAACAAAAAATTAAGAACAAAAATAGAAAATTGAGAATATAAAATTGAGAACATTAACTGAAAATTGAGAACAAAAAATGAAAATTAAGAACAAAAATTGAAAATTGATAACAGAAAATTGAGAACATAAATTAAAAATTGAGAACAAAAATAGAAATTTAAATAACAGAAATTTGAGAACGGAAACTGAAAATTAAAAAAAAAATAAAAAAATTAGAGAACAGAAACTGAAAATTGCGAACAGAAACAGAAATTGGAGAATAGAAACTGAAAATTGAGAACAAAAACAGAAATTGGAGAATAGAAACTGATAATTGAGAACAAAAAATAAAAATTAAGAACAAAAATTGAAAATTGATAATAGAAAATTGAGAACATAAACTAAAATTGAGAACAAAAATAGAAATTTAAATAACAGAAAATTGAGAACGGAAACTGAAAATTGCGAACAGAAACAGAAATTGGAGAATAGAAACTGAAAATTAAGAACAAAAATAGAAATTAGATAACAGAAACTTAAAATTGAATGAAATAGTGAAATATAATAAAATGAGGAAAAGAATGGAATAGTGAAATATAATAAAATTTTGTAATAAATACATAATGAAAATTTTATTATATTTTATTTCATTCATTCACTCATTTCATACCAATCAAACAAGAAAATAGAATAATAATTTTATAAGGGTATAATGGGAATTTTACTATATTTTACTATTTCATTCCTTCCCTCATTCCATACCAACCAAACAAGAGAATGGAATAGCGATTCCATTGATAATTCTATTCTATTCATTCTCTCATTTCATTACTTCTTTCATTTCATTCCACCCTCATTTTATTCCGTCCAACCAAACCAGCCGTTAATGCGAATCTGTACCTCTTTCTCTCCGAGCTCTTACTCTCATGTCAGATGGACTTGATCGAGACAAATCTCGGTCAAGCCTTGTGCATGTACAACTCCCTGAAAGTTAGGACTCTAGATTTCAGCTAGCCAGTTCCCAAGCAGTCAGTTACAGTCTACTTTGAGAATTTTTTATTCAAACTCCGACTCAACAACTTCACCTCGACAGGAGGACCCACCTGTCACCTGACTGGACCATATTGTTGGTATTTACCAATTCTTAACACCAATAGTTCCAAAAAAAAAAAAAAAAGGAGAGTAATGAGAAAATGAGTAGAGAAACAGAAATCATAAAAGAAACAAAATCGATGAGTCAATATATTACATTTCACGTTGAAATTAAAATAGAAGAGATCAAATTGGTGATTTTCGTTCAAATTATTAATATATAATTGCTAAAAAATAAGTCAAAAATTAAATTATACATTTCGTCTATTTATTTAAATTCAAATTGCCAAAAAATATTAAAACTCATTATTCAACGTTAATAATCAAAATTTTAATATTGAAAAATGTTTTTTTTAATAATTGCGTATCAAATAAAAAAAAAAAAAAAGTGCAATAGTTGATTTTGAAAGTCTGAAAATATTTTCTCTTTAAAAAATTAAATTTATTGTCCTCACACATTAACAATATAAAAGCATTAGATCAGCAGTGTCAGTTTCGAGATTTATAATCAGATCAATCAAATAAGAAAAGCCGAGAGTATGATAACCTGTAGGGTCTTCTAATTTTGTCCCAACGACCACATTACTCTATGAAAACGAAGCACCAACTCTCCGAACCACTTCATACACACCGACGGATCGTCGCGGCGCCGCATTGGAAAGTCTGATGAACACATTGGATGGAAATTAGAAGAAACTAAAATATTGGGGGTGCAAATGGATATTTAGATAAGTTTCGATACTATACTCCCAGGTGTGACCCATCCACCCGAGACTGCATGTGGGTCCGACACGTGGCAAGCCCGATCAAAATGAACGACTGTAGATCGTATATAATTTTTGAAAATTACAATATTTAAAAATCAAAAATTAATTTCGTGAAGCGGTGGAGCGGTGGAGAAGGATGTCGTCGCCGGACATTGGCGGAATCTTGGACAGCTCGAAAGAGCTGGATCGACTCAGGAAAGAGCAGGAGGAGGTGCTATCGGAGATCAATAAGCTTCACAAGAAGCTCCAATCGAGTAAGCTTACCGATGTTTTTATGGCCGTCGTGATTATTATCGGATTCTCGATATCATCGTTATTCTTGCTTAATTGTAGTATCATTTGTTAATCTAATTGAAGAATTCGCTCTGTTGATGTGCTCGTATGCTTAATTTTAGGTTAAATTTGTGTTGAGATGTATTTACTGTGTTGAGATTTGGGGGTTACAAGCCATTGTTGTATTTTTTTCTGTGAATCAAAATCGGTGTCTTCTGAGGTGTGCGTTAGCTCAGAATTGTGCAGCTGAGAGTTGGTCTTTTACTTCCTCATTAGTTCTTGGCAAGATGGGGTGTGTAAGGTGTGTTCAACGTCCAAAAATAACATCTTGAATTAGCTTGATTTTATCTGAATTTGTTCAAATAATATCAAGTAATATTAGGGCCTGGTTGGTTGTCCTTCAATTTGCAAATTGTGCTATTTTTTAATTAATCGATCTGTGGAATTGTTATAGTTTAGTGTTTGGTTTTAAGAGCTAAGTACACTTAAATTTGCAAGCTACCATTTTAGTTCTAGTTCAGATGTTATTTTCTCGAGTAATTGGAGCAAAATGTAGTTTAAAAGTTCAACTAAACTAAAACAAATGGATGTTTCTTTGTTCAAACAAACAAATTGTAAATTTAGTTAAATCACAGGTAAATGGAAAAGAACATACAAATCAATTCATCAAAAATAAGATAATTTAGACAACCGAACGGGCACAAATCTATCATGGCAGAAGTATGTGGAGAAGTTGGGAGTGAGAGCAAATCCCTGTGTATATATCATGCATATCTTGCTATTTAAGTACCTCAGCCTGCTTACATATCTAAACTCTAAAGTGGTTAAAGTTATGATGAGAAGTTCAATTATACCTTTTGCAACTTTGATTTTGATCGCTTGATGATCTCATGATAAAACACTGAGCAGGTAACAAAAAGAAGATGATAATCCCTTCAGCCAAGTGGAATGGAAAATGCGTGATTGTGATAAAGAATTGAGATGATTGAGACTTGGTCCTAGAATTCTATTTTCAGCACGTCAGATGAACAAAATTATGCATCCATATGCATGCTTTTGTGGATCCATTTCTCACTGAGCCTAGTGTAGTTGTATGATAGGTCATTAATGGATGTTTTTCATGTACCGAAGAAAAAAAAAAGGTTCTTGCTCAGCATTTTACCACAGAACAGTTTATTCTAGTGTTCTTCCTTGAAAGATACTTCAAAAAAAAAAAATGTTTAATTCAAGTGGCTTACTTGCATAATTCTGTTCTCAAAAAGTTTGAAGGAAATGCTTTAGCCAAAAAAAAATGAAAGAAAACGAAAGATAGAAGTTTTGGAGGAAAATAAATGTTTATGCCCTTTGAAAAAGAGTGTACATCTTGTCATATGAAGAATGAGATTGATGAAATTATTCATTCAGGCATTCGGTGTAGAGTAACACATAGATTGGAGAACAATAGAACAGTTCTATTATTCTGCTAAGTAGGCTGTAATTACTCTGAGGAGGCATCTTCTTATTTATTTTGCTCTCACTTTGGATTACTAGTTTATATTAATGTCATTCCATGAAATGGTCCAGATTTCAGGTATTTGATTTAGCGGAAGACTCAAATTTAATGAATCTTTATTGTGTATATCTAATTTGTATATGCAGCATGCCACTTATCTGACTATCATTTATGATTTCTTTTTTCATTTTGTTACTAAAATGCTATTTGTGGTATTTACATGAAGTTCTCATACTTGATGAGTAACATGAATGGAATCAACTAGGATTAGGCGCATATGGAAAGACCAAACTACCTTATCTCTAGAGCTAATTAGGTTTACTTTACTAGAATTTCCTGTATACCAGCTCACCTTTTGAAGCCTGTATTTATTAAACTTATAATAGGTGGAATGTAATTGTTTTGTGCATTCCGCATTGAGGCTTTCAAATTGCTTTTCACAGTAAATATATTGGCTGATATATTACATCTATGTATATCTTTTTCGTATGTCGCTGCAGCTCCTGAGGTGGTTGAGAAGTCTGGTGAGGTTTTACTGTTGAAGCTTAAGAATTTATACACCCAAGCAAAAGTTTTATCAGAAAGTGAAGTGACGTATGCTGTTCTCTTATCTTTGGGGAAGATCACTTCTAATTATCTGAATTCTAAAAGTGCAAGCCTAGCAGCTGCATTAATAACTAACTCACTTTTCTCTGTTTTGCTGCAGTGTTTCCGATCAATTGATAAGTCAATTGGACGCTCTGTTTCCTTCTGGGCCGCCGGCTCAGCAGCGAAGAAGGATAGGTGTGTAAAATGAGCCAGGATAGTGTCATCTAGCCAAAGCAATAACTTTGGACGTTAACTTTATGTTAGAGTTTATTTTGATCTTGGAAACTAGTTTCTATATCTGTTGGAATCAGATTCACCAGTGACATTTATTACTCCCGTGTACAACTTTTATTAACGTTTAACTGAAAACTTTCCCCTTTGTATGGTATACATCTGAAATTCATGTTAATGTTTAGTACTGAATTGTAGGAAGCACCTACACGTCTTGTAGGCCAACATATATGTTTCAAGCACATTGTGTACACGCTTGGATGTGTATCTAACACGCTTAAATTCGTATCCTAACATTTTATAATTAACTTATTGTTTGGACACTTTCTTCAACACACGAGGACATGTGTGGGACTTGCCACGGGGCACTTCTTGTAAAAATTAGGAATTAAGAGGGTTTAATGTGCAAAAATATATAAAGATGAGATGAACCAACGTTGTTTTTTTGAAAAATCCATAGTTCCTTTTCTCTTATATGAAATAGAAAACTATTGAATTGTAGTATATTTTAGCATGGTGTCTCGTGGATCTATAGCGTGTGCTGTTTTTGTTTATTGCTTAATATTTTGTATAATTCAATTTTTAGAAAAAATTAGTCAATTTAATTTATATGAGTATGCAAAAATAAGATATGTAATTATTGTCTGTCCTATCTTCCGCGTACCCCCAACTTTTTTGGAATTTGGCGTATCGTCGTATATGTCTAGACATATCCATTTCCCGTATCAGTGTTTGTGCATCTTAGACTGAATTTGTTGGTGCATGTGTAACATATATCTCTAAATAAGGAACGGGGGAGCGGGTTTTAGTATTTTAACCACATGTTTGGGCAAAAGCATATCTGATAAGGAAAATAAGTGATTGATCACTGAATTAAGCGCGTTGCAAAATTTATGTTCTTGACCGTTCCTACCTTTCTTCATGAGGTTTTGTCTCCCCCCGCCCTTCTCTCTATCTATTACTTTTCTCGATAGTACTAATTCTCCTTTAGTGTCTGATGGATTTTCCCTAATTATATCTGTGTGTTTGTGTGCATACAGTCATGCACACGTTGTTTTATGATTTTTAAATCTTTATGACTTTATCTATTCCACCGTCTTGCACTTGCATTGCATGTAACTCCGCTACTAATAGTTTTCATGTGTGAGTAGGTTATACATGTATATTGTTCAAAATATGCTTGCTAAACAAAGAAATTTGTTAGACGGGAAAATGTTGGGAGTTAATGGTTAATGGATTTAATGGGGTCTGCTTATAAGTGAATTGCTGCTCTAATATTGGAAAATCTCGTTTGAATTTCAGAAGCCAACGAACAGAAAAAGAAACGGATGAAGGCTGATTCTGATATTACAAAGCTTCCACCTTCCATCAGGAACCACCTAGAGGCTCTTGCTAGTCTTAAGGGTGAACAAGTGTGCTTCAATATCTCTAACTATAATCTCCCTACTCTAGCATATTTAAACTTATTATTGTTGTTGCTGCATGCGGGTGCGTGTGTGATTGTTGTTCCCATGTAATTTATTCATGTTGGAAATGCTGATCATAAGTTTCAATATTATCCGTTACGTTGTTTAGGTAGCCGCTAGGGTTACTCAGGAGGATGCTGACAAAGATGAGTGGTTTGTTGTTAAAGTAATTCATTTTGATAGGGAAACACGAGAGTAAGTTTATTCATTTTATAGCAACTTTCTTTTCTTTTACATGCCAATTTAAATTTTGTTTCTTAATGTGCATCTATTGCAACTCATATTTTAATCCAGATTCGAAGTGCTTGATGAAGAGCCTGGTGATGAGGAGGAGGTCGGCGGCCAGAGGTAGCCCTTAATTTTCAGCCTTCCAATTACATCTTTGTCTAATAATACTTCAAAAAATGACTAAAAAGGAAATTGAAAATTCTGTTCTTGCTCCACAAGAATAAATCAATTTTTTTTTTGATATTTTCAGAAAGTATAAGCTGCCTATGTCACATATTATACCATTTCCAAAGAGAAACGAACCCTCTACTGCTCAAGATTTCCCACCAGGAAGACCCGTTTTGGCAGTTTATCCAGGGACTACCGCACTTTATAGAGCAACTGTGGTCCAACCGCATAAAGTAAAATTTCTTATCCATCTATTTTTCTCGTGTAGCTATCATTTCATATGAGCGCGCACACACATACTAATATATATCCTGTATTTATTTTGAATATCTTATGGTTAGTTTAAATATATTAATCATAAAATTGTTATTTAGTTTCTCACAAAATCTAAATTCACAGTTGGAAATGTGTGTCACCATCCAATGATCAAAAATATGTCTCGATTTATAAGGTAGAGACACACACACACACATTTTGTGAACTAATAACCGCGCTTGCATTTTGCATGTGCTGCTATGCTGCTGACTGTTTTTTATGAATTCCAGAGGAAGACCGACGAGTAAGTAGCTTTCATTGGGTTCATTGTCAATATCAAGATTTGAATTAAATTTTTTTTTTTTTTGTAGAAAAGATTTGAATTAATTGATGTGTCTTTTCACAGTTATCTTCTTGAATTCGACGATGATGAGGAGGAAGGGACCTTGCCCCAGAGGTCGGTGCCCTTCCACAGGGTAGTTGCTCTTCCAGAAGGACATCGTCAATAAAAAAAACCCGCCCATTTCACTTTCTTCCTGGCATACGTAAATGCAAAACTTGAGATCTTATTGTACGATAGCTTCGCCTTGTGCTAATGTATTTATCAGCAATTCGAAGACAATCCTGGACTTCTTACCGGTAAGTTCTAAGTTGTAATTATACTTTCACCCCCGGAACTATGCCCTACTTCTGTATTTTCGTCCCTCAACAAACGATTTCGACATTGTCTCCTTAAAAATTAGGAGCATTAGTACTGGCAGTTGTTGATGATTCCTGTTTCAATAATATAATGCTCATCAAGAGGGTTCTGGTAATTTGAGGTGAGAATAGCTTAAGCCAAGCAACCATAATCGGTCCTGTATCCAGAATAACCTTGCTCCTTGTTTATATATATATGTATATATTTTGTTATATGCCATTGATTTGGGGAGTCGGGTTAATTTTTTTCATATCAATTTTTCGGCAACAAGGATCGATGAAATTACACTTTTCACCCAACAATTTATCACATATGGCACTTCGGGCCTCAAAATATCAATAATGATGAATTGATCAAGTGATAGTTCTTTGCAAAAACTGGCACAAATGAATCAAATGATGGTCATAGAGTAGATAAAAATGTGTAAAAGTGAGTAATTTACATTTTCTCTCCTTAATTATAATACGATTTTTATTTGGGGGTATTTGGTGCACAATTTAATCTAAAAAATAATTTCGCAAATTGTCTCACTAAAAATGTGTACTCGCATTTTTTTTCGCAATTTCAGATGTAAATACTCCTTTATCCCCATTATTCAGTAGTTTCGGATTCCTTAAAAATCAGGGCTATCAATGTATGTTATTTGACTTCTTATATTTAAAGAAATATGTTAATACATTAAATATCATCAGTTTTAGTTATGAATTTTATACATTTGATTACAGATTCGTGTTCCGCATTGAAAATTGAACGAAGTATATCCAATATATATATATATATATATATATATATATATATATATAGTTTACATATCTTAAAGTTGTATGTGTGTTAATTGTGACATAGTTGTGTAGTGTAGGGTTTAAGTTTGTGTAGCATGTGGTAGATTTTTTATTTTTTCTAGTTTAGACTCCTTAAAAATAGAAGTTATTAATGACTGTTATTTGATTTTGTATCTTTAAGAAAATATATTAATACATTAAATATCATCAAAAAAATCAATTTATTAACATTTAGCTATGAATTTTAAAATTTTGACTACGAAATTTGTGTTTATTTTTTCTAGTTTTAAACTCCTTAAAAATAGAAGTTATTAATTACTGTTATTTGATTTTGTATCTTTAAGAAAATATATTAATACATTAAATATCATAAAAAAAATCAATTTATGAACATTTAGCTATGAATTTTAAAATTTTGACTGCAAAATTTGTGTTCTGCATTAAAAATCAATAAAAAAATAAATTCAATATGTATATTATATTGTGCATATTAGAAAGTTGTATGTGTTTCAAAACACGGTGTATGGTTCGGTTTAAGCGTGCAGTGTATTAATTGATTTTTTATATTTGAGGAAATAAGTTAGTACATTAAATATCATCAAAAAATTCAATTTATGAATATGAATGTGTGCTAATTTTAACAAGGCGTTGTATGATGGGAGAACGATTATTTGTTATATGGAATCTTATTTTTTTTTTCAAATAATTTAATTTATTAATAATTTTATAGATGTGTTAATTTTAACACAATATCATATGATATGACATGGATGTATATAACATGACATCTTATGTTATGTTGAAATCAACATAGAAAAAAATAATAGTTTGTTGAAAACCATCTTATCGCAATCGACATAAAAGAAATATTATGCACATATTAATACACCTGCAGTTTTCTAATATGTATATAAAAATATACAAATCGGATATGTTTTTTGATCGATTTTTAATGCAGAAAATGAATTTACAGTCAAATATATATATATATATATATATATTAGTGAAATAATTTATAAGTTTTGGGTATTTTGTTAGAATAATTTATGTTTCCCTTCCCACTTGAAGACCTTGACATTTATATCCCTGATTTTTTTGACAATACGAATCTCAAATTATTTCATTGTTCACTATTTAGTATTTACCAAACACTCTACAGTAATTTTTTTGATAAATTCAATCATTTTGTTCCATGCATAAAAATTTCTCGTCGTAATGTAAAATAACTTTGGATGTTTAAGGACAAAACTTCAACTTTATAGACTAAGAACTGTTGGAGTAAAATTAAATATATGGACTTATATATTAAATAAATGTGAATTATAAATTATCAAATAAAGTTAGGCTAATTAATTTAAATTTTTTAGGCCTTAATTAATGTATTATTAATGTATTATAAAGTGAGTATTAATATATAGAGACAAACGTAATTTCTATTTTTATAATGAGTTAAAATAGAAAATACGATACGCGATTGTTTATAAACAGACATGATTGTTTATAAATAAGGGTCATGGTCCCCAGATCACACAATGTTTTTTCTATACTTCTGATTCCTATTGTCAGAGAGAAATTTAGACAAAAAATAAGTATAAATCTGAAAGATCATAAAGTCTCAGACTCGGATGTTTTAATCTTCTTGTTATGAATTTAGGTACGTTTCAACAAATTCAATATTTTAATTCTTGATAATTCAATATAAATGTTCCTATTTGTGTGATAGTTTCCACGTAATGAAATTTAATCTTACAAGAACCTTTTATATTTATTAGATATATAATATTTTTATTTTAAAATGCCAAGTTCTATTAAAATGTGGATTTTTTTATAACCATAAGATCAATAAAACACAAATTACATATTTTGAGGAACAAATTGTCCAAATTGATTAAGAACATAAGTGAAAATTTTACAACTCAAGTCTTAATCTGAAAAATGCAACTATAAACGTGTAGAAAATTCAATGGGCTTAACTCACTCTCAAAAAACGCCTTATAAAAGGAGAATTATCCTTAACTTTATATATAGCTGAGGATCAGGTAACACAAGCGATGTGGGATTCAACAAAAAAGCATGAATTTTAAAAACAAAACTTAAGAAAAAACTATTTTCGAATTGCAAACCAAACAAACCCAAAGGAAAATCTTGAAAACCATGAGCATGAAATTAATTTAGGTTGTCTGATCTAAGAAAATAAATATAATTCTTACAAAAAGTAGCAAAAAGAATTGCTTATAGCATTCCAAATGTTGTTTTATATCTGGGCTGCACGTTCCGCACAGCTTGTATATGTATAGGCCAATATTCATATTCCTGCCTTTGGTTGTTCAAAAATAGCTCCATTTGCTCATTCATGAGTGAAGAATGTACTCTCCCCAGCAAAGCTCTCACACCTATTCCAGACATTAATTAGTAATTAGAAGTTTGATGCCGTTTAGCTCGGGCGATACTATATTAATTGTCTAATTTATGTGAAAAAATAATAATAAAATTAGACAATTAAGTACAAATATAAAATTTAAAAAGTTAACAAAAAGATAAAAAATTAACTATTTTAGAAGTGAGGGTGTGAAATTTTTGGGTGGATCCGGGGCCAAAACTTTCTTGTCCTAATTCGTTATATACTTATATACATTTGTGTGAGATATTTTGGAATAGGTTATTAGTTTGTAAGATATATCATACAACATAAAATTATAAGAATTTAAAATGTTATTTGATCTCAACCGTTGAATGTAAAACTTAATCCAACAATCCAACATGTTTAAAATATAAAATATACCCTATTTTATTATTAATATATATATATATATAAACTTTATAATTCATATACATTCGTCCCCCCCTCCCTCCCTCTCCCTTCAAATCTTGTGTCGGCCACTGCTTTAAAGCATAAAAATGCCTATTATAAAAGTAACATTCGTTTTGGAAAAAAAAGAAGTAAAAACATGATTAAGTCCATAAACATAAGAGATCACTTATTGAAATGATACTAAGATATTATCTCTACAGTATCAAAAACACTTTCCTTTTTTTTTTTTCCTTAGGTAAAAATACGTTTTTGTCAAATTAACTTCTTTTATTTTAAAAGATACTTAAAAAGGCGTTATCAAACGGTGTCTATATTAATTTGTAGACTTTAAAAGCACAAGACTGGACTAGTAATAGAAGAATATTAATAGGGCATGTAATGTAATGATATGTACCTGATATAGTAGAAAGCAAGTTCAAAGCACTGCTGCCCCCTCAACCCACAATTTCTTTCTTGCAATCAAAACTCTCTCTTCGGTCGAGGAGAGAGCATCAGTCCTAGGTTCTACTTCCGATATCCACCCATCCCATTGCAAGGCACTCAAGAATTTCCGAACATGGTTTATCACAGAAGGTTTGTCTCTTATTATGACAAACCCTTCAGGTCGAAGTATACGGTCCATTTCAATCATTAAATCCTCTGTGCTACACCTACGTTTTTCAATCTCTGCGAATAATGTCCAAGCATGAAGTAGATCATAGGTGCGCGGATATGTAGAAAATGATTCACACCTGTTTAAAAGCAAATTTCAGCAGCAATTAAAAACAAAAAAAAAAAACAAACACATTCTCAGCGAACAACCCACAAGCTTAAAATTTGTGTCCATCCAGTTCACATGCAATAATATTTTTTTCAAAAGTCCAATGTCACCCTAGTACATGAAAATCACTGCTAATTTTTCATGTAAAGTATTGCAGCGATTTTCATCTAGAGCAGTACTTTTGGACTTCTAACAAAATTACTGAATTTCTCACAAAATTACTGTAGCAATTTGATTGGGAGAATAGGGGGACACGAAATTTGGCGCCATGGCAAAAAACCCATTTTTTTTGGCAGAACCTGTTATTTAATGGCGTACCAGTCATGAACCGTTCCAATCAAGCCTCGATCGTATATGATTTTTAATCTAGATGATGAATCAACGGGGGCAACATTCATAACCCAAACATCCTTTTCTTTAAGAGCAGCAGCAAACCCGCCAAGGTTTGAGTTCATATCCATGACATTTCTAAAGCTGTTTCTTCGTATAACGGATTTCATCTGCTTCCAATACTCGAGCACTCTGTAATGCCATACGTTCTGCACAGTTTGGGTAGATCTATTTAGTATCTGAAATGAATTTTAACGACAATATTAGAAAGTGCATCAGGGCATTGTGATTGAAAAAAAATTACAGTGTCTTTCTGAAATTCACTGGGGCTGACACCAATTTCTTGAAGACGGGGTGGTGGTGCTGTAAGTCTATGTGGCCAAGGTTCTAATCCACTCCCTTTATCCCGGTGCATCTCTGTTTACAAAAAAATCAAGGGGAAATTAGTATATTTACCTTGAAACAAGTCGCTTACAATGTCTTTCTAGCCTTAGTTTTTCTCTTTATTTTGTTTATAAGATTTTAGTCCTTCAGTTAATATCCAATAGATTGAATCTATTGAGTTAATGTTAGCCAGATGTGAAATTTACATTTGACACCATAATTAATGTTAACTAAAATATTGGAAAGGACTAAAAAATAAATTGCTCTATAATTAGGATTAAAAAATTAGACAAACAAAAAAAATCGAGGACTACACAATAGGAACCCCCAAATTCAAGGAAGCTAGGGTTGGCAGCTAAAATATTTTTTCTACGTTTTTCATCATCATGCCTGATAAGATTATTTACTTTCATATTAATTATTAAAACATGCATATGCCTTCTCAAAAATATGAAAGCAAAGACAATGCTGAGCTATTTTAATCATTAGAAGGACCATCAAAGTATCATCCAATGTACTCCAGAAAATAAACAGAATTTATTCATCTGAAAATCTTACTTACTCGATGTGTAAGGCGTGATGCATGCCTTCATGGACACATTCTGAGTTGCATCAGCATCCTCATCAGAACTGCACAATGGAGGATGTATTCCACGTTCTCTCTTCAGGTAGCAGCTATTACTCAGCGACTTAGCCCATATAACAGTTTGGTCTCTTCTAGATACAACTCTCCAACACATCCTTCTCAAGAGATCGTACATAGCATTCCAAATTCTTCGATTCTCCACATCGTGTGCATAGGCTTCTGGAGAAGAATACACGAAATAGCCTCCCGGTCTAAGTAATCTGTCCAATTCTAACAAAAGAAGGCCGCCTCTCTGAAGCCAATCAATCCTACAACGGGAACAATGTGCTAGTTCAAATGATCTACTCGGATAAGGCAGTCTTTTGGTCCCCAGGACACCTAATGTGGACGGGATTCCTCTCTCTAGTGCAAACTGTATTTGATTCTCATGCACGTCATTAGGGGCTATAGACATAGCTATAATGTTAAGAGGAAGAAGATATGCACCAAAACTTGCAACTCCACAACCCACATCGAGAACATTCCGGATATTTCCACCATTGTCAAGTTTATCACCAGGAAACTTAAGCATCTATGCAGATACAATAAATAAGCAAGCAATTAATATTAAATATGAAGAAGATAGCATTATTAAACAACTATGCAGGTAAAATTAATAACTAACCAAGCTGTTTATGTAACCTTAAAAACCCATGAACAGAACAATGGAAAATGCAGAGAAGACTTACACCCGCGATGGCATTGATGTATTTATCAGCTCCATCGTGGAAATGGGTTCCTCCACCGGGAAATTTAATTCTGTCCCCATCCACAACCATCCAATGCTGATCAGATTTCTCCTTTGCAAGATGTGTATGGGGTATGTTTGCCTTCCAAACCTCATCCCTGCTTACTGGCCATCTAATTGGGATCTGCAATTCTAAAAGTAACCTAATTGGAAATCAAACAAACTAGACTGAAAAACCGTTCAGCAGAGAATGGTCATTTTGTTTGACCGTTTTATTTTGGACCCGGGGTTTGTATCCCTGGGTCCAAAGTATTTATCTACCCCCTGCTGTCATTTTTTTTTACCGATTGTTTGCTCATCCTTTGCCATTTTTTTTACCGATTGTTTGTTCTTCCTTTGTCGACTGAGTTCTTTTACTTCAATACCAAATTTGTTTCCTCTTCTGATAATTTCTTTCCTCTTCCTTCCTCACTAAACTAGTAACAATTTTTTTTTTACGGGAGTTGTTCATCAAGGATTTTTTATAACTTCGCTTCAGAATTTCTTCCTCCTACTATACATCAAGAAAACTGGGGAAGACACGATAGATCATCCAATGAACATGAAGAAAAGAGTAATTGAGAATAGAAAAACTAACCCTGTATCCCGCCGGTGGTGGAATAAGACAGTTGTAGCGGCGCTCAGGAGGCGGACAATGCCGCTCATAGTGCTCCATTAACGTTAAATTAGGCTTCAGTTTTAGCTGATATATTATATGTCTATCCAAACAAGGTATCAATTCCGAATGCCTAATGTCACAGACCTAATAATACCCACAGAGAGCAATAATTGACCACATCAGAACAAAAACAGAACCTTCAAATGCAATAATGACCCCAATAATAGCTGCTTATAAATACCATAGACAATGACATACCGGTATGCTTTTCGGGACCTCCGGATTGTGATCTTGATCCTCGAACAACTCATCGAAGTAGTCATGCTTGGGGACGAAGCTGGCGACGACTGGATCCGTACCGTCATCCACGGCAAAAGCATCTTCAGCTATCGGAAGTGCAGGCGCAAATGATGAGCCGTTGTATAAACAAATCAATCCGAGAAACACGAGTAATACGATGAAAACGTACTTCAGTAGCTTGGAAGAGTGAACCAGCTCAATTTTCTGCCTCATTTCGAGGACAAAAATTAGAAGAGAAATAGAAGGAGCTAGGGTTCAGATGAACTCAAAACGCTAGCTGCAGATCCATTCCCCAACAACGAAGCGAAGAATCCCGATGTAAATGTCAAATGCGTCCAATTTACTCTTCTAAGCTAAAGCATCTTTGGATACATACATACATATAGATATAGAGAGAGAAAGATATATAGAGAGAGAGCATTCGAGTGACTGTGTGTAGCAGTGGTGAGGGAACTTGAACGGAGAAGACGACGGCGTTGAAAACTGAACACGATCCTCGTGCTGACTGTAAATTAGCAAAAGGGATAATATGTGGGAGGCTTACATTTAGACTTTCATTGGCCAAAATTTCTAAAGCGTTAAAACTTTTGATTTAGTTCTATATGTTTTAATAAGATGAAAATCTTACATATATAATAGTTACGCACCAGTTACATGTAACTATTTTGTATGTAATATTATTATATTAGTTGTAAATAATTTTTTTTTTATTTTTTTATTTTTTTTTACATGTAACAATTTTGTGTATAAAAAAATTGTTTGATTCCACAAAATATATAAATAATTAGTTAAAGGTAACTAATTATATGTAATTTTTTGTTACATGTCTCTGATATGTAATTAAAAAGTTTGATATTTTTCAGTTATATGTGCCAATAATGTGTAATGTTTTAGTTACATGTATCTAATATGTAATTAAAAAGTTTGATTTTTTTAGTTACATGTTCTAATAATATGTAATTTTTAGTTACATGTCTCTGATATGTAACTAAAAAGTTTGATATTTTTTCAGTTACGTCACAAAATATTACACATATATATGTAATTGTAACATGTAACTAAAGTACATGTAACTAAAAATACCTAAATATGTGTAAAAAATAACAATTATGAAATTGTAACTAACATTAGTTACATGTAACAGAATTCACTATAAAAATCTAATGTACTCACTAAGGAATCCCTACAATTCCTACAATTTTCCTACAATTCCTGCAATGAAAGACTAAAACACAAGTGAAATCTAACTTAAAAGATTAAATCAAAACCTAATAACACAAAAAGATTTTTCACTAATTAGATTTTAAAAATGAGACTTTTCACTAATTTTCCTTTAACAAAATTCAGGATTTTGACACTTTGTACCCTTGAGGTTTGACCAAAATTTCACTTTGGTTCTCATCGTTTCGATTTAAACATATAACATCTTGAAGTTTTTTAATTATCACAGTGTAGTCAAAGTCATTATTCTCGTTACAATTTTGGATAAAATAGCCATTTTATCTCTCCTGTGACTATTTTAAAGTTTTAAAGTTTCTCGTTTTTTTCATCCATTTTTTGTCCTGTTTAAATATTCAGTAATCATAAATATCTTTAAAATATTTAGTCTTGAAGTCGGCACAAATAATTTCAATTGTAAATTGTTAAATTGATAAAGATAAATTAAAATTTTCGAATCAAATTATAAAGTAAAATGAAATTAGTGAAGTTAAAATAGTAAGTGGTGAAAGTGTAATTTGCCATATTTACATTTTAAGGGAGGATAACTACAACCTCTCCATTAAGCAATTTAATTTATAATTTATTCTATTTTAATTTTAACTTGAGTATAAATCTCAAATTATATTTTGATCTGTATTTTAATGTCGTGCTCAATCTATTATAAATCTTCAATCAAGTGCTTCTAATTAAGATAGACGTCACTTTCCGTAGTCACCTGATGTTGAGTCTCAGGGATTGAGGTCTTCAAAAAGCCTACCCAAAGCTCGTCGGGCTTAGCCCGGCCCGAACCTGAATTTTGGCCTATCTGGCCCAAGCCCATAAGGCTTGCAGTTGGGCTTATATATATATATATATATATATATATATATATATATATATATATATATATCAACTATAACAGTCTATATGTCACACCCCATCTCGGACACTCGTCACCGTGGGATCGGCGTGACGTCGACATGATAACACTTGCCTAACCAATTTAATTACGACAATATAAAAACTTTCATCTACACGTCATATATATCTATATAATAAATCAGCTCATTTACATTCACAGCCGTCCGATGTCTCTGGATATTCGTGACCGTCGGATGTCTCTAGATATATACAATATATATATACAATATCTTATCCAAGGGCCATCAAATATTTGTAGCCTTAGGATCAATCATCATCAACAGTTGTGATTACATCTTCCCACTAGCCCTAATCATTTTCAAACCCATTTCAAATTTCAAATCCGTCTCTCTCTCTCCTCTCCCCATGTATTCTCTCACGACCTCCAAACCCATCTCCCTTTCAACGATCTCCCTAAATTTATGGCAATCGCCGTCGTCGTCGTCGCCATCTCCATCGCCACCGACATATCCTCCATCGCCAGCCTCTGTCTCCATCTCGCTCGCCATCGACAACCGCTACCACCATCGCAGTAGCCGTCGCCGTCGATTTGGTCAGATCTGAGGTCAACTTGGCCGGATCACGATGGCGATAGCCGGCGGTGGTCGGATCTGGATGTGATGGCTGGCGCCGGTCGGATCTGGATGGCATTGGTAGGAACTGGACGGCGTATGACGGTGTGCGGCCGGATCTGGACGGCGTACGACGGTGGTCGAATCTGGACGATCTCGATTTCTCACCTCCACCACCTCAGTTTCAACTCCACCAACAATCGACCTCTGCTTATTGCCGGACCTGCCGATATACAGGTACTCACTTTATCTCCATTGTCACAGCTTCGATTTTGGCTTCCATTTCGGCGACACGTTGAGTTAGCCTCCGAGCCATTGTCCTGAACCGGTTTAGGCAAATCCCGCTTATTGTTTCTAACCCTAGCTATGGTTTCTTCGTTTGAATCTTCGGTCCCGTGAGCCAAAGTTGCCCTGAACTGGTTAAGGCTCCGTTTGTAGCCAAAGTTTTTTGTTTTGGGTTTTTTGGAACAAAAACACTAAACAAAGAGCACTTTAAATTCAAAATCATTTCTTTGAATCCTGATACTTTTTTTTTTTTTTTCAACCTCGAAATCTGATAATTGTTTTTATTTTTTCCTTTTGCCAGATCAAGGCAAAAAACACTTTGATGCAAATGGTTGCTGCAGATTGGGTAAGATCGGTCCCTGTTTCTGTCCTGTTCCTGTTACTGTTTCTGTTATGTTACTGTTGCTATTCCTGTTTCCATTTGTTGATTGTTTCTGTTCCATGTTTATGTTTCTGTTTATGTTCCCTGTTTCTGTTTCTGTTTTTTGTTAGTAAATGTGAATAATTAAAATGGTGAAATAGCACCGTTCCACCATTGTATTGGGTTTCTGTTTCCATTTGTTGATTGTTTATGTTCCCTGTTTGTGTTTCTGTTTCTATTCCCTATTTCTGTTTCTGTTTTTTGTTAGTATGTAGATTTTGTTTAGTTTAAAACCGGAAATGGAAATGAACAGATATTTGAAACTAGGCAAGCTCTTCAATCACAGGGATGGAAATATGAAATGCAGGTGAGAAAGTCGAGTTTTAATCCTATGGATATGCTTAAGCCCTGTTTGGTTGGTGTTTCTGTTCCCAGATTTTTGTTTCTGTCCTCAACTTTCTGTTATGTTCCCAGATTTTGTTTCTGTTCTGCTTCTAGCTTTTTATAACAAATTTCTGTTATGTTCCCAGATTTTGGTTCATGTTCCAAATTTTTAGGGAGCAGAGACAGTGCTTGCATCGAGACTTGCCCACTCCACGGATTCGTCTTCTTCTCCGCCTAATTCATACCCTCCCCTCCATAATTGCAGAGCTCTTTCGCCTCCACGGATTCGTCTTCTTCTCCGCCGAATTCATACCCTCCCCTCCATAATTGCAGAGCTCCTTCGCCATCACCATCGCCATCGTCGCCCCGATCTGTTGTAGTAGCGTTGCCATCGACTTGGCTGGCTGTCTTCGCAGAGCTCCTTCGCCATCACCATCGCCATCGTCGCCCCGATCTGTCGCAGTAGCGTTGCCGTTGACTTGGCCGGATCTAGATGGCGATGGCCGTCGGTGGTCTGATCCGGTTGCTCTCTCTCTACCGTTGTGCCCTCTCCAAATTAGGGTTGCTCTCTCATCGCCAGAATAACAGCTGCCGTACCGCCAACCATCGCCATCACCACGCCATCCCTGCTCCATCGTCTCTTGATTGAACAATCACCATCGAAGCACTGCCCCTTCATCGAACCAAACTCAGTCCCTTCGGCCTTCATGGTAAGTATTTGTCCCAGAATTTTTATTTTTTTGATTTTTTGATTTTTTGATTTACGATTTCTAATTTTTATTCCTTTCAATTTTAATTTGGGGTTCCTTGACTCAGGGACTTGATCGATCCCATCGTCTTTCCATCGCCATCATCACCGAAGCACAGCTTCTTCGCAACAATCAGCATCGAAGCACAATCCCTTCGTTGAACCAAACTCAGGTCAGTCTCCATTCTATTTCCATTCCCTAATTTGTTCACTCTAAAATTCATGCTCAATTTGTGAGTTTTCTGTTTCTGTTTTTGGTGCAAAATTGTATGGTGTTTCCCTAATCATGTGAAATTTCTCCAGGTATTAGTTACTAATTGGTTTACATTTGAACAATGAACACAATTACCTTTACTGTTATTCATCCTTCCCCTTGAATACCTTTACTGTTTTGTATCCTATTAAATATCTTTACTGTTGTTTACCAAAAAATAGTTTAAAGAGGTGAGTAGACGTAATGATATTGTTTTGTTGAAATTCCAATGAAAAATATATGAATGAACATTCAAGAGACAGAAAATAGAATCGCTTGATCTTATTTCAGGCTAATATATATATATATATATATATATATATATAAAAAGAAAAAAGAAAAAAAAGAAAAGAAAAGAAGAGTTTAATCATTGAAATTCCAAATATAATATATATTAAGCATTATTATTGCGACATTTTTACGGATGCCCTAAATGTACGCTCTCTTTTTAATCTAAATCAACATTTCTTGATTTTTATTCTGAAAAATATGATTTAATTTTAGTGTTCCCACTGTTTGTTTGATTAATATGCGCAGATTTATACAGTTTGTTTGATTAATATGCGCAGTTAATTTGAGTGTTCCCACTGTCTATTTTGAATTTTTGTTTTTGTTTTTGTTTCTGAGTTTTCAATTGCTATTTCTGTAGAAATCTGGGAACTAAAACACCACCTAATTTGCTACATGTAAGGTTTTCAATATTTTTGGTGTATATTCCAAGTAAAGAAGAAAAAGAAGCGTATCCCATGCTATAAAGGTATGTATGCACTTCTCCATTTTTCATCCTAGAAAATATACATATTTAAATTGAAATATATATATATATATATATATATATATATATATATATATATACACAATTTTTACTTTTTATACATGTTGATTTTTAATTTCAATTCTAAATCCGTGCAACCAAACACGCGACACCACCTAAAATCAATGCGGAACCATTTTTGACAAAAAAACATACTCGAATGTTGTGATAGATTTGCTTGAATGTTTTTATCGAATTAAAGTGATTTGCAGCTTAAAAATTTAGAACAAAAATCGGCTCAAAATAGATCTTTGCCTCAACCAAAGACATAGCCAGTGGGGTTAAGGTATTGGTGCTAACGCTTGCCAAATTGTCTCTTCGTTGATGCCTTAAACAACGGTAATTAGGTACTGTTTGGTTAAATTTTGATCTTTTTTTTTTTTCCTTCCCCCCCCCCCCCCCCCTTATTTTAGTTGAATTTGATCGATTTTGGGTGTTGAATTTGACTCATTATGGTTTTTATTGATTTTTCTCTCAAATAAGTTAGTCACCTTTTGGACGTAGCGAGATTATCGGCCATTCCTCTACCATTGAAATGTTTTTGTATTCATCAAGAATTTTATGAGAACACAAAAATCTATATCTATTCAGTTTATAGTTTTTCAGAATAATATTCTGGGAACATAATTGTTCCTCAATTGCTATTTTTGTAGAAATCTGGGAACTGAAACACCACCTAATTTGCTGCATGTAAGGTTTTCAATCTTTTTGGTGTATATTCCAAGTAAAGAAGAAAAAGAAGCGCATCAAATAAAAGCTAATCATTTCAACATTGAATCCTTGCAGAATATCTCTAATGGGCATGATATTCATCCCATGCTATAAAGGTATGTATACACTTCTCCAATTCTAAATCCGTGCAACCAAGCACCGCAACACCACCTAAAATCAATGCGAAACCATTTTTGACAAAAAAACATACTCGAATGTTGTGATAGATTTGCTTGAATGTTTTTCTTTTTGCCCTTTTGGTTCTATTTTTAATTCTGTTTCTTTGTGTGTTTTTTCAATTATGTTTTTTCCTACATAAAACAGGGGTACAAAACGAAGTTGTCTCATATTTATGCTTCCGTTCTTTTTCAAAACCCAAACAAATGCGATCTAAATATGGAGAAGCTCGCGGTGGAGGCTTTGAGGTTGCTATGGTGAGTGAGTTTTGATCAATCAAAACAAAATTGTAATTGATACCTTGGATTGGCCTAGCTAAATTTTTTCTATGAGCCTTAGCTTCATTTTATTTCTTTATAGCTGAACTGCAAATTGCTCAATTGTGTTTTCTGAATTCTTTGCTTCTTATTGGTTTGATGCTATTTGCTTCTAAATTTGATAAGTTATCTCGCACAATACCCACTATGCACATGTTAGCATGAATCAGAGGTGGCATTTTTTTCTTCATATGTAGTTCATTTGTCCAACAAGTCCACCATTTGTTTTTCTCACTGCGTGTAGTCTTAAGTAGTTCATTAACTATTAACCGCAATATTAAGTTTATATCTGATGTAAATGTTCTTCTTTGAATACCCCAGCTTAATGATTTTTCTTATCTATATAAACATGATTTTTGGGATTATCTGCAAGTGGTTTGATTTTTGAGTTGTTCTGAATTATCTGTGAAACACAGTCTGTTGAGTTGTTCTTTTATTCACATATTTCTCTGTTTACCTTGCCTAATCTGTTTATGAGAATTCTAATTAGCCTGATCTGTTCCCGATTTTCGGTACCCGTGTTTTGTTACTGTTTCCTATTTACTATGTTTGGTGTTCTTAAAAATCATAGATAAAAAAAATTAGACTTAGAGCCACTGCTCTAAATCTAATTCTTGAAACTTGAATGTTAATAAACGGTTTAACATGGCCACGTATATTTTTGCGTCAATTTCTATGTATATTGATTGTTTTCTCCTTACAAGTTTTTTGTTCTCAATTTTTTTTCCCCGCAATGGAAACAGGAAATAAATGGGTTTCTGTTTTTGTTTTTTATTTTTTGTTTCTGTTTCTATTTTTGTTTCCGTTTCTGTTTCTGTTTTTTGTTTCTGTTTCTGTTTTTTGTTTCTGTTTTTGTTTTTTGTTTCATGTTTTTTGGGGAACAAAAGCTTAAATCCGAGAAGAGAAACACTAAACAAATGCCACTAAACAGCTGTGAATTTCATTTGGGAACATAAAAGGTTATACGAAAACCAAAAAAAAATTGGGTTTCCGTTTTGGAACGAAAATATATGGGTTTTGGAAAGTAATCGTTTATAGATTTCTAACCATGAGTTGATTTATTTATTTGTTTGTCTTAAATATGATTATAATTTATTTGTCCAGTTGATAATTATTATGTTTGATTTTCACTAGACGGTATTCAAATATGTGCCACTTCAAATATTGAAGACAAATGGAGAAATCTATGGCTTGACATAGTATAATTAAGGTAAGTTCCAGTAGCCCTGGGTGGTGGGCTCCAGTGTCCTGGGTGGTGGACTTATATTACTAAATTTATAATGTATATACATAGTTATTATTCGTCGTATTGTTAAATTTCATATTGTAGATTATGGTCTTATTGTTGTCTGATATGATTGTGTTCGTTGTTTTCGTACTTGATTGATATTGGTTGTTTGTCAGTGTTGTGTTATAAAACAGGAGTTGATAATTTCGAATGTCATATAAATAGAGGGAGTTATGTCCAATTTTTTTTTTTTTTTTTACATTAATTATTGATCGTCTTCAATATTTGAATAACTTTCAAATATTGGAATGTGTCGTATAAACAAAGTAAATTATGTCAATATTTTTAATTTTTTTAATGGTGCTTATTCGATAGAGAACATGGTTGATTCATTACCCAAACTAGAAGTGTTTATTATTGTTAATTTTTAATAAAATATGTGTAGAATGTTGTATAAATAGATGAGTTTATATTGGTTTCTTTTAATTTCAATTTTTTTTTTTTCGTTCGTGCCTTCAGGCACGGGTTATGCCCTAGTATATAATAAGTTCATACTATAAAAATACATCTGCCCCAAAATAAGAACAACAAAACAAATCTCATGAACCTCCCTTAGATTTATCCTCAGACAACTTATCTCAAATTTACTCTCGTATGACTCCAACGCCTGCCCCGCATGACTCTAACTAATGCGAGTAGGAGACCAACCGACTCCTATCTGCTTCACCTGCGAGTGTACTGTCTTCTTAGTAAAAATATTTTATAAAAAGAATTCATATATATAACATCTAAATGGATCAAGCGTAAGTATATAAACACTACATAGCTTGTAAAGTCTCCAGTATATAAGTAGTGAAAATAAAACGATATAGATAAGTTTCATTTAAATTCATCTAGTATAAAATCATACCAATCACCATGATAATAAATATCAAATCAGCCAATATACGTAAAGCACCACATCTCAAACACATATCTCAAACACACACACTGGCCAGCCCTAATGATCGTTTAACCTCACGATCGGGAGTTGCAACGGTACCGTACCACCCGTAGGATTTGTCTTCCTACAAACACCCATCACTCCACCGAAGTGGATAATCACTGCGCAGTATAATCATCTAACATCACTCTGCCGAGGCAGATAAACATCATTCCGCCGAAGCGGATAAATACTATGACATCGTCAAATCAAATACAACATCATCGAATCACAACTCAATAAATATCGTCTACTCAACATCGTCAAATCACCACGTCTATCTCTTTTCCTCAAAACCAACCTTTAAATCCAAAAATCATATTTCACACATTCTTTTAAAGAAAACGTCTAATTTTATTAAAACCACTTTTCCACCCTTTATTTATAGAAAACCAGACATTTTTTAGAAAAACAGATATTTTCTATTCTCTTTTAAAAACACTGTCTGATTTCACCAAATCCAACAAAATTTATTTTCAACTTCTTTTCGAAAACCATCGAAATCTTCCAAAAATTCAGTTTTAATTTCATGGCCAAGAAAATAATTTAAACATCCAAGTCTTTGAGTTGAAATTGACTGTGAAGAAAGCTCTTCAGAGAATCGATAACGTGAATGTTAGAGACAATAATAATAATATCATCAATATATACCAATATTGCAATATAGGAGGATCTGGAGCCTTTGGTAAACAAAGAGTAATCAGATTTAGATTGAGTAAAACCAAACTAAATAAGAGCATAGGAAAATTTTGAATACCATTGTCTTGAAATTTGCTTAAGACCATAAATTGACTTATGAAGTTTGCAAACTAACTTCTTTCAGTGTTTGAGATTTTTCCCTTTACTTCGATAACCAAGAGGGAAATCCATATAGATTTCTTCAAATAAGTTCCCATTAAGGAAAGTATTGTTGACATCTATTTGGACCAAATGTCAATTTTGACTTGTGGCAGTAGCCAACAAAACTTTCACAGTAACTAACTTTGCCATGGGAGAGAAGGTTTCAATGAAATCAACCCCTTTGTGTTGAGCATAGCCCTTAGCAACCAATTGGGCTTTGTGTCGTTCTAAACAGCCATCAGACCTGTATTTGATTTTGAAAATCTATTCATTACCAATGGAATGCTTCCCTGTAGGTAAAAGAACAACAAACCACGCGTTGAATTCCAGAGCATTTAATTCAGCTTTCATGGCATTACTTTCATTGTGGAAACTTGACAGTTTGGTGGTAGAACCGAGGTTCATAACAAGAAAAGACATTGAGAACAAAATTCTTATGAGATAAAGATAGAGAATCATAAGACAAATATTTGGACAAGGGATATGAAGTGGCACAAGCAGGTAATTCTGAGGATGACAAAGTTGCAATGGAAATCTCGAATGTAGGAAGAAGGTTTAGGCCTCTTTTGGTTAGTGTTTCCATTCCAACCCAACCCAACCCAACCCAACCTAACCTAAAAATTATGGGATTGATTTTTGGGATTGGCAACACGAAACTCAACTCAACCCAACTTATAAATGAGAATTAATTCTCAAAATCCTAAAAAAATGAGAAACAAAAAAAACTTATTTTTTTCCCCCAAAAAACTCAACCCATAAAAAGGATGCATTGGTCATTTTTTCAAAAGTTAATGACACCCTTGTTCCAATTTTATTCCAAACATTTCGGTGGGATCGTCTTCATTTATTCTCTATTGCTCTTTGTCTTCTCCACTGTTCTCGTTTTCATTTATTCTCCATCAGCGAAGAAGCAACACCATTCATCTCCTCCCAACAGCGTCGCCGTTCATCTCCTCCCAGCAGCGTCGCCATTCGTCGTCGAAGCAACCATCGTAAGTTCTTTCGTCGTCAAGCATCGTTGTTTCTCTCCTTTATCATCTGGGTTCTCGAAATCGATTTTGGTTCTTGATTTTGGTTTCGATTTTCGATTTTGATTTCATTGTTCTTCATCTTCTTCGTCAAAATCACCGTCGTCTGAATCAAATACTCCACCCATTTCCTCCGCCGCTGAATTGTTATCTGGGTTTTCGATTACGACATGATTTTGTTTTGTGCTCGGGGTTTAGGGCTTCAAACACGAAATCGTTCTTCTTCTTGAAATCGATTTAGGGTTTTGAACACGAAATCAATTTCGATTCTTCGTTCATCTTCATCTTCATCTTCAACCGTCGCCTGGGTTTAGGTTTGCTCAATTTCTAGTTTGTTCTTAGAAATTTGCTCTTGAAAATTTACGGCAAAACATAATAGAAATTTGCGTTTTGAATGTTGTGTGTGTTCTTAAAAAATTTGTGTTCTATGTTCTTGATTTCTCGAAAAAAAAATAGAAATAAATAAAAAAAAAAAAACTATTCTGAAGAAATAATTTTAGGATAATATCATTACTAAACGCGATTCTGTTCTCAGCACAAAAAAAAAATTGTCCTTACCCAACGCAATTCTGTTTCCAGTAGAAAATAGAATTTTCAACTCAATTCAATCCAATTGGATTGAGAAAAGTGAGAACACTAACCAAACGCCACCTTTAGTAACCCTCGAAGAGTTCCTAAAATACACACACACTTGTGCACCCAAGTAGCACATAATTTTTGAACCCCAGCCTCAACGACATGACACGTGTCCATCTTCCTCAATCGGCGAGGGTTTATGTGCAGTCCTTCGAGCTTGAAAATGAACAAAACCCAAATCGAAGAAGTGTCTTCTTCTTCTTCTCCTTCTTTAGGACACTTGCCATAGAACAACTACAGCTGTTCTACCATGAAGCTCCTTCATACCCTCTCCGGTACGTCCCTCCCACAGCGCCACTCTTGTTGTACATTAAAAGTGTGAGATTTATTGCTTCCAGCAGTTCCTGATCGTCTACTCGTTCTTAACCTTCCTCAATTCAGGACACCGGCGGTCTCTGATTCAATCCATCGTGCGGCGACACTTCGCCGTCTCGGCGGAACAGTACGATAAGAGAAATTACGCCCGGAATGAGTCCGAGTACAACACCGTCATTGGCTCAATCACCGCTCAACGAAGGTTTACCCCCTTTTGCCTCTCGCATTTCTCCGCTCATAAACCTGTCGCCCATGTTTATTTTGCATTGTTTTCAATAGGCATTACTTGTTGAGGGATGTGTATGATGATATGATGCTGGATGGAGTCAAGCCGGAGAGAGACACTTTCCATTCGCTCATCATCGGAACCATGAAGGGCGCTCGCTTACAGGACGCTTTCTACTTCCGTGACGAAATGAGAACCATGGGTTTGGTTCCTGACGTGTGTACTATCTACTCTGCCAAATCATTACTCTAGTGCTTTGTGTATGTAAATTTTAGGGTTCTAGCTATGGATTTTTGGAAACCCACACGTATTTTGGAATCCAAACCCCCTTTCTTCTCCTTAATTTGGAAGGCTTCTTCTGATCATGTAAGAAATTTAGTTATCCAACTATTAAGGTACTTTGAATATGAATTTGCTTCAATTTGAGGCTCGAGAAAACCCATTTTGTAATTCAACCCGAATGTGAAACACAATTATCAGTTCAAAATTAAGAAATCTTTGTCTATATAAGTAACAACTCATTGGGTATGTTCATCTGAGATTATTTCAGTTTTTCTTTGGGTCATGCAAGATAAATTGTTGTTTGAGTTATTTTCATTTGATCAGCTCTTTAGAAGCCTTAGCAACTGTATGATATGGCCTCGGACGAGCGTGTGACCACTCAGGTCACGCACGGGTTTGGGCGTTTGATATGTTCGCCTTTACATTTTGTTTCAAGATATTTTTGGGTCGAGGCTTCAAATCTATAAAAAAAGAATGAAATAAATCAATTACGCCAATTTAATTTGTTCAAGAGACTAATGTAGTTAAGATTAAGGATATATATCAGCATCAACTGTGACGCGATCATGATCCGTTTTTTATATTTTATTTTTTGTTATAGGTTGCCTTATACAACTTTTTGATCTCCACATGTGGGAAATGCAATAACTCCGACCAGGCACTCAGGGTAGGCTTTCGCATATCAGTACATTTTGCAGCATCCATTTTCATGAAAATTGTATAATAGAGTTTTGATTTCCTTCTTTGTTTGATTGAAGATTCTTGATGAAATGAGGAAATTTGAAGTCAAGCCTACCGGCCAAACATACATCTGTCTACTAAATGCATGTGCAGCAGCTGGCCGATTAGATAGAGTGTATGCTCTTTAAACTGTACTATATTACTCTGCTTTGATTCATTACACTATGAACCATTATTTTTTGGCCCGAGAACTAGGTGGGAATATCTATTATGTAAGGCTGCAAGCCGAGATAACCAAATAAGTTGATTTAAAGGTAAAACTAAATTGGTGTCATTGCCACTTTTCAGGCATGCAATTGTTCGTGACATGACCGCTGCTGGTCTTGGTTTGAACAAGTTCTGCTACGCTGGACTTATAGCAGCACACAAGAATAAGACACCTCTTACTGATGATACAGCTAACAAAGTAATAATGATGTACTTATATAATCGTTTTGCTGAATTTTAAATATTTACTATAATTTTTTTTTAGATTATTGAGCTCGTTGAGCAGTCCAAGGGCTGGTCGTCAGTTGAGGCGCCTAAAAACATTGCTGAAAATGTTATGATGGGCATTTCTGAAGAAGAATTATACAATATCCCAACTGCTGATTATGTTTATAGGCGTGGATTTGTGATGCAGCATCTAACTGTATATCATGTTGCTTTCCATGCTTGTGCAGACCTCCGAAATATAGAGGTAACAACAGTTTGAATGTCATGTTATGTATAAGCATCGTTTTTCTTATAGTCCTTGGATGAATTATTGGTCCTTCCCATCTCCCGTAGATGGTTTTAATAATCCATTATATTAATGAAGCGTGAGGGAAGGATCAATACTACATGGTTCTTAAGCTTATGCTTGCCCCCATTTCAGATGTTTACAAGATGTTGGATAGGGCTGGGCGAAATTTGAAAACGGGACCTCTCAATGCTGTAACAATTTTTTTTTTGAATACTCATAATTTTTTTATAAAATTAAAATGTCAGAAGAAAAAATATTTTTTTATCGTGGTTGAACCAAGATTGTGTCTTTTTATTTATTTATTTGACATGATATTAACACAAGTATTCTAAAATAAAAAAAATATATAGGGCTCAATTTGAAGGGGCCCCAAACCTAGGCAACCGCCTTGGTGGCCTTGCCAGCCAGTGCTTATGTTGGAGATGATTCTGATTCGCTTGGAAGAATCGAGTCTAGCTAATATTGATCTTTTTGAATTTGACGTGGGAAACTTGATTTTCTTATGATCTATTTCTAGTTCTCCTGTTTTTCCCTACTGGAATTCACAATATGCAAAAATAAGAAATGATAATTATCTATTTGACGCAAGAATCAGGGGGCTCACTTTGACCGTTAAGAGTAGGTATCCCGGCGGCTTGTCTTTGTTTCTAGTGTATTCTATCTCATTGTATCACATTCTGTTCTGCGAGATTTGAAAATCACCGTCAATACCCGATGTAGGTCTGGGGTGCTTTAATTAATACCATGTGAACTATTAATGTTTGTTCATCATGGTAGGCAGTGGAAACACTTCTGGAAATGCTAAAGAAAGATAATGGAAATCCTGATGTCTTTATCACAATGCAAATTATGAGGTACCATTTTGAATTATTATTGTTTTTCTGATAAGGCTATTTAGAACATGAATCTCTTATCATTGATGATAAAATGTGTAATTATAGTTGTGTGTATGCCCTTATGAGCTTCACAGCAATGTTCCCTTAATTTACATGGGAAAATTACATTTTGGTCCCTAAAGTATGGGGTAGGTGGACGCTGGGGTTTGCCAAATTACACATTTGATCCCTCAAATTCCAATTTTGTTTTCAATCTTGAAAATTGAACATGTTAATGATTTTGGGCGGAAAATTGTTGTGTTTAGCATGGCCTTTTAATGGGGATATTTTTGTCATTTCATCACTCCACTAAACCTAAAGATTTTTTCCCTGATGATTCGTGCTTCTCACTTTCAGAAGAATCGTTGTTAGGGAAAGAAAGATTATGGGAAAACGTCTCAGGTTTAGATGAATGATGAAATGATAAAAATGTCCTTATTAAAAAAAAACTTGAATGAAGAATTTTAAAGTTTCGGAGTGCAGGGAGAAGTATTCAGACATATAAAGATCTATATTATAAATCAAGACAATATTCAGAAATCTCTTTTAATTGATGGTTGAGATTGATTTTGATAAAAATGAACGGATAAGATTGTTTTATGATTTTTTTTGGGGAAAATCCCTCGCAAAAATTTCGTACTCCCACTTAGGCGGTTGAGTTAAATTATATCTTTTACCCTCGAAGTCCCATTTGCGTTGAGTTAAACATTTTTTTCTTATGAATTTCCATTTCCATTCAGGTGCTATCTGCATTCTGGAGACATTGATCGCGGTCTTAAAACGTTTGAAGACTACATGAAGTCCGGGAAGCCACCCGTGGTGGAATTATTTGTGGTGAGCTTTAAATTTAAACATCTATGTCTTATTTGATACAACCTGCAAATATATGCCCTTTTGTGGTAATGATTATTCTTCAAATACTTTATTTATTTTTTAATACTTTGCGATTAGACGCTTGTAGAGGGAGCCATGGTCGGATATACTCCCAAAGGAATGGAAATCGCGTACAAGACGCTGGTACGTTTCTCAGTTTATTGACTACCTCATTTTCGTGTCTTATTACTGGGATTCTCCTAATATGGTTTACGTATGTGCCTTCCTCCAGGTGAATATGCATGACCGGAAATTTTTCTTGAGCATGAAGATGGGGAGTGATCTCCTCCTTGCCGCCTCCGGTGAAAAGGTCATAATTTTTTTTTTTTTTGCTTAGAGAATAAAAACGTTGACCCCTCCCGATTCAAGTTATTCTACTATTTTTACGAGTAAAAGGTCGGGCATTTTCAAAAGATCATATTTATATATATTTTATATGGGTTGAATCTATAGTTGGAAAGCACTGTATCGGTTTTCTAATTTATAAGTGTAAAAAAAAAAGTGAAAAAATTGACCGGAGGGGTAAAAAATAGAATTTAACTCAATTGCATGGGAAGTGAGGGTGTGAAATACTATGGCAGGAATTTTCGGTGGCGGAGCTACATAAAGGCCGAAACCCAACTTTTAAAAATTTTCACTTTTACGTTTATATTTTTAGGAAAAAACAATTAAAACTCTTAAAAATTTACATAATCCCACCTGATCTATATAAATATCTAATTAAAATTTTATTTTTTTTATCACCCCATAAATCAATTTTCTAGATCCTCCACGGGAAATTTCTCCCCAAAAATTTTATGAAATAATCTTATCCGTTTATTATTAACAAAATCAATCTCAGCGACTAATTAAAAGACATTTTCAATTACCGTCCTGATTTATGTATGTTGAGATTGTTGAATATTTATTTGCAGGCCGGAGGTTATACTACTGCAAATTATATATGGGACCTGATGCAAATCCGTAAAATGACACCGCCACTCCCAGCCGTTGAAGCCTATTACAGAGGCTTAAAGGTCAGTCTCATTGCATGTCAAACGTTGGGAGGAAAATGAAAATAGGAAGAAAAATGAGGCGGAGTTTGAAAAAAAAAAAAAAAAACAAAAAAAAAAACCCTAAAATTCAAGTTATGCCCTTGTGAATTATTTTTCCTCTCATTTTTCTTTATAAATCAAACATAAAGCCAAATATAACCAAACAACAGTAGGAAAAATAATTTTTCTTTTCCGATGGATAAAATAATATATTATCCTTTCGTTGTTCATTTCCCTCCACTTTTCCATCCTTCCAACCAAACATGCCCTTAACGTTTGAGTGCAATCTCAACGTGCTCCCTCCAATGTTCTCCTGAAGTTTGAATTTTACCTCTAGTTTGGTATAGTCGACACGTTTCAGCCATCTAATTTGCAAAAACAGCAACACATGTTGAGATTTTGTCCTAAATTTTCTATCAATAATGATGGACGTTTTGTTTGGCAATTAAAATGGCCAAAACGTGTCAATTGGGACTAATTAGAGGTAAAATTCAAATTTCACATTGCAAAAGTTATGCATTATACTTTACTAGTTTAGGCATTTTGACCCCCCGAACATTTTCTGTGTCATCATTTTTTTTTTGAATTTCAGGAAAGAGATATACCTGAAGACGATCCACGTTTGGTACTAGTTTCTCGGACTCGTGATAACCTGCGGCTAAGATTTGGACCCGGAGGTGGACGATCTTAACAAACATTTTTTGGATATTCAATTCCGACCATCGTTTCTTTAGTCAGCCATTAGTGTGTGTTTGCAAGAACTTATGTTTCCTTATGGTTTTGTCAATTTTTGGGATACTTTGCAACCTTTGTTCATCCCATAATTGTTAATTTTGAAATGTTAATTTGAGAAGAAAAAAGAAAGAAAAAAATTTAATAATACTTTCATAATATTAAATAGGGTTTCGACACTTTGTACCCCTGGACGTCGAGCACTATTTGACTTTGGTCTCCGTAGTTGTAGTTTCATAATCATCCAATTTATGTCCAAATTATAATTTCACAATTTTCATCGAAAAATAATCAATGGTCGTACGCCTAATTATTTTTAAAGGGATCTATTTTTAACCTATTCAGTATATATATACGAGCGCATATATATATATATATATATATATATATATATATATATATATATATATATATATATATATATATATATATATATATATATATATAAACTTATGTTATAATTGCCTATAAAATTTATTAAAAACACATTGTAAGTGGTTATTTTTCGTCAAAAATTATAATAAGAATAATAATTTAATTGTAGCGGGATGATTAAGAAAGTTTAAGGTGTTATATGTTCAAATTAAAACTATGGTGTTCACTCAAGAAGTGTTAATCCGATCAGTAAGAGGCGGTATCTCTTTTCTTGTAAATCGGGATTCGACTTTCTTGAAGAGTATGTCAAGAATTAAATTTTGAATGCATTAGACCGATGTGGAAGAGTGTTCCTTTAAGAGTTAAAATTGTCCGAAAATACGCATAAGATGGTCTGGATACACTGTACGGAAGACTATTTATATTAATAATTTAATGTTCTAATATAATAAAAATCCCGTGGGTGTACATCTCCAGGTACCCGGCGAAGTCTGAACTCCAGTCTCAAACGACGTCAACCCTAATAAAATCGGACGACGGCGGCGGCGGCGGCGCAAGGTGAAACGTGGTCACACCTCCAGACTTCTCCATCCGGCACCGACGGAATCGAACACACCGAACAGGTACGTAATCGAGTTCTTTGTCTCCTCTCTCGCTCTCGATTTTTTTGGTGATGGAAAGGTTTTTAATTTGAATCCATAGTTCTCTTCGACATGAAGACGAATTTGTTTCTGAATCCATTAAAATTATTGTGTTTTCTTTTGATCGGTTAGAATGGTTGGAGAAGAAAGAGAGACAAAAGGAGCAAATTCGACAGCTGAACCAACTTCAGAATCGGGTAAATCAAGGACAGAAAGAAGGAAGATCAAAAGGAAGAAACAGTTGTCGAAGGAAGCTGCTACTGCGGACAAGCGTGGGGTTTGCTACTTAAGTCGGATTCCTCCACGCATGGATCCCTTGAAACTTCGTCATATCCTCTCTCAGTACGGAGAAATTCAGAGAATCTATCTCACGCCTGAAGGTTATCCAGTTCTTCATTTTTCTATGTTTTTTTTTTTTGTTGTTCAAAGTTGATTTGATTCCAAACTTCAAGTGAAGCCCCAGGATAATGTGATTATTCAATTGCTCAATCGTTGTCTATAATCATTTGTAGGTTATCTGCTTACAATTTACCAATTGAAGGCTATTTTTTTTACTCCCCTCTACAATTTGTTTAACAGGTCCCGCTGCTCAAATGCATCGTAAACGAGCTAATGGATTCCGAGGACAAGGATTTTCCGAAGGGTAAGGGTTGATTTTGATTTTTTTTTTCAATTTTTTTATCCTATGGCAAGATAGATTCAAAATTTCTACTTTCAATGAACATATAACCCTAATCCATGCTGAATATAATCTATGAACCAACTCCCCCCCTTTCTTTATTCAGAATGGTGTTGTTGAAGTTGATTCTTTAATTGTATTGTTTGTTGGTCGGGTTCCATGCAGGTGGGTTGAATTCGCTAAAAGAAGTGTTGCAAAAAGAGTTGCTAAAATGTTGAACGGCGAACAACTAGGTAGCTATCATAATTTTGTTTTTTGATCATGCATGGCCGCTTATGGTTATGCTGAAATCTTGTGGTTACTTACATCTTGAAGGATGTTTTTGATTGAAGGATGATTTTGATGTGTTCTTTTATGTTCATTAATTACTGAGGGGATGCATAGAAGCACATGCTCCTTTAGGACTAAGATCGATTCAGTATATAAATTTATTTTTATCTAATAAATTATCGATAGTTTCCGATTTCATACATATTTTATCCCCTAAATCTATATTTTTATATGTTCTTGAGTGTTTATATATTTATAACAGGTTTATTTTTTGTGTTATCGCAGACTTGGGGTATTTTATAAAAATTAGAGCTAAAAATTGTGTTCTACGAGCATTATAATGTAGACCACTGTGCATTGTTTCAACCGTTACTAATGTTACAGTTGGAATTTTGCAATCCCCCCCTCCTGCCCTAATACTAGCATGTTATGTAATTAATTTCTCATTATTTGTTTTTGTTCATGATTAGGTGGAAAGAAGAGGTCTTCCTTTTATTATGATCTTTGGAATATCAAGTACTTGAGTAAATTCACATGGGATGATCTTACCGGAGAGATTGGTAATTAAATTTCCAATTTTTGCGAAGTTGCGTTTGATGATTGTGTTGAAGGAACTTTTTTTCCTTTTCTCCCATCTCTTTCTCTATTGAAAATGCATGTTGAATAACCATTGACGAAGGACCCGTTTGATAACACAATTCAACGCTTAAAATTGAATGCATTAAGTGCTTGTTAAACTATGTGTGTTTGATAACAAAACGAAACAACCATTTAAAATTGTTCAAAAATTTGAGTAAGGTGTGATTCATTTACTTTTTTTGCAACAATTAGTATTCAACATCTATACTATAAAATATTGAAATAAAATATACAAATTATTGATAGAAAAAGTAGTAAATTGAGAAAAAAAAAATAGAGAGAGAGAGTGTTTTAGAAAAACGGAACTTATAAAAATTATTTTAGGGACAAAAATTTGTACGCAGATAAATTTTTTGAAGTTAAAAAGTATTAAAAAAAGTAATGCTTAATGTATTCAACACTTAACAAATTCAATACTTATATATTCAGTACTTATCAGTTTTCATCGTGTTATCAA
Source organism: Eucommia ulmoides (assembly GCA_016647705.1). NCBI lineage: Eukaryota > Viridiplantae > Streptophyta > Magnoliopsida > Garryales > Eucommiaceae > Eucommia > Eucommia ulmoides. The sequence continues at coordinate 871,342 of CM028339.1, read as the reverse complement.
ATAAGCTAACTGAACTTGATGACATTGCAGCCTACAAGAATGCTGTTCGGGAACAAAAACTGGAGTTAGAGATTTCTGCTGCCAAAAGGGAGCGGGATTTCTACCTCTCTAAAGTTGATCAGTCCCGTGCTTTAAGTTCTATAGAAGAAAGATTAAAGAAGGTGAATCCTCTCTCTCTCTCTCTCTCTATATATATATATATATATATTTGCATCCTTAATTTTCCAACATAATTCGATTACTTTGTTCATCCAGAAGCGAAAGGCCCAACAAGAATTAGGAGCTACTTCTGAGCTTGATGATGAACAGAAACCACCGAAGATCATTCGCCAATTCCCACAAACCCGACCGGTTGCTAATGATGGCAATCGAGAAAGCAAGCCTCGCCTCTCTAAAGATCTACTGGCTGGGGTAAGTGCCTCTATCTTTTGAATAAAATGTTTGATCAAATGACCCTTTTGAGTACTAATTCAAACTCCATGTCCATGGCATGCCCTTTTCAGATATTTGGAGGTTCATCATGATTAAAGAGTTGCATTGCATATGAGAGATTTTGCACATATTGGAGGTTTGAGTTTACATATATTATCCAAGAGGCTGCCTTTTACTTATTTTGCATTTTACCCTGTTCCTTAGGACATGTCTTGTATGCTATAGCTTAACATTATCATTTTAATGTTGAATGATTTGAGGAATGGCCTTATCAGTTGGCATGCTTTACTACATTTCATTAATGACAATTTTTTTTGGGCAGAGTTTTAGCCTAGATGTTGGTTTCCTTCCCTTTAAGTATGGGATTTGGAGAGGAATAGGAATGTTACGGGAATGATCATTTTATTTTTATGTTTGGTACATGAGATTAAATTCTATTCCCATTACTTGAGATTTACTAATCCCCACTAAGTATGAGATTAAATAATCTCAAGGTAAACTGGGTATTAGTTAATTTTAATTACATGTGATTAGGTTTTAATATTTTATTGGTCAAAAATTGCGACGATACACAAACCAAATATGGAAATGGGAATAAAAGTTAATTAAATTTAATTAAATTATTATTTTACTCTTTAATTTTCTAACAAATATATTCTTTATTTTTTTTTTTGGTTTTTGTTTTTACACTTCTCTCCCCTCCTTTCATACACCATCTTCTCAGCTGAGAATCTGATTTCGGTAGCTGACGCCTGATTCTCTCTCTTTCTCTCTCTCATCTTCTAACTAACCCCCCACCGGTACCACCATCCCGAACCTCATTGGTAACACCACCGTCCACCCCTCGTCGGGCCCCCAACACCTTGTCCACCACCTCTCTCTTCTTTTTCTTCTCTCCCCCCCCTCTCTCTCTCTCTCTCTATATATATATATATAAATCTTATTTGGAACTTCATTTGCTTTATGTTCGAATATTCTTTATTTAAAAAAATTATATATTTTTCAAGTGGAGACTTTATTGTACAAATGCATTTTAGTCTTGATTTAGTCTCAATACTAATCAAACATTAAAATGAGAATGATCATTTTAAGTTCACATCTAATCTTTTTTGTCACCAAATATAGAAATGGTAAGTTAGTAATGGTAATTTCATTCTATTACCATAATAATTCCAATTCTATTGTTATTTCATTTCATTCCAGCATACCAAACGTATATATTACATTCAAGTTTCAATTTGTTAACTAAATTAGTATATATGTTGTGTTTAATACAGTAATTTTAATTTAATATATTAATCATGAATATCGTATAGTAACTCAAATATCATGAAAATGTATTTGTAATTTTGTTTGTAATTGTAGTTTTCTTCTGTGTAACTCATTTTTATTTCATCTCGTCTTTGAAAATAGGCATTTTTCCTTCCTACACTTTGGACTAGAGGGCATAAGTTATTTTTATATTAAATTCAACGGGATTGATAAAATGACTAAAATGCCCTTGATGCATATCATATGCTTAACTTTGAAACATAAATTGATCATTCAAACGAGTTTTGTTTTTGATGATCTATACATGCATGTATTTGTCTAAAAGAGTACTACGACTTGAAATAAAAAATTTGTAAAAACATCAAGTTTTGATATCCCAATTGCTTTCCCTCTTTTAGAAAATTTTGTTTATTTTATGTGAAACTTCTAATTTTTAAAACATGAAATTGTTCTCATTATCTGCTTATATACGTTTTTCAATGTTTTAAGGGGAAAAAAAAATCATTTTTTAAATCAATTTTGATATTTGAGATATGTATTACAAAAAAAAATATTATCGAGTTTTTAAAAGAAATTGTTTTTTTTTTAAATAAAAAAAAAAATTGAAAATTTGGATTCTTCACTCCTTCACACATAGGAACGCCTACGGATTAAATTAAAAATGGATAAAAAATGAGATCAATTTCGTACTTTAAAAATTAAAAAAAATCATATAAAATTAGTATTTTTTCTTGAAAAGGGGATAAGAGATTTGAGTGTCCAATCTTAATATTTTTATCAAATTTTTTTATTTCAACTTGTAGATTTTCTTAGACGAATCCATTCATGACGTATATATTCAAAACGGATTTTGTTTGAGTAGTCAATTTGTATTCCAAAATTAAAAATATGATTTGCTAGTGGTATTTTAAAAAAGTAACTTTTGCACTTTACTCCAAAATCTTAAGAGGTAAAGTGCTTTATTTCAAAATATAAAAGGGTAAAACGAAAACGGCTCTAAGTATAAGGAGATAAAGTATCTATTTTCAAAGCACCGTTCGGACAACATTGTCCTAAATTGAAGTTTTAAATTGTAGTTGATCGTATCATAACCACAAGAACATCATCAAAACTACCATTATATTAAGATGGATTATTCTTTTGCTTCTAATATATATATATATATATATATATATACCCATTACTAACTACTGTAAAATCTTAACATTCTTTACATTAACAATGGGTACATAATCACAAAAACACTAGTTTTTGTGCTTGGAATTTTTTTTTTTTTTTTTTTTTGTGGGAGTAGCTCAATTAAGCTCTGGTTTGGTCTGCTGTTGTCTCTAACTGCAAAACTAAACCTGCTTTAAACTCCAGATATGGATATGAAATTGGGAAATCTTCTCCCTTTATTTTCCAGCTATAGTTAAGCACAAGATGGTGAAGAAAGAATGCTATCTCCAGTTTTCCGAGTTCAGCCCCCGGGCACAGCCTCAGTCCGCCGCCAAAAGGCATCACCCTTTTGCCTGTCATTTCATCCTGTTTTCCACAGTTTCTTAGTTAAAATAAAAATAAAAATCCAGGCTCTGTTTGGTTTCCAACTAAAAAAACTGTTTTTTCTCTCCTCGCGAAAACGTTTTTTTTTTTTCCAGGTTGAGAACTAAACAGAACAAATTATAATGGGTGTGTTTGGGAACATACATTCCATCTGCAAGGGTTGAATTCTGATGGGTTTTTATGCAGAGTTGGATCAAGGTGTGCGCCAGTGAATACCGGAAGGACTTGCCACCCTGCCGGAATCAAATGTTCTGTAAACAGAAACACTTTTTTAACATCTTTTACCAGGAAAAATTAAGTAAAAAAATCAAGGGGAAAAAGAAAAAAATCAAAACCTTTGAATTTAACATCTTGAATCGCTTTCCGGTGCACGAATTTCACTAAATTTCCACACCGAAGCGCCTCGTTCATGACCTTGGAGGTGAAGATCATTTGCTTGTAGTCTTCCAGATTCAAGGGCTCTTCATCTCTTTTCCTTCTCCTCACAGCCAAGTGTTCCTCCTAATTAACATAAAAAATACAACAACAACAATTAAGCCTTCATCCCACTTAAGTAGGATCGGCTACATGAATCCGTTTATGCCATAATGGACGATCAAGGGCCTCAGTCAGTTCAATGTCAAATCAACATAAAAAAAATAAAAAAATTAAAAAGAAGGGGTAATTGATTCACCTTTAGTTGTTGAAGAACATTTGGTGCCTGTCCAAGAAAGTAGACTACTAGGGCCAACAGCCCTGATGTTGTTTCATAACCTGCTAACAGAAGATCCATTAAAATGCTCACTCTCTCTTCATCATTCAACTCCTCCTTCATCAAAATCTCATCCAAAAGATCTCCTTTTTGTATCCTCTTTTCGCCCTTTCCCCTTTTCTCTATCATATCTCTTAGCGTACACGAAATCCTCCCCCGAGCCTAGAAAAAAAATTTAAAAATTCATCCGAAACTCAAAATCGTAAAATTTTCCGAGGCTATAGCACACCGAAAAATCTCAATTTCGCTAATTTTCTGAAACAATCAAAGTTTTGAAATTTTGAAAAGTTAACACTCACGAAACACCTCTATTTTTTTTTTTTTTAGATTTTTGAAAAGTGGGTGTTTTTGGTACCTTGATGGCCTTGGTATATGAGGACCCGGGAACATATATTGGGAGAGACACAAACCCTTTCATGAAGGTGAGGAAATCACCTAATATCTTCAAAGAAAGTGGCTCTTCTGGTTCAATATCCAGCAGATTCTTCAACATCAGATAAAATGTGAACTGCATTTGATTAATGCATGTTAGAAAACAGCATTCATTTGATCAAAAACTCCAAAATAAAAATAAGAACTTAAACCTCTTTAGCTTCTTTGCAGAAGGAGACTTCTGTTCGATCTTTCCACGACTCCATGAGAGAAACCGATAGCTTCTCAACATAGAGAAGAAAATCCGGGTTAGACTTGGTTGTGCCAATGAAGCTAACCGCGATGCTTCTCAGCTTCTTGTGAAGTTCTCCCGACACGAGCATCATGGAGAGCTTTCCAAGAATGTCATGAACCGGTTTCGGGTAACTACTCTGAAAAAACCGCTCTTCGTTCTGAAGAACGAACATGTTTAGCTCGAGATCACACGAAACAACCGTCGGAGAACCAAAAAGATGCGATTTGAAGACCTTCCCATATCTAAAAACAACAAAAATAAACAGACAATAGTATCTCAAGATCGAAAAAAACACACAAAAAAAAAAGGAAACTTGTTCTATTATTACCTAGAACAATGTTGTTGTAAGAAAGTGCCCATGGAGGTTGATTTATGTTGTTTGAGATAGCCAATGGTTTCCCCCAACAACGGCCATCCCATGCTTCCATGCGGTAAGCCTTTGCTTTTTTCATCAGACAAGACTTGAAGAAGATGAAATATCAGAATTGTTCCAAGTAAGACACAGAATGTTATGAGCAGAAGCCCTGTCATGGTTGCCCAACAAAGGAGGAAAAAAATAATAATGTTTTTTTTTTTTCTTCTCAGGTTTTTTTGAGTGTGGCCCTCATCCTCAATTTATATGGCTTGAGAAAAAGTTTGTTGGTGTGTGCTAATTCTCATCTAGTGTGTGCATGCACATGTTTAAAGTTGGAAGAACATTAAATATTTTATAGTTTTTTTTTTAGATTTTTACAAGGTATAATAATAATGATCATTAAATGGTGGATCTATATGGATTTAAATCTTTTTGTCTGTTGATGAACATTCATGTCCTAAACTTCTTTGTATTAAATACTCAGGATGCGCACATACATATATACATATGCATGTATCAATAAATAAAATTTATCTATATATACATCATCAGAACATAAGGTTAATTATATTTTTCCGTTTGATGAAATTGCACTTTACACTCATGTTGTATTTTTGTTATCACTTACTATCCCTGTGGTTGAAACTAAAATGCTATAGTAATATTTTCAGTTAAAGTTAACTGTTAAATAAAAAAAAAATCAAAATTAATACATTATTTAATATTAATTGACACTTATACCCTCAGGTCAGGAAAAATGATAACTGTTTTTCTCCTGGTTGAGTCAAATAAAAATGAAAAATTTGTTATTTTATGCATTTTGCTTAAAAATTTAACAATTACACTGAAATTTTAACCACAGGTGGAACTGCTGAAAATATCACGTGGGTGTAAAGTAGAATTCGATCAAATTACAGGAGAACAAAGTTTAATTAATTCTCATAATTTAAATAGACTGTATTGTTGTTTTAACAGTTCTCATGATATAAATAGTAAACGGCGTGGCGCATGAAGAATCTCTAATTTTTTGAAAAAAGGGTTTTGTTTTGTTTGGATTAACATTGGCCCTTTTAAGTGCTTTGGATTTAGACTCACAAGCTCTCAACACAATCACTAGGTTAGACCTATAAACCCTAATTTAAAAACAAGAATGGGTTCCCTAAAGAAGAGGCAAAGAGCAAGAAGCTTGGTAAAAAAATTCAACCAACTTTAGAAACTAAGTATTAATGGTGAACAAGAGTTTCAAAAGCTCTTGATTAACATTGTTTGCTCTTTATGTGGTTTTGATGTTGATGTTAGGAGTGGAAATCCGACCAGGTTTGTAACATCATTCTTCATCTACCCAAACACACATTTCGGCTTTTTAAGATGACCTAAAGTTTCTAGGGGGTAGGGTTGTGACACTTTGTAGCCCTTAAATTTGACCAAAATCTCACTTTGGATCGCACGGTTTCAATTTGAACGCATAACATCTTAAAGCTTCTTAATCGTTCCACTACAGTCCAAGTCATTATCGTCAGTACAATTTTGAACGGAAAACAGTCACCTACCTTGTACCTGGCTTTATGGGCAATTTTGGCCTTTGCTTTCCCTCCCAATCTTCTCCTTCACTCTCAAATACTAAAAAATATACAGATAACATTATATATAGAGAGAGACCAACAATGTGTAGCATAAGTGACAAGGTACAATTGAGCTAAAGTAGTTGAGGGGCCTCTGTAAAGTTAGGGATTCTAGCCTGCAAAAAAATACTTGTTGGGAGAGGTAACCACGCATCCCGAACGAGCTAATCTTTCACTCTGTGACTGTTTGACCCCGAACGAGCTAATTTTTCACCCTGTGTGGATAATGGGACACTCGTGGGTATACCAAATATATATATATATATATATATATATATATATATATATATATATATAGAGAGAGAGAGAGAGAGAGAGAGAGAGAGAGAGAGAGAGATTTTGTAAAAAAAAATGTAAGGAAAAAAATGAATAGGTCGGAAATGTCCATAAATTCCGCTTAAAAATAGTTAGGTGCATGACAATTGACTGTTTGTTGTCCAAAATTGTAATGGAGTTACAGTCCAAGTCATTATCTCTATTACAATTTTGAACGGAAAACAATCACCTACCTTGTACCTGGCTTTATGGGCAATTTTGGCCTTTGCTTTCCCTCCCAATCTTCTCCTTCACTCTCAGATACTCAAAAATATACAGATAACATTATATATAAAGAGAGACCAACAATATGTAGCTTGAGTGGCAAGGCACAGTTGAGCTAAAGTAGTTAAGGAGTCTCTGTAAAGTTAGGGGTTCGAGCCTGCAAAAAAATACTTGTTGAGAGAGGTAGCCACGCATCCCGAACGAGCTAGTCTTTCACTCTGTGACTGTTTGACCCCGAAATGAGATAGTTTTTCACCCTGTGTGGATAAGTGAACACTCGTGGGTATACCAAATACACACACACACACACACACACACACACACACACACACATATATATAGAGAGAGAGATTTTGTAAAAATAATGTAAGGAAAAAAATGAATAGGTCGAAAATGTCCGTAAAATCCGCTTAAAAATAGTTGGGTGCACGACAATTGACTGTTTGTTGTCCAAAATTGTAATGGAGTTACTGATTTGGACCGAAGTGGGATGATTACGAACCTTTAAGATATTACGTGTTCAAATTGCAACTACGGGGACCAAATTTAAATAACGGTCAAACTTCAAGGGTGCATAATGTCACAACCCCAATTCTATGTCTATATATAAGGAATATGTTTTGAATTTGAGTTTGTACGTGTGTGCATGGTTGCACGTGCAATGAGGATGGGACCCAAAATCACTCATTTGGTTGGGGGGTGTTTGGCATCTAGAAGATCCTTTAAATAAAATCAAATACTATTTTTACAATATTGAAAATTATATTTAAGTCAATATACTTAAATGTAAACTTGATTTTTTGTTTAGACGGTCAGCGGCGGAGTCAGGATATTCTGATAAAAAGTGTAGCGACGGATTTAGAAAATTGATTGAGACATGATTAATTTTTATAATTTCAAGGGGATTTATACAAAATTTTAACTATTTCGGGGGAGGATTTGAGTCCTCCCTCAGCCTGACATGACTCTTCCACTGCGAAGATATAATTTAATATTTGAAGTATTTTTAACTAGGATTTGATTTAGTTATATATTAAAAAGAAACGTAAAAATAATGAAACATATGATGTCTTAACTCATTAACATATATCATAATACAGTAATAAAATATACAATGAATTAGGGTTAAACATATCATGATAAATTAAAAGTAAAATTAGTTAAAATTGAGTGATGTTACTTTAGCAAACAAAAATTATAATTGAAGTCAAAATTAAAGGATATTTACTGATATAAGAGAATTTGAGCGAAAGTACCAGAAAAATATGAGTTAAATAGAGGAAACCAAGAATTTCATAAGGGTATTCAAAACAAATCTTTAAAATATAGGGGTTTCAATATAATTTTTTAAAAATTTGAGGGTGAGCACGTGCTCGTCCTGGGAATGCCATGACTACGCACTTTTGGACAGTTGATATGTCATTTATTCATAACTAAACCTGAGAGAATCTCTCACGTGTTTTTTCCCCAGAGTTTTAGGGACATTTTGAATGCGGCAAAATCTGAACTGAACACGACAAAATAAAATGTGTTACATTTAAGGCGATCAAACAACAACAAAAAGAGAAAATGTGGATAAACCAAAAAAGGGTATAAAAGGAAACAAAAGGAACATTAGAAACTATAAAGTTACGCCGCAACCGAGCTACTTGGTGTACTGGGGACTCAAGTCTCCCTTGAACTTTTAAATTATTCACTGTTACCCTTATACTTTTTTAAAAAAAAAATTAATTAAAATTTCTTAAATTTTCATGTAAGTCCCTTTTGAATTATAAAAATATTTAATAAATATCTTTAAAAAGTTAGCCCGCAACTAATTTTTTGAATCTGACGCTAAAGATATACATGAATAATTTTATTTTGATACGCGCTCTAGAATTATTTTCAGTAATTTTATTAAGTATATTTTCTCAATAATAATTTTTTTTTTTTTTTTATTAATATGAAAACTTTTTGGATAATGGGATTTGGGGGTGGATGTGAAAGAAAATGATGTGTTAATTTTTGTCTATGTGATGGAGGTCCCCCCGTGGGTATGGCTTAGATTATCATCATTTGGAGACATTCTTTTGGAAAATCATAATGTCTCTCACCCTCTCTCTCCCCCTTTCTCTCTCCATATGAGTGTATATTATATATGTTTCTTTGTCAACCAGGGTTCGACTCTCTTGAGCAGCACTCTGTGAGTGAATTTAATCCTGAATGCATTAGGCCGATGTGAGAGAGTGCGTCCTTTAAATCGTCTAATGAGATAATTAGTCGAGGTGCGTGTAAGCAAGTCCGGACACACCTTACTGTAGAAAAAAAAAATGTTTATTGTTGAGAGGTGTTTTTTTTTTTTTTTTTAAATTTTATTTCATTTTTTAAAAATTCCATACTAGAAATTAAAAAAAAAATTAAAAAACAAAACTAAAAAAAAAATAGAATAAAATCAAAATTATTTAAAAATTAAAAAAAAATAAGAGAAAGAGATATAAAGAGTGAAAATAAAAAATAAAAAATAGATAATCTACGAGAATATTTTTGTCAGTAAAAAATAATAGACGATAATTTAAACAACTAAATTAAAAAGACAAGAGGTGTTCCAGGCGTGACAATAATAAAAGTCATCATTCTTGTCTCTTTCTTTGGGTATCAAATCAAGTTTTTAGCCATAATTGCCTTTGTAAAACTATATTTAAAAAGTTCATTGACTTTTGTTTTTCTTTTTCCTTGGTTGAAAACAACTATAAGCCACAATAATATCATTTCCACACGCACGAAATGATTTTGACAATATTGTGTGATGCATTAACCCTAGCTTATAATGTAAATAAAAATTAAAGATGAATGTAATAAAAGTTAACGATGGATTAAAAAATAGTCGGCAATCAGACTGAGAAATTTCAAGTGATTCTGCGTGATATTCATGTAGAGGGAATTATCCGAAGTGAATCATTCCAAGTAGCAACAATTATTGAAAAATTTCGTTCTTCTTATAAGAGATCATCTGTATGAATGTGAATTGGGTCGGTACGTACTTACGAAAAACACAAGGTGTTAAGGGCCAAATGAACGCAATGATAGAAGGAACAGTGTCTAGAGACAACTGTGTGATTTCTGTTGTCTTGGTTTGTATCAGAGGCCAAACAGTTTAAAACATCATATTCACTGGTTTGCTAAGTAAATTCGATAGATTCTCACTAGGGAAGATTTAAGACCAAAAACTACCTATCCCGATGTAATTGTTTTCTTATTGAACACTTTCTCTTGTGTCTACATTATATATGCATGTTTATCCAGTCAATTTCATTCATGTGGGGAGATTGTTAGACAAATATATTTTGAGAGTATTTTAAGTCTAATTATTTGTGTGATTTAATATTTGGTTGACATATTTTTATATATCAATACATTCATGCTAGTGAGAAGACGAACGTGAAATATTGATTTGTAAAAAATCATTAAGATGTGAATAAGAAATTGTCTAAGTAATGAAGTTAATTGAAGTACATGTGAAATGAGTAATCTCACATTGGTTAATAAAAAGGAAAAAGTACAATTTAGACCCTCTAACTATTGACACATTTCTAATTAGTCCCTCTAAATTTAAACGTTTCATTTTAAACCCCTTATGTATCATAACGTTTCAAAATGGTCCATCCGTTAGAGATTCCGTTAAAACTAACAGAATCCCAAGGACAAAATGATCTTTTCACGTTTTTTTTAATTTTTTAATCATTTTTAATTATTTTTTTTTTATTTTTTTTTATCTCTCTCTCTCTTCCTCCCCTTCCTCTCTCCTCTCTAAAAAAAAAAAAAATTAAAAAATTAAAAAAACGTGAAAAGACCATTTTGCCCTTGGGATTCTGTTAGTTTTAACGGAATCTCTAACGGAAGGACCATTTTGAAACGTTATGATACATAGAGGGTTAAAATGAAACGTTTAAATTTAGAGGGACCACTTAGAAATGTGTCAATAGTTAAAGGGTCTAAATTGTACTTTTCCCTAATAAAAAACACTTAGTCCGCATTTATAATCCAGGCTTGGATTGCGGATCTGAGTTTGGTCACAGGTCTTGAGTTTGGGCTTAGACTTGAGTTGATCCAAGTAAAAAGAAATCTTTTTAGAATATTCTTTAAATTAATTCTAGCCATTTTCCTAACCAAACAACACTTGTCTTTTTATATTTGTAACTCATTTTTATCAAAGAGTTACATGTGACTAATTCTTAGTGACTTTAACGTGAGACTTAAGTGTGTTGGAGTTACTATTTAGACATGAAAACATTAGGACATGTTACACTACATACACTTTGAGTATATAGTTTATTATTGAAAGAGAGAGTTCAACACTTGTTTTGTTCGTCGGATCCTTTGATTTCAAGTTCTAATATCAGAAGATCGTAATCATTGTATCCTGAGAAGTAAACACTTGAGTAACCGTAAGCATTTGAGCGGAGATGCAATTTCTTTTAAATTAGTATTTTCACAATTATTATCAACATTACATGCCAAAATAGAACATAAGCTGAAACAATAAAACATCTTCTGATTTTCTGAGAATGTACAAAGAAACAAGAGAGAGAGAGAGAGAAGTGTTTCTAACCTGAAACAAAAGCATCAGCAATGCCAGAAAACACCATCTGATCCAAGAATTTCTTCAAAATCTTTATGTGAATAATAATTTTCCAAAGACAGGACAGAATTGCCAAAAAGACAAGAAATTAAGAAGGGGTGGGTGGGGGATGTAATAATAGATTTGGAGTTGATGGTTGGGAGAGTAATAAGGTGAAGAAGACAAGTAATTGCCGAGTGCTATGGGAGTTCGTTCCTTTGTTTTCTCATTTTGTTTTATTTTTTTAAGGGGGTTTGGTGAACAATCAACATAATAAAATTTTAGGTTACGTAGTCAACACGGTAATGTAATTTTTAAAAAAATTCTAAGTTATCGTAATACATAAAAATTACTTTAGGTTACGCAGTCAACACGCTAATGTAATTTTTAAAAAAATTCTAAGTTATTGTAATATATAAAAGTTACTGTAATTTTTTCGCATAAAAAATTGTAATAACTTGTATGGTATACAGTGACTTTTAGACTTTTGACAGTAACTTTAAACTTCTAAAAAAATTATTGTAGCACGCTGAATTGCGTAGGCTAAAATTTTAATTTCGTAGATTGTTCATCAAAAAACACATTTTTTATCGCTAAATTATAGGGTGGGTGTGAATGTAAATACTAAGGTGTATCAAATTATATATTTGATCCCTCAAATTCTATATTTGTGTTAATCCCGTAATATTCAAAACGTTGTTAATGATTTTAGACGGAAAATTAATTGTGTTCAATATGTGGCCTTCTCTTAGCCCCTAACAATGATGAAAAGCAAAATGACATGGATTTGGTGCGTTTTTTAACTAGATGTTGTGCATGCGGCATCAAATGAATGCGTTGGTACAAAAACGCACGGACTTGGTGCATATTTCTAAGTGGATGTGGTGCACCTTAAGACCCGGATTTTAGCATGTACATCATTTTAGTTGCATTTTAGAGCAATTGGGAAAATACGGGGTAAAATTGTGTTAATTCATATCCAAATTAAAAGTTTATGGGTCAAATTGCAAATTTAGAGACATTTATTCTACATTTGGGATTCAAATTGTCATTCAAGTTATAAAATTAAAATTTTAGGGGTTAAATTACAATTTAAGAAATCTTATAATTTGAATTGGGTTAAAATGAAGACTTAAAGAAGTTAGGGGGAGAAAAGAGCAATTAAACAAAAGATTATTATATATAAATATATATATACACATGAGTTGCAGGGAGATGAACCAAAAGAAAAAAATCAAGAGAACGGAGAGGGGATGAGCGACGTGGCAATCGGAGAAGTGGAAGAAGAACACAAAATTTCATGCAATTAAATGATTCAAGAAAATCGTGATCCAAAGCCTGAAAAGAAGGAGAATTCAGAGGAAAAAAAAAAAGAAGAAGAAAGAAAGGAAGGTTCAGTTGGTAGGAGATATTCCGACGTGGGTGTGTGTGCTCTGCTCGTTGTCCGTGTGTATGTGCGCGTTCTGGTTGCTATTTCTCGTCGTCGGAGGGTGAGGGAGTGATCGTCGTCGGTGTGTGTGGGTGTGGGTGATCGACGGTGGGTGTGTTCCTCTATTTTGAATCGGCGTGGAGGTGTGTGTGTGTGTGTCGCTATCGTGGGTGTATGTGACTGTGAAGGGGGTGTATGTGTGTCATTCGTCGGTTCTGTGCGACGGTGTGTGGGTTGCTAATCAACCGACGACGATCGTCGGTGTGTGTATAAGTGATCGTCGTTGCTTAGCCGCTGTCTGTGTATGTGTGTTCAGACAGCTGTGCGTGTGTGTGTTCTTTGATAATTTGCTGTGTGTAAGTGTGTGGGAGTTTTTGTTGACAGTGTGTGGGGGTGTATGCTGTTGTGTATGTGTGTGTTGGTCGTTGAGGTGGAGTGGTGAAAGAGCCGTCGGAGTTAGTGAAGAAAGAGAGAGAGTGACGGCTGGTCTGATCGCAAGCAGAAGCAGAATGAGGAAGACAGTCGTTCGCCTAGGTGGTAACAAGCTTCGCCTAGGCGGTGATGCATCAGAACGAAAAATAAAAAGAAAAGGAAGCGTGTTCGCCGAGACGGTGGCGAGTTAGTAAGCAAAACAAAGAAGAGAATAAGCATTCACCGAGGCGGTGGAAATCTCGCCGAGGCGATGGCGAGTCAGTAAGTAAAACAAAGAAGAGAAGGAGTGTGTCGCCGCGGCGGAGTGCCAGAAACAGAAAAACTGTAGAACGTCGACAATTCATAAAAGGGTTTGCAGGCACCGACGTCCCGATAGAGTATGGTCAGTAGCAATTTTGCAGAATGGATATCGAGGTGAGTGTACTGTCTTCTACGTAAATTATAAATTGTATTTTCGTATATATTATGGAAAATGTGTTTATTTAAAATTGGACGAATTTGCAACTTATATGGATCAAGGGATTTTGGGTGTTTGTGGAAAAATATTTTGTGGATTACGTTGGTTTTAAAAGGGTGAAAAATTATTTGTTGAATCTAGTTGATTTCAAAAAAGGTGAAAAATGATGGTGGACCGAGTCGTTTGTTTTTGAGGTAGAAATTGATGGTTGGTCCGACTATACCATAGTATTTTCTTCCCAAAAGGGATGTGGATTATCTGCTAGGCAAAGTCCGGCAGAGCGTTGTTTATCTGCTAGGCATAGTCCTGTAGAGCGTTATTTATCTGCTAGGCATAGTCTTGCAGAGCGTTGATTATCTGCTAGGTATAGTCCGGCAGAGCGTTGTTTATCTGCTAGGCATAGTCATGCAGAGTGTTGATTATCTGCTAGGCAAAGTCCGGCATAGAGTTGTTGTAACCCGTTAGGAAGACAAATCCTATGGGTGGTACGGTACCGTTGCAACTCCCGATCGTGAGGTTAAAATGATCATATGGCTAGTCGGAGGTTAGTGTGGTGTTTTGTCGTATACAATGAACTGGTTGGATAGATATATATACATTACTTTACACTGGATTGGTGCATCTATATATATATATTGGTGTATTTATTATTTTGGTTGACTTTCACTACTTGGATGGAATGTTTAAAAATATTTGGATTGATTTATCTAAAATAATTGGGTTAGTTGATGTCAAATGTTTGGATTGGATATTTTCAATATATATATTGGGTTATTTCATTTGTGACAGGGAAACTGGTTTTCCGTAGGGTCTGTGGTTATATTATGTTGGCATTGGGTGTTTTAAATACACTATTTCTTTACATTGATGACAGTGGAAAATTGGTTCCAAATAGGGTGTACGATATACGGTATTGTTGTTATATTGTTTTATTTCATTGGTGGCAGCGGAACCGGGTATGTGATTGTATAATAATATAATTTCGAAACGTGGAGTTTATTATTTATACTTGATCCATAAAATATATTTTTTTATTATGAAGATAGTACACCGATAAAAAATTTTGGTTTCAGATACCGCGGTTAGGAATTGGTCCACTACTAGTGATAGGTGTGAAAAACCTATTTATTTCCAATCTGAATTTGTTAGTTTTCGAATATGTTTATAGTTATTTTTATTATGTTTTAATTAGTTTTTATACTTTTTGTATAACTCAGGTGTGTGAGGCAAAAATATAGGAAACTGGAGCTAAAACGATGAGATCGAACCAATGCGGTTCGAAGTTACGGTGGATAAACAAGCTTGGAGGCTAAAAGATGAAACAGGCCCACCGCTTAGGCGTCTAGACCACCGCCCAAGCGGTGAAGATGCAGAGAAAAGCAAAATGTTACTAACGGACGACCGCCTAGGCGAAAATTCTATTGTCTAGGCGGAAATCCAGCAGAGGACGAAGAAGGGCTACTAACAGCCGCTCGCCTAGGCGGAAATTCTACCGCCTAGGGGAAAATCCAACAGAATGTTCTCCAGTCTACCGCCTACTTCACCGCTGAGGCGATCAGACTTAATCGACCTAACTCCGCCTAAGCGCAATTTCCACCGCCTAGGCGGATTTGCCCTGCACAGTCTTGAGATATTTTTAGATATTTTTGAGATATTTTTGCTATAAATACCCCCTCTCCTCCCCCTTGGCCGGCATCTCTCTTCCCTCTCTTGCATTTTTGAGCCCTTTAGGCTATACTTAAGCCTAGGGTTAGGGATTTTAGTGGTGTAGCTTACATCGCGAAGTGGAGAAGACGGCGAATCGATCGTAGAGCGTTCTTAGCGGTTTATCTTCAGACGAGGCTAAGTTCTTCGATCGTTTTTCCTTATTTCTTTATCTTAGGAGCATGTGAGCATATTTAGCTCGTTATTTTCTTGTATATGCGGCTATGACCCCGAGCTAAATATGGATTGTAGTAGGAATTAACAATAAATTTATAAATACGTTGTTTGGATGATTTCGGTGTTTTGTTTGTGATTGTTCTTCGTAGTTTAATTGTATTTATCGTATTTTTTGTTTATTATGTTTGGATTGGTAAACGGAGAATACGGGATTTTGACAAAACCCCGGATTCGGATTAGGGTAAACAAACACCACGATTCTATAACCCGGTCGGGGTTTGAATCGTGGACAATTGATGACATTGGGCTAGACACACGCTACCTAGGGTCGTTAAGACATTGAGGGAGACCTCTTCGTTGACCCGAAGTACCGTTATATCCCTCGTCTTACACTCGGAAGAGGTGGCGAGGGAGTTTTAGAACGGAAATTGTTGATAGGGTAAATACAACGCGACGATCCAATAACCCGGGAGGGAGTTAGATTGTATGCAATCAATGACGCTGGGCTAGACTCACGTGACCTAGGGTCGTTAAGACGTTGAGGGGGACTTCTCCGTTGACTCGAAGTCATGTATTCCCCCGTCTTACACTCGGAAGAGGTGGCGGTAGAGTTTACGTACCGAGGTTATCAAATAGGTCGAACAACGTAAACGTGAGTAAATCGGAAGCGAACACGTATTTGTAAACACGTTAATCCCTATACAATTCTTCACACTAAAACATATTAGCATAATAGTGTAGTTAATTTAGGATATATTAGTATTAGTTTAATTAATTACTTACATTTGTTTTTCGCCTAGATAAAATTAGGTCACGACAAACACGGTATTCGATAGTAATGACAACAATCCCTGTGGATACGATAACTCGATCTTAACGATCACACTATATTAAAACTTAAACTTCGTATACTTGCGAGTGTAAGTAGAAGGCGCATTTTGTGCCCTACCAAGTTTTTGGCGCCGTTGCCGGGGATTAGTTGTCGTCAAATTCTGTTCCCGTCAACGCCTACCAAGTTTTTGGCGCCGTTGCCGGGGATTAGTTGTCCTCAAATTCTGTTCCCGTCAACGCCTACCAAATTTTTGGCGCCATTTCCGGGGATTATTTTGATGTTATTGTCGGAAGAACGCGGTAACGGCTCTGGCGACTTAAGTTTTAGATAGGAGAAGCAAGTGTTTCGTATTGCCGGGATTGGAGAAGTTGTTATTATTGATATTGTGTATAAATGACCTAATTTTACTTTAGGCATTTCTTTGTATATAATTTTTGTTTGTAGTTTTGTTTTTGTTTCCAATGCAGGGTACTTGGCGATATTAGATCGACGGGTATTGATGCATCTCTTTCAACGGGATTCCAAACCGTTTGGTGTGCTTGGCCAAGCACATAAGCCAGTGATGCGTTTCGTTGAAAGATCGAGCCATCCAAAGCAAAACCTCGCCAATCTTGAGGGCGTTCTGAATGTCGGGCCGAGGACATTAAACCACGCACTTCTTGAGAGGCAACCCAAGGTCAAATAAATTAAATCCGTCACATCCGACTTGATTCGGAGGCGAGATCCTCCCGCCTCCCAGGTAAGTGTTCTAAACACCCTTCATCATCATGCTTTTAATTTCATATGTTGAGAATGGTGATTGGGATTGCTAAGGACACTGTCCATTTTGAGTTCAAAAGTGATGTGTAGTAGTAGTAGTATGTTAGTTTATGTGTTATTGTTTTTCCGTATTGCATGTGTGTTTAGGTTAGAATGTGTTTATGTTTTTGTGTTGTTATTTATATGTTGAGTTTTGTGTTCATCTGGGTCGTCACCCGATGATGAAAATTACCCCTGGTTGTTTTTAAAGTCAAGGGTAATACCCATGCATGTGTGATTCTGTGTGCTTGACTATGCGTTTTGGTCAAAATTATTGTAGATCCAAATTTGTACGAGCACATAGACTCAATGTATTTATATTCAATTGATTTGAGGAAGATTATCGATTAACCAAATTCATGACACATTAAGGATTCTAGAACTTGACTGAGGGGAAGCTTGAGGCGAAATCCTAGGCGAGGTAGTTCAAGAGACGTGATTTAGGCATTCTCTTTGTCGCTTGAGCCTTTTTAAGCTTACCTTGATATACGTTTATCCCTCGTTACCATGTCGAAGCCTAAATGCAAATTCAATTCTGAACACATAAACTAATACCATGGCCAATTGAATTCCTTCCAGTCCTTAATCGCTGAATTTAAAGGCACATTTGAGTGAATCAAGTTGGCCGTTGCAAAGGCTTCTTGATGTGAGCAATTGGGTTTAGAGTGAACTTCTAATTGGTTCGGTATTTGAGTACTCACTTGTCGTTTTTTATTTGTATTTTACACACCCCTTTAATTGTAAAAATCAAATAAGTTTGGGGGTGTGTTCGTTGTAAAGAAAAAAAAAATAAATAAATAAATAAAAAAGAGAATCAAATGTAAATACGGTTTTTATTTCCGTTTCTTTTGACAAGTGAGTACATCGGTCTTAAATGCATGTTCGGGATTGTTTCCAATCTTCCTATAGGGATTCAAGAGTGAATGTGCCAAACGTTGAGCCTTGGGTAACATTAACCCGTTTTGTATTCCAAATTACCCTTGGCCAAATTAACGTTAACCGAACCAAGCCCTAATGATCTTCATGAACTACTAAACCTACATTAGTGGAGAGTGGACCCCAATCCAGCTTATGGTAATCCTTAACTCGTGAATTTCGTTGGTGGATAATTCAATCCGATCGTTGTATAGTATTATTATTGAGTCTCGCACTAATACGTTTAAAGGATCTAGAATAGTGTTCACCATTATTGCATGTCAAAATTCTAGAACCTCATGATGTGTGTTACCGCCTGAACTCGATACTACTGACGGTTGTTGAGGAAAAAATAAATAGGCCATTAGAAGAATTTAAAACTCGCATGTTGTTATATTTAGATTGTTTTTAAGTTGTTTGTTATTTAATTCAGTTTGTTGTATTTTTCATTTTAGTGTGTGTGTTTGGCTCGAGGACTAGCACTAGAGAGAGTCCGGAGGTCGTGTCGTGTCGGTGGTAAGTCGGTTGGACGTGAACTGTGAAAGTATTTTTAGTAGTTTTGATTTGTGGATATTTAGGACATGTGTGCTATTTACAGTAGGACGAGTGTATATGTATATATTGTATATTTGGGTACTCGTGGATTGGTCTGGTAAAGTCAGGTCGACGTCGCACCCGACCTCGGGTGACGGGTGCCCGGGGTGGGGTGTAACAAACACCCTGTGAAGGTGTTGATATGAAAGAAGTATGGAAGTTAACCAAAGTTAGACGAATGTTGGCGAGGACAACTATTGGTTGGCAAATGTCTCTGCGGTGATACCAAATTGTGTTGGGTTTTCACTCCATGTCTCCACCAATTGGGGTGGTCCACCAACCCACTAAAAGTCATAAGATGGGGAAGAAAAATCAACAAATAATTGAGAAATATACAACTACCAATGAAAGAAACATGGAGAAGGAATTGGATGTCTGCACAAGAGAAGGAAGAAGAAGCAGGAATGATCTGGAAGCTCACCTTATTTGACAAAAGATGAGGTTGTGCAGCAATCACCTACAATCTTGAAGCTTTTATCGTTCTTAATTTTGTACCAAGTTTCTCCCTTAAATCTATAATTTTGTGAGTCTTTTTATTAATTTGTAATTAATAATAACATAATTTATTGTTTTTGCAGGTAAACGCTCGGAAATAAAAATACTAGAAAAAAATGCAAAAAAAAAAATTAATAATCAAAAAGGGCAAAAATAGAGTGAAATCGCGATGTGATCCGTCGGGTCGCACCCACGACCCGAACCGTCACAAACAAAATAAATCAGCATTTAAAGTGCAATTTATGGAAATTAAGAAGGCAATTCGGCTGACCATTTTTTGCCATTGATGACCACCAATATGTCCATTAAAGGAAAATCAACAAAGGTAATTTGGAGAGACCATTTGTAGCCATTGATGGCCATCAAAGGAAAAACAATTAAATTGGGCAAAAAAGGGTAAGCCAATTGAATTGGCTCTTGATAAAAAAGGAATACAAGACCAACCATTTAATTGTTTTCCATTTTCCTTTTCTTAAAAAGCAAATTTTCTTTTATTCATGGGACGAGCACTTTTTAGTTGCATCTTTTTTTTTTTTTTTTTTCCTTCTTCTTGATATATCGTAGGGAAGACCACATCATGATCGGCTAAGTTCGTCAATCGGGTTAGGGCTGTATTTCTTCTGAAGTTTATCTATGTAATTTTATTCTTCTTCCAAGTATATTTTATTTTTATGTGTATAAGGTTGTAAAACGAAGATTGTGATCTTAAACATTTTTATTGAATTGTTTATGTTTTAAATGTTGTTATAGAGATTTAGATCTGAATTTATTTGTATCTCTAATGTTAGATCTAATACTTGTAATTTAGATCTAATAGTTTTACAATCAGTTTTAGTGGTATCGATACGACTTAATTGGATAAATTATACTAAACGATTAGTTCACCTTAGATTAGTTAATGTAGGAATTGAATCGTGAAGATGGTTTATCCTAATTAAGTGGTCGATTTATCTTTCGCGGTAATATTGGCTTGTAATTAATATTACTTGATTACATATTGAATGAAAGAAATAGGAATAAAATTTACTAAATAAATTGATGAATTTAAGTGTGTCCCTAACCTGAACCCTTATATATATTTTATCTCAGTTGATTAATTTTCTGCTATTTCATTATTAAAATTCAAAATCAAACTAAAATTCTTTATTTCACTCAAGAGAAATAAGATACAAAATTAATAATTACAATCCAATCCATGTGGATCGACCACATACTTAAGCATTATACTACGAAATATTTGACGCTTAAATTGAAAATTAAATTTGAGCGATCAAGCTTCTTCATATATCTTGTTCAGACAGAAGGATGGCTCAAGCCTCCTCTATAAATAAAGAAGATGAGCTGAAGGAAAAAATCAACCTTCTCTGCTGAGAAAGAAATACCACAGAGAAGGAGATAAAGACAATTCTCCGCAAAAGAATAGCGTAGAAAATTAGTGAGAGAAATCCTCAAAGAGAGAGATTCTGAGAGGTATAGAGAGCTAATTTGTGAAGATTCTATCCACAAATTGAAGACGCATATTTTTGTGTATTGTTTGAGTGATCCACCAAAAAGTAAGATTTGTAATCCCATTATTATATTATGGTGGAATATTTAAGCGGCCTACATGTCCCGTGGGTTTTACCTTAATTGAGAAAGGTTTTCCATGCTAAAATCCGTTGTGTTATCTCTGTTCTCTTTTGGTTTAGGAAAACGTGTTGGGACAGTGAAAATTATCCTGTCATCTTTCCCGACAAAGTGGCACCAGAGTTAGGAACACAATAAAGGAGGAGATCATATACGTAGTATACTACACTAGTATATACGAACTACTATTCATACATATGTACGTATACGATACTATTCACAGTATTTATATGAACATATACGGTATCTATACGGTACTGTTCATACAATACTATTCACGCGTACTAGTACTATTCACATAGTACTGTATGCGGTACTATTCATCGACGGCAAAGTACCGAACCTAGTGAAACCTGTTGATTTAGACTTGTGATTAAGATGGAGGAGAGCATAGACAACATGATCAAATTGACTGCATTTAACTACGAAATTTGGAAGCCGAAGATAGATGATCTTTTGTACATAAATTATCTGTGGAAGCCCATTGTAATGCCGACACTAGAGGCGGCATCGACAACGGATGACAAAGCCGGCGGAACAACTACATCAACCTTGAGCACATCGACAACCCCATCAGACACTGATTGTAATTATGAAAATATAAGTGTAATTGTTTTGGTTGTTTTGTATATTATGAAAATTTATAAATAATATTTAATAATTTTAGGGAGATAAGTGTAATTATTGAACTTGATATAAATTATTTTATAAATATGGGTGTTAAATGTATTTTTAAAATTCTTAATATAGAAGGAACCGGTTGATCACCATTAAAAAAAAAGAGAGAGAAAAAAAAAATTAAAAAAAAAATTGTGGCCTCAAAAGTGTTTCATATATTAATAGGATATTTATGCATATATGCGGGCACAAAATGGGGGGACACGTGTAAGTGGCATTAAAAAAAACATATAATAATAATGACAATAATAATAATAATGGGAATGCTCATAATATTGCTATTCAACATACAGTGATCGTTTGGGGTTTGGGGGGAGGGGGGGGACCTTCATTTCTAATATATGTATATATTAAGTGTCACACCCCCACCCTGGGCCCCCACCGCTCGAGACTGAGCGTGACGTCGACATGACGCTATCTGTCCAAATAACGAATATTCATACATACATATATACCTACATACATGCGCTACGGTAATCTTTTTCCCAAAAATATATACATCTACCAAATTTAAAATTTGTGAACACACTTGTCTCAAATATCCACAATCAAAAATCACAAAATAACTTGAATCTTCCACAGTTCACATCCAACCGGCTTACCTCCAAAATAACACAACCTCCCGGACTCTACCTAGTGTCAGTAGTGGACCAACTCCTAGCCGCGGTATCTAAAATAATTTTTTTTTATCGGTATACTGTCTTCATAATAAAAAATATTTAATGGATCAAGTATAATTGTTGAATATCACTTTTCAAAATATAATATTTTATCATCACATACCAGGTTGAAAATCCAATTCTACTGCCACCAATGTAATGATACTAATATGTTTAAAATAAGCAGAAATATTAAACACCAGGTTTCAAAATATAATAATATAACCGCATACTATGTTAAAAAAAAAAAAATTCAGTTCCACTACCATCAATGAAATGAAGTAATATAATTAACACCCAACTCAAATATTTTAAGTCAACCAATTCAAATATTTTAAATCCACCAATCCAAATATTTTAAATTAACTAATCCAAATATTTTAAACCAACTAATCCAAATATTTTAAACGTATAATAAAGTATACCACACCTCCTCTCCTACTAGCCATAGGATCGTTTTTACCTCATGATCGGGAGTTACGACAATACTGTAACCTGTACAACTGTGCCATCTAAAGTGACTATCAGTGCCAGGGCCATTTATTATCCCTAATAGTAGGGGTACGACCCGCAGGATTTATACTCCTGACGTGTTAATCCACCCTGAAAAACTCGCCTAGCAAGTAATCTACATTTCGCAAGATATATCTTTCTGACGAGAAGAAATTCACATCTCGCAGGTCATATCCGCCTGACGAGAAAAAATCCACATCTCGCAGGTCATATCCGCCTAACAAGAAGAAATTCACATCTCGCAGGTCATATCCGTCTGACGAGAAGAAAATCCACATCCCGTAGGTCATATCCGCCTAACGAGAAGAAAATCCACATCTCGTAGGTCATATCCACTTAACGAGAAGAAAACTATGGCATAGTCGGACAAAATCACTTTTCACCTTTAAAATCTATTTGATTCACATAAGTTGTAAAATCGTCCAATTTTAATAAATACATTTTTTCACAATTTATACGAAAATAAAATTTGTATATTTATATAGAAGATAATACACTCACCTCAATTTTCATACCGCAAAAATACTGACGTTAGAAACCTACCGAGACACTAGCGCCTGTGAACCTGTTTCCGAATTGCTCGCAGCCCGAGAAGTTGGTTTTTGAATTTTTTATTTTTATTTGAATTTTTTTCCTTTCTTTTTTTTCTTCGCGCTTGTTTCTGCTTTCTATTCTATGGGCCTCACTGTCACGGTGAATGCTCCATTTTTCTGTTATGTTTCCTGGTTTCAACAGTAGGCCGTGTATCTCTTTCTCTCCTCACCAGCTCCGGCAATCCCACTCGCCGCCCCTTCCTCAACGATCAGAGCACACACACATACATACACGCCGAAACACACACATACACAATCACAGAACACATACATACACCCAGTCATCGTTGACAAAACCCACACACACACCCACGACGGATGAACGGCAATGATCACCCACACTCCACCGATGAACAGCAACACCGCAAACGACGACACGATCAACCGACCGCCACACCGAATGAACAGCCTGAAACACACACACTACTCTGACACACACATACACACTTCGTCGAAACAAACGGAGGAACACACACTCACTGAATGACCGGCAACGATCACCGGATGAACAACACCGCCACCGAGACACACCCTCCCACTGTCGGAGCACTGAACTCATGCCACCGCTACCGCTGTTGATCGACAACCGACCGAACCCACTCACACCCACGCTCGTCGAATCTCACCACCCCCACGCCGACCTCTCTCTCTGTTTTTTTTTTTTTTTTTGCTGAATATACGTGTGAATACATATATATATGCATGACAATAGTGAGTTTTTTTTTTATCTCTTGATTGTCACGTTTTGTTGTTTGCCTGTTTTTTTTTCATATATATATATATATATATATATATATATATATATATATATATATATATATATATATATATTATTTTTCTCAAATTACATTAATCTCCCCTAGATTATCATTAAGTTTTTATTTAAGTCCAACTCAAAATTAATATTTGTAAAATTGCGAATTAGCCCCTAATTTTTTTTTTTTCAAAAATAAATATTATTTGACACAATCTACCTCGTTATTTTCTAAATGTTCTAAAATGTAGTTAATAATTATGCACGCTTGAAAATTAGTAAAATATTTCGGTTCGGATTTCAGGTAGAATTTCTAACTCTTTTAATATTTGTATTTAATCTCTCTATTAATTATGTGATTCATGTTAAAATTGTTGCTAAATTTAACTGTTAATTAGTTTTCATGAAATATTTGAGGATCCTATGTGAAAATTATGTGTGATACATGTTTACGTGTTTATTTGGAATTTGATTGTTATGTATTTATTTTGGGACGGATTGAATACACGTATTAGAGGAGTTAAAATTTTATTGTGCGTCGACTCACAATCCTACAGTTTTGATTACAGGGCCGGTGGGAGTGAAACGATGACAATAATTTTATTTGAATTTCTATTTAATTTGTAGTAGTTGAATATATTATTTACTGTTATAAAATTGATTCGATAAATCGACAAATTCTAATTGTCGTCGTTGCATTGTAAAAAAATTCTTAGATTTATGTAATAAAATATTAGTCATTCGGTTTTAGGGTTAATTCTCCAAGGGGAGAAACCGCATGGCGGTCCTGGGAAACCCGGCCGTTACAAGGTGGTACCGGAGTTAAATTAATAGTAATACTAATTTATTTATAAATAGTGAAATATTTGGGATAGAATTCTCTATAGGAGAAACCAAGTGACGGCCTTGAGAAATCGGGTCATTACAAATCCGCCGTGTTATCTCTATTCTATTTTGGTTTGAGAACGTGCTGGGACCGTGAAAATTATCATGCCATCTTTCCCAACAAATTGGGGTAACTTGGCACAAAACGTTGGCATTCAGCTAAGCCAAGAAATCAACCGTGAGTAGGGGTCCACTATTGACTTTATTATGACTCTTCGGACATTCTGATGTCTATTGGTGTCACTTGAATTTTCTTATCTAAATTATTATAGGGGCACCCCTCCCTCTAGACTATCGTTATGGCAAGGAACCTGGGCATGTTAAGGGGCGTCGGCACACCAAGGTAAGGTTTAAGGCACAACTTACACATTGTGAAAAGCTTAGGGTAAGGCTTACCCAAGAATATTGGATTGAGGCAAAAATCACGGCACAACATGTCAACAGACAAAGGCGTCGGGGGGGTCGCCGATGGGCATTGGGGGTTGCTAAGCTAAGATCAAAGAGATCAAAGCAACAAGTGTGGATTGGTACCATGGGAGTGACATGACATTGGGCAAAACCTTGGCACGAGATCAAAGCAACAAGTGTCAACATGCTTCGAAATGCGTTGGCAAAATGGGACGTTGTCGGGCAATGCTGGCGGGCATTGGGCAATGCTGGCGGGCATTGGGCGATGTTGAAACGAGGTGCTAGGCAACGTTGGCAAAATGAGGAGTCGTTGGGCAATGTTTATGAACATTGGCAACGTTGGCATATGGTGCAAGGTAATCCCAAGCTTAGTGCTAGGATTGAGTTTCATGAGTGCAGCATGAAACCACAGGAAGACCTTAGTGTGGGATTAAGACAAGGTGGGTAGAATGTGGGTGCAACGTCGAGTTCTGATCATAGTCGTGCGGGTAACGTGAGAGATCATTAGGGCGTATGCATTTTGGTTAGAAACATGCATACGGCGTGGCATGTCGTTGGGGCGCAACGACGAAACGAAGATGCAACGGGACATGCAGGGTTAGCCAGACAACTAGTGTTGCTGGTGCTTAGCTAGTGTGTGCGAAAATTGACTAAGTATGGGCAATTGAGACGTGTGTTTGGCATGTGGGGACAATTACTGATTTGTCCACATGTTCGGTTAAGTAACTACCTTGCACTTTTGTTCAGACACCAATCCAGCAATTTCATATCATGTTCCTAGTTGCTGGGGGTGTCAACTGTCTTCTTTGTTTACGAATTTCGAAAATATGTATTGGGTTCAGCAGAGAGTGCATTGTTCTTGCAACCCTTAACTAGATTAGTTTGTTTTCCTTATTTTGATTGAGTAATAAAACGAGGTTGATTTTTACCGTAAATTTGGAATGTTTATATACTGTTTTTGGTGCGTTTAAGTGCGAGGGTTGTGTTGACACCGTTGTTGCCTCGAAACAATTGCGTGATTGACTGATTGGTGCGCACTCACCACTCCACTAAATCTAAAATATTTTTGTCTAAGAGTGATCATGCTTCTCTTTCTCATTCTTCAAACCAATCGTTATTAGGAAAAGATTCGGGAAAATTGCCTTATAGATTTAGTTGAGTGATGAAATGACAAATATATCTTCGTTGGAAGGTCATGTATTGAGCACACCTACTTATCATAAAAAATCATTAAAAATGTTTTAAATTTTGCGATATTGAAATAAATGTAAAATTTAAAGAGCTAAATATATAGTTTAATTAATTTCAGATCCACATAAACACCCACCCCATGCCGACCATAAATATAATTATATACCCTTTTTTTTTTTTTTTTTTGGGCTCGTAGAAGGCATGTGTCATTGTGTTGGGTCTCCATATGGAGTCCAAGACCTCATGGGCTTTAGCCCATCTCGGATTCTCTCTCAATTTTAGTAGGCCATGTTCAAATTACTGTTGCATTTCTCCATCCTCGCTCTTCGCTCTCTTGGTTTCATCGCCTCGACATGGCTGCTGCAACTACACCTCTGATCAGGGCGTTCGAATGCTCCATACCCTCTGCGTCTACCGCCGTCAAAGCTTCTTCATCATACCCATTTGTCTTATTTCGCTCTGCACCCGTCAATGTCACCCATATCTTACGGTTATCCCCACCATCTTCCTCTTCGATCCCCTCATGGGTCTCTCCCAAACCCAGGATCTCACCTTCGATCGTGGTCCCTCTCGTTGCGCAGACCGCGGATTGGGCTCAGCAAGAACAAGAAGACGAGGATTCCGTTAATGAGTTGGATTGGGGAGAGAAGGCTGTGAATGGGATGGAGGCTGGAGCTGGCCTGTCTTGGGAAGAGGATAAGGGCGGAGAAGATGCTGGAGAGGGTTCCTTATTTCATGGGGTTTTGGATGTGGGGAGCAAAGGTCCGCCAAACTCGACGCCGCCGAAGGCAGCAAGGCTTTTTGTCCGTAACTTAACTCCTGATATTGATGGTGAGAATTTGGCTCAGCTTTTTGATCAGGCTGGTGTTGTCGAGACTGCCGAGGTATAATGCTCTCTCTCTCTCTCTATATATATATATGTGTGTGTGTGTGTGTGTATCTTGGCTGTTCTTGATGGGTAATCTCGTTTTTAGGTAATTTACAGCAGGGAAACAGATCAGAGTCGAGGGTTTGGATTTGTGACAATGAGTACTGTGGAAGAAGCTGAGAAAGCTATGGAGATGTTCCACCGCTATGTAAGTTTTACTCAAATTTTTCATAGTTTCAGCTTCATGTTTGATCTGATTTCAGCCATTTTTGTTGCTAATTTACAGTATTGATTTATTAAGTTTTTGTTTGATTAATGATGAGAGTTCAGTTTAGGTGATGCTCATATTTGCATAATGTATCGTGTGTTTCTCTTTTGGCATTTCCATTGATAGAAAGTTAAAACTGCTCCATCAAGAGAAATCGAAAGCCGAATTGATTGTACTATCCACTCTTAACTCCATAAGAGTTGTTTGGTTAATGCGTCGACCAGAAACAGAAACAGAAATAGAAACAGAAACGGATGTTTCTCGGTTCTCATTTTTCTGTTTTTGTTCCCAGTTTTCTGGGAACTGAAACGAGACTCTAGGAACATAAACATACTTAGGTGCTGTTTGACAACACTGAGAATTAAGTGCTTCCGAAACAATAAGTGATGAATATTTGAAGTATTTTAAATACTTTATAACTTCAAAAAAAAAAAAATGATCTTTGTAAAAAAATTTATCTCTATCTTTTTTAATAATTTTTTTTCTAATATATTCTCTCCATTTTTTTTTTCTCAAATTAGTACTTTATCATAATTTTTAATAATTTTTTTTTTTTGAAAGATTTATAGTGTTGATTTTGTTTGGTAGTCGTGGTAGATGAATGTTTAACGGTAGTTGTTGCTTCATTTCGTATTCAAGCACCCTTAATTTGATCAATACTCAAATGAATTCAATATCAGGTGTTGAATTCTGTCATCAAACAGGTCTTTAGTTAGATGAAAATCCCTAATGTGATTTTGATTTTGTCAGTCTAGAATGTTAATTATCTATGTTTCCCGAGTGGGGTTGCGGCTCAAATTAAGGCCATGAAACAAGTAGCTGGCAAATTAAAATTAGATCTGGCGCAATTCACAGAACTAGAAGCCTTTGCACAATTTGCTTCTGATCTCGATAAAGCTACTCAAAAACAATTGGCAAGAGGTCGACGATTACATAAATTGCTCAAACAATCCCAATCAGAACCTCTCACGGTCGAAGACCAGATAATTACTATTTATACCGGAACAAATGACTATCTTGCTTCATTAGAAATTCTCTCTTAGGCCTATCTATTCTCAAGTTCTAATTTTTTGTCCAATTCATTATGCATGACAATTTCTATCATTAGCAATTACCGGATTACTCTAATACCCCGGGTAGACTTTTGAATTGGTAATCTATTGGCGCACCGGAATGGAGATGAAAAGACTAGATGTCATTGTAGTGGATGGAAAAACGTGTAGACAGTGTTCTAGCAGACAAAGGAGCTCTTGAATCCACAAGAGAGAAAAATCTCAATTTATATTAAACTTGAATAATTGAATCAATAACACTTTGTCCAGGATGTATTCATTGCCCTCAACGAATCCCTAGATTATTAGGAAAATAAAAACCCTAAACCTCCAAGAAAGGAAACTAATTAGTCCTAATATTTGTAGGGAAAAAAAACATAAAAATAAGAAACAAACTAATCCTAATACTTCTAGGAATATAAAACATAAAAATAGGAGAAAGTTAGAACAAGGAAATCCTAGTTGATTGTCGTACACCAATCCCCTCCACTTGAAAAGAACTCGCCCTCGAGTTAGGATGTGAATCCTTCAGCGGAAAATACCCATATAAGTCTTCTACATTGAGAGTGGGAGATATATATATATATATATATAAGTTTTCAGGTAGTTCCACCATATAAACGTTATTGTTGATCTTCTTGATGATACGATAGGGGCCATATTTCTTTAGTTTCAATTTTTGTACGAATTTGATGGAATTTTGTCTTTACATTAATAAACTATAACGGTATAATCATGTCCCATATTTGGAAAATCTTCTCTTGTCTTCTCTTATCAGGGGCAAGTTTGTACTTTACCCTACCTTCCTCCAACCGTTTACAAACTCCCTCTTATATAGTTTGCATCATTTCCGCTATGTTTTTAGCTGCCCCATTTGCCCTTGAACGTTTGGGCAAAGGAATTAAGTTTAGTGCATGCTTTGGGGGCACACAGTAGACAATGGCGGACGTCGACTTCCCTGTGGATTAGTTCTCCGTGTTGTTGAAGGCAAATTCAGCTTAGGCTAAGGTTAGGTCCCATTGCTCTGGTTTCTCTCAGGATATGCTCCTTATTAAATTACCCAATGCTTGATTTACCACCTCCGTCTGATCGTGGATGACTGGTGTTGTCGTAGTTCAAAGACGTGTCGAATCGCCTCCACGAAGTCCTCCAAAAGGAGTAGAGGAACTTGGTGTCACGATTTGAGGTGATACTTTGTTGGACTCTCGTGCAAGCGAATCACCTCCTTGAAGAACAAATTTGAAACATGTGTTGCATCCGAGATCTTTTGGCATGCAATGAAATGCGCGCCATCTTAGAGTACCTTCCCACAATCAGAAATACAAAATACTTTGTTGGGTTCGCGGAAAGTCCAAAACAAAATCCATAGAATGATCCTCCCAAGATCCATATAATGTTTTTATTTATCTTCTGTCCTAAATTAGAATAATTTATTTACTTTGGCCGTGTTAACTGAATTTGACAATTAGTTACTGTTTTTAATGGCAGGATTTAAAGGGGCAGCTGTTGCTGGTGAATATAGCTGCACCGAGAGGGTCAAGGCCGAGGCCACCCGGTAGTATATATGTTGTTAACCTTTCTTGGCAAGTCGACAGTGATCGGCTGCGACAGGTTTTCAGTCAACACGGAAAGGTGATTAACGCCAGGGTCATTTCTGATCGGGAGACTGGTCGATCTCGGGGTTATGGGTTTGTCACCATGTCCACTCAGACCGAAATGAATGAAGCTATTGCCGCTCTTAATGGACAGGTAATATATATATATATATATATATATACATACACACTGTATGTATGACTGTGTTTGTGTCTGAGTATATGGTTTCATTTTGTGGTGATGCAGAGTTTAGATGGAAGAGAGCTGAAGATGAAGGTGACCGAGAAACGACCGAGGCGTACCTCCTTGTGATATATTGATTGATTTTGTTCTTCTTTTTTACACTCTCTCTCTCTCTCTCTGTGTGCTTGTTGATTTGGTTGTTGGCAATGCATGATTTTTCATACAAATTTGGGATGAAATTTGACTCTGTCATGTGTATTTTCTTAATGCTTGTAATGATTATTCAGGAATATGCATGCTCTCACTGTAATAATAATGTCTCTCTCTCTCTCCTTCACTTTCATGATTTTTGGCTGGTCTCAAATGAATGTGATTTTGGAGTCTTGGGACAAAAAAATAATCAAAAAGAGGAAAAGAGTGTTATTATGTACTGGTTACCATTTATTTTTTGGAAGGTCTAGAGTTCAATCCCTTCTCGCGGCACAGGTTTATCTTTTGAAAGGTTTAGAGTTCAACCCCTTCTCTCGATGCAGGTTTATCTTTTGGAAAGTTTAGAGTTCAACCTCTTTCTCTCAATACAGGTTTATCTTTTGGACGGTCTAGAGTTCAACTTTTTTTCTTGATACAAGTTTATTTTTTGGAAGGTCTAGAGTTCAACCCCTTCTCTTGACACAGGTTTATTTTTTGGAAGGTTTAGAGTTCAATCCCGACACAGGTATACAAAAAGTATGTATTGGCTAGCTCAAATTAATTGCGATATATATTACTTTAAATTATATGAGTCAACAAAAGCCCCTATAGCTCAGTGGTAGAGCGTCAGTCTTGTAAACTGAAGGTCCGTAGTTCGATCCTGCGTGGGGGCAATTATTTTATTTTAATTTTAGGGATTTTAATACTTTGCACCCCTAAAAGTTGACTAATTTCACTTTTGGGCCCTCATTGTTTCAATTTGAACAAATAACACCATAATATTTCATAACAATTCCATCACCATCAAAGTCACTATCTCAATTACAAATTTGGGGGGGAAATAGTCGTTTATTGAACATGTGAAATTTTAAGGAGTTTTATGGTATTTTCGATGTACGTAAACGGATTCATATAGCCGACCTTACATAAATAAGATAAAAGTTTAGTTGTTGTTATTACTGTATTCCAAATACTCAAAAGTTATATATATAAACGCACACGCACACGCACATGTCTTTTTTGCATAAAATTTAATATGTAAAAGAAGATGATGAAAATTTCCTTAATATCTTCTTATTGACTGCACGGTATGTGACGATTTTCCATTTGAAAATGTGATAAAAGGGCAACCCGGTACTACAAAGTTTTCGCTATACGTGGGGTTTGGGAAGAGTCGGATCACTTAAGTCTATTGTACGTAACCTTACGTTGTTTTTGAAAATGTGATAATAGCTAGCAGTGTTCACGGTTCGGTTTGGTTCGGTTTTGACATTTTTTAGTCCCTGAACTGAAAATCTCGGTTTTCACAAACTGAAAACCGCTCCCTGACGGTTCGGTTTCAGTAGGTGAAAAAAACCACCACTGCGGTTTCCGTCGGTTTCGGTGCGGTTTTCGATTTTGGGCTTGAAATAATTTTTGTGAGTTTTTTTTGCACAGCCCACAACCCATTTTCTTAGTGACAACCCATTTCCTTAGTGAATCCAAATTCAATTTAAGCCCATTTACCAACACAATTCTAAGAATGACACAAAATAATTTTTTTTATAATACATAAAAATCATATTTTCAAATATTATTTTATAACACTATAATTCACTAATTAATAATCCGTAAAATACAATTCGGTAATTAATAGTCCAAAAACTACAGTGTATCAATAACTTTACCACATAACAAAATTCACCAACACAACACATTTGAACTACAATGCAGTACAAAAATTTTAAAAAACTTACAATCCCAAACCATTAACAAGACCGTCTCAAAAAATAATAATAGAGACATTTCAACAATACAATACAACACCAAAAATTAAAAAAACTTACAATCTCAAACCATTAGCATGACAGTACCAAAAAATAATAACAGGAACATTTGAACAATACAACACAAAAATAAAAAATCTTACAATCCTAAACCATTAGCATGACGGTCCCAAAAAATAATAACAGGGACATTTGAACAATACAATACAGCACATGACAACCCGAAAAAAAAAATAACAGCATGGACATTCCAACAAATACAATACAACACAACAATACAATAACAGCATGGACATTTAAAATAACAGTAGTCCTTGCTGTCCCCAAAAATTTACAGTTCGTGCTGTCCCAAATAATTAACAGCAGCCTCCCAAAAAAATAACAGTTGTTGTCCCAAAAAAATTAAGTCCCTGCTGTCCCAAAAAATTAACAGCAGCCTCTCAAAAAACATAATCGCTGCTGTCCTAAAAAATAATAACAGTTGTTGTCCCAAAATATAATAACAGCAGCTACTGCTGTCCCAAAAAAAAATAACAGTCCTTGTTGTAAAAAAAAATTAGCAGCAGCCTCCCAAAAAACATAACAGCTGCTGTCCCAAAAAATAATAACAGAAGCCTCCCAAAAAACATAACAATTGCTGTCCCAAAAAATAATAACAGCAGCTACTGTTGTCCAAAAAAAAAATGACAGTCTTTGCTGTAAAAAAAAATTAGTAACAGCCTCCCAAAAAACATAACAGCTGCTATCCCAAAAAATAATAACAGCTGTTGTCCCAAAAAATAATAACAGCAACTACTACTGTCCAAAAAAAAAATAACAGTCCTTGCTGTAAAAAAAAATTAACAGCAGTCCCAAAAAATTAACAGTCACTACTTACTAGTTAATTGGATGATCCGTTACTCGTTAATAATCTCTGATTCCGAAAAAAAAAGTTGACCAAGATCTACAATTAAAAAAGAAAAGAAATTAATGCATTAATAAGGAAAAGAAACTATGAATTGTAAACAAACATTTTCTATTTTTTATTACCTTCCTCCACGTCAATAAGATCAAGTTGTTCAACTTGTTTCATTGTTTCTCGAAGATTGATAGGAGTTGACCGCCGTAACCAATTTTGGGAGCAAATTAATGCTTCCACCATCTTTGGTGACAATGAGCTTTGGAATGGATCAAGAATGCGTCCACCGGTGCTAAAAGCAGATTTTGAAGCGACGGTAGATACCGGAATAGCTAACACGTCCCTCGCTACTTGAGAGAGAATCGGATAATTCGACGAGTTTATCTTCCACCACCCCAATATATCAAAATTATTACTTTCCTTCCCACAAGAATCAAGCAAAAACTTATCCATTTCCGATTTGTAACTTATATCACCCTGTTCTATTAGGTGTTTTTGAAATTTGGCAACGAAAGATTTACGTTCATCCTCTTCTTCCACGTCTAAATTAATCAAGGGTACGCTTCTTTCCTGGAATTCACTTATATTAACTGTCCCATTTTCAGAATACCAAGCATACAATTGATTCAAACATCGTTTCAATTTATTAATTAACTCAAAGACAATGGATTTATCGTAACATTCCCCAAGACACCATTCAACATACTTTAACTTGTATCGAGGATGAAGAACAACCGTCACAAGCAACAATGGATTTACTTTTTCGGTATGTTTCCAATATTTGTTAAATTTTTCCTTCATTCCAATTGCCATTAATTGTAAAAATGCATCGGAATTTTCACCCAAGTTACTTATTCCATTTTGGATTATCATAAGCTCCATGAAAAAATTATTAGATGTCATAAATAAGGAACCGGAAAACCGTAAAGTTGCATTGTAAAATAATTTAAGAAATTTTACAAACAACTTACCTTTTTCCCAATCCCCACTAGTTGGTGGACCCAAAACCCTTCTAGCCTTTTTTCCTCTCACATTCTCAACATCAACTACATCATCTTCTTCATCATCATCATCAAAAACTCTATTCATTTGTATACGCTCTTCCACCAATCGGTCAAAGGCTACTTCAAATTTAATTGCTCTCTCCAACATGAAATAAGTAGCATTCCATCTAGTTGGCACATCAAGACAAACTTGACTCTTATAATCAATACCTTATTTTTCGGCACAAATCTTGAAACTTGCCAATTTAGATGAGGATGACCTCACATGTCTCACTACATTTCTTATTTTGAAGATAGACTCATCCATTTCTTTTAACCCTCGCACACAATTAGATTTAAAATGTGTGCACAACATCTAACATGTAGAAACTCATGTTCCAATACAATACCCTTCCGATTTTTGGTATTTGTCTTCAAGAAATTAATTGCACCATTGTTTGAACTTGCATTATCTACTGTTATGGTAAGAAATTTTTCAATTCCCCAATCAAGTAAACAATTTTCAATAGCGTTACCAAGAGTTTCGCCTTTATGATTTGGAACTAAATAAAAATTGAAGATTTTTTTGTGTAATTTCCAATCATTATCAATGAAGAGCACGGTAAGACACATGTAATTCAAATTTTGCAAAGACGTCCATGTGTCGGTTGTTAGGCAAACTCTCTTACCCTTCATAAAAGATTTCAACTTCTCCTTTGACTCATTATAAAGTCCCAAACAATCTCTAGCAATCGTAGTGCGAGAAGGAATATTCACCCACATAGGTTGAGCAACACGCATAAGGTCCCTAAATCCTTCATTTTCAACAAACCTAAATGGTAATTCATCAATTATTAACATTCTAGCAAGTGTTTTTCTACAATCCTTTGCACTAAAAGACCATGGTAATAATTGATTATCACCACTACAATCCGATTTCGCTTTATAGACAATCTTTGTTTGTTTGGGATCCGGGACTCTATACTGGTATTTATCTCATCTTTGTTCTAGGTGAACTGCCATTGTCTTAGTTCCACTTTTTCTCGAATCACATGCAAAATCTTTAGAACAGTAATTACAAGCTGCCCTAGGACACTCACCAACCTCAGATTTCAATTCAGTGAAATGCTTCCAAACAAAGGACTTCTTATTTCCTTTACATTGTGGTGGGCGTTCATCATTAGTAACAACCGTAGGAGTGTCATCAACATTTTCAGCCATCAAATATCTAACAATTAAGAAAACAAAAACAGAAACTAAAACAAAGATATAGGCGTATCCTATTAATTTATACATCCAAATCCAACGTCAACAAAATAGAATTGTATTAATATGATGAGAGTACTAGGGTTTCGATCAAATATGATGACAACTATCAAATATGCGCACATAAAAAGAAAAAAATAGAGAGTGATACTCATCGAAAAATAAATCTGAGGAATGCGGGCCTGTGTTCGATTGAGGGAGATCTCAACTCCGGTTGCGATCGTTTGGATCTCAAGATCTGTAACAGAAGCGA
Organism: Eucommia ulmoides; assembly: GCA_016647705.1. Taxonomy (NCBI): domain Eukaryota; kingdom Viridiplantae; phylum Streptophyta; class Magnoliopsida; order Garryales; family Eucommiaceae; genus Eucommia; species Eucommia ulmoides. The sequence goes on along the minus strand of CM028339.1, from coordinate 835,102 downwards.
CAATCGTTCAACAAAAGAAGAAGATCGATTGAGGCGAAACTCTGTGCTTGCGATGAAATCAAACTAGAAGCAAGAGCACTAGGGTTTCGATCAAATATGATGACAACTATCAAATATGCGCATATAAAAAGAAGAAATTGGAGAGTGATACTCACCGAAAAAGAAATCTGAGGAATGAAGACCCGTCTCAAGATCTGTAACAGCGTCGGATCGTTCAACAGAAGAAGAAGAAGATCGATTGAGGCGAAGCTCTGTCCTTGCTATGAAATCAAACTATAAGAAATCAAATTGGAAGAGGAAGATCGATTGAGATTCGAAACGAGAGAGAACGTATACCTGGAGATGGGAGAGTTGCGATTTGGAGGCGGCGGCCAAAAATCATAAATGAAGTCCTAGGGTTTGCTAATGTGCATATATATAGATATATAAAACGACGTCGTTATATATACTGCGGTTCGGCGCGGTTTAAACCGCGGTTCACGAAATATAAAATCGCTCCCTGAACCAGAACTGCGATTTTCGGTGCCAAAAAAACCGAGCCAGGCGGGTTTTTTTCGGTTTGGTTTTTTTTCGTCGGTTTGGTTCGGTTTTTCGATTAGTCAGGTTTTTTGAACACCCCTAAATTAATAGTTATTAATTTGGAATGAAGTCGGATTATTACAAAACTTCAAGGTATCGTATGTTCAAATTGCAATTATAAGGACCAAAGTGAAATAATGGTCAAACTTCAAGGATGCAAAGTGTCAAACCTAAAGCCTGGTTTCCTCCCCCTTTCCGTCTTCCTGGTTTTTCCTGATGCTATGAGCGAACCCTAAATCATAAACCCTAGAGACCCCAATTTCCTATTCGTTTAGCTCGCGCTTCTGCTTCTTCAATGGCTTCTCTCTTGCCGAAACTTCTGAGAAATCATCAATCTTCCATAAGGATCATCTCTGCTATAGACCGACCACAATTATCATCGATTCGATCAATTCCGACGCATCAAGACACTATCGCTTCTTCTCTCCCTCAATCGAATTCGCCAGAAACAACGGATTCAAACCCTTTCAATTTCTCACATTTTTATCCGAGCTTTCCATTTGGGTTTTCTCTAAACCCAATTTCATCAACTGGGTTCCCTCAATCCGTGGCCGACGGCGTGGTTCCTGGCGATTCCCAGATGATTTGGGCCGACAGTGTGAAGAAGAAGCGAAAGCGGAAGATGAACAAGCACAAGTTGAGGAAACTAAGGAAGGATCTCAGGAGGAAGACCTAGTTGTCTTCAGGAAGAGTTTTTTTTTTTTTTTTTCCAAATTTTAGCTTTGTTTTTGGGAATAATGGTGTTCAAACATCTTTTGATCAATACAAATCAATGTATCCTTTAACTGTTCATTGATGTTCTGATTGCCTATTGTCTGTTCTTTGACTGGTTGAATATGTTTTTTAAGCTTGGTTTTGTGTGTAGTAAACCAATGGGCTAATTCCGTCTCAAAAGACGCTTTGTAAGAGGAGGATTGCTCTCGGTTAGCTCAGGATCAGGTAACACAAGCGACTGCCAACGGATATCGGGGGTCCAACATTAATGAGGGAATATTGAGTTGTAAAATTTGGGATGTCTGACAAAAAGAGACCATATTTTATACACATTGAAAAGGTTTTAAATGATGGGTCAAATACTATCCTTGGATCATCCATGATCGAAAGAAGTCTAGTTTAGTGAAAAACGATGAATTGCAATTTTCATGATTGCGAAAATCAAGTAATATGAATTATTAGGTTTTGTTTTCTGTGTTTTTTTTTTGCGCGTGTGAAAGAATGATGAAAATTTGTTGGTTTTATCCTCACATCGGATGTGGAAGAAGTTGGTAGTCATGTTATAAATATGAAAAAAAACCTCATGAGCTATCCTACACTGGTATAATAGTCCAGGTTACGATAACTCTGGTCCAATAGCTACAAAGGGAGAGACTAGTCAAGGGGTGGCCGACCAAAAGCGCGATATGTAAGGAAGAGATCGTTAGGTTTATTCCACATCGGATGTAGAAGGAACTGGTGGTAGTGGTCAAGTTATAAATGTGAAGAAAAATCTCATTACATGAGGTAACTTTTGGAGTTGAGAAAGGCCGCTCGACCACCCCCCACACAATCTCTTCTTGATGTTCTCATAAATGGGCAAGAAAGCAAATGCTTTATTTAACACATATATCCTGATTCCCCTATATGATTGATTACCAGGGAGACAATCCTTAGTTTAGATGATGACTGTTTTTCTTGATGGAGGAGACAAATTTGTCATACATTTTGCCTCAAAAAAAAAAAAAAAAAAAAAAGTTGTTCACACCATTTCGAGAACCTTGACAATGTTGTTTCCTGTTTTGCCGTTCTCGACGAACATTTCACAAACTTAATATTTTTGTCCATGCAATCTACGCGCTACGATAGTTTTTCAAAGGTTCAAAATTACTACAGAACATGAAAATCATATGAAAAATTGCAGTAATTTTAACATAATTATTGTACTGTGCCTGAAAATTTTGATCTTTGGAATGAGGATCTTTACCAGCAGACATATCCCATCAGAACATGGGGGAGGGAAGAAGACCCCATCCTTTGTTTTTTTTTTTTTTTCTCTTAAAAGACCCCACCATTACACCAACATTCTTTTACTCAGTTTTTACCTCTCCTTTCTCCTCCTGTGTCTTTTTATTTTTTTTATTTTTATTTTATATATATATATATATATATATAAACTATACCCAACTAGTATTAAAATATTTTATATTTTAATATGAAAACAAAAAAATAATAAAGCGATTTCTGTTCCCAAACTTGAAGCAAAATGTAAAAACAAAAAAAAAATGGTTTATGTTTCCCTGAACATAAAGATTTTTTGATATATAAAAAAAATCTATGTCTATACAAAAAGAATTTATTATTATTTTTTTTTTTACGAGTGTCCCCACACCCACACCCACACTCACACTCACACAGGGTATAAGACAAGTCTCGTTCGGGGGTGCGTGGCTGTCCCTCCCAACAAATGCTTTTCCGCTAATTCGAACCCCTAACCTTGCAGAGGTCTCTCAACTGTTTTAACTCAAGTATGCCTTGCAACTTGAACTACACTTTGTTGGGTAAATAGAAATATGAAAGCAAAAAATATGTAACACATTTTTTATTATGTTTCTAATACTAAAATACATTCTTTTGTTTTTATATTTATGTTTCTTATTAGATTTTTTCTTTTTATTTTGGGAACATTTTTATGAGAATATATATTTTTTTTTCTTATTTGATTTTGTTCCCATATTATATATTTGAATATTAATTGAGGATAATTATGATAGTTCATTTTTTAAAACAATTTCAAAAGGTATTTTCATCAAATGAAAATTAAAATTTTAACCAACGTGTTACATTAATTTTTCTAGAAGTCCAAAATTATTGTAATATATAAAAATTAATATAATTTTTTCATATAAAAAGTTACGATAATTGTTACAGCGTACAGTAATTTTTACAACGTACTGTTGACCGAAAAACCTTAAAAAAAGGGGAGAAATGCCAGAGGATATATAGTTGGACTGGCAATAGGGGGTATGAATGTGGGTGCAGTGAGTAGGGGGTAGATCACCTAAACTGACTGTTTCTTCTTTTATTTGGTTTCAAATTTGAGTCTTTAAAGAGATTAATATCACCCATCTACTTTTTAAACCTCAAAATGCCCACATTTTTCTCATGGATATATACCAGAGTTAATTGGCCGGAAGTCTAAAAAATCAGATCTAATTTTAAAAAGATTTCTTCTAAAATATAAATTTTGATTTTTCCATTGAATTTTAATCCTGTATTCCAGGGATTGTAGGGAGAATTTGGTGAGTAAATTTGATTTACTGTGAATATTAGTTACATGTAATGAATATTAGTTACAATTTAATAATTGTTATAGTTTTACATATATCTGTATATTTTTTGTCACATGTACTTATTTATATTAGTTATATTTGACAATTATATATATCTGTGTAATTTTTGTGATATTTAATAAATATTGGACACATAAATTAGTGTAATATTAGTTACATGTATTTGTGTACATTTATTTACACGTTACTAATTACATGTATTTGTGTGATTTTTGTTACATCTAACAAAAATTTACATACAAAGTTGTTACATTTAACCGCGCATTTGTAGGCGTGTGCAATGGACTTCTATCTTTTTAAAATAGGCGGAACTACAACATAAGTTTCTTCTGCCTCTGGAACTTTTTTAAAATTAAGGGTGAAATAAAGGATTTTTCACCAAATGACCCAGTATACAAATAAAGAAAATGGAATGAAAATTTGATATAAATGTGTGTACATATATATATATATATTGTATGTATAGTTACAAAAAAGAACTCACACCATTTTGGGAGAAAAGGTTAAAGAGAAGTTTTGATCTATTTTTTTTTTCTAGAGAGATCTATTCTATAAATCGGGACATATTCTACTTTTGAGATAGATTAAATTTACATATAATGGTTGAAATCAAACAACATTTTGATAGTAGCGTTAACCGTCGCTAGTTGAGATCAAACAACTCATTTAAACATTGTATCTCTTTCTTTTCTCACTTTTAGCCATTACCGAAACGATTTTTATCACTCATCTTCCTCGTTATTTTGTCTAAAATCACTATTTGACTGATTTTTTTATCTTTTTTTATTTTTTAAAAAATATTTTCTCTTTCTATTTTTTAGAAAATTGATTAACACCCCTATTTTTTTTTTTTTTTTTTAAAATTACTCTTAAAATACTTCAAATTATTTTTATCCCCATATACCCTCACCCCAACGCCGCCGCCGCGCCTCCTCCTCCTCCTCTCTCTCTCTCTTCGTGTCCCTCACAAATGCAGTGCGGGGGTGGGTGGGCTTGGGGATAAAAAATAATTAAAAAAAAATAAAAATAGGAGTGTTAGTGTAAAAAAATTATAAGAGGAAAACATAATAAAAAAAAAAAAAAAAAAGAACTTAAAGAAATATTTGTGTATTTAATTTTTTTATTATTTAATTATTTTCACTAGTTAAAGATAAAAATGTCGTTACAATTAAAATTTTAATATTTTTTTTTCTAAAAGAAAATTAAATAGTGTTTAATAATAAAAAAAATAACTGATATTTCGCGAATAGCAGAAGTTTGCAATTTTTAGCAAAATCATCGGAAGAATAAGTGATAAAAATCTTAACCCAAAAGATATTAGTTCGACTCTCTTAGGCAACACTCCATAAATTAAATCACAAATCTAATCATGAATGCACCAAGTTGATGTAAGAGAGTGCGTCTTTTTAAGATTATCCAAAAAAATGATTGGTGTAAACCGGTCGGGACAAATTGCATATACACATCATTCTCACTATCTCAATTAACCACTAAATCCAATGGTTCTCCTATTGCACTAATTATTAATTCATTAAAAAGGATATATTTTGGGATAATCGGCGATTAGTCCTTTCTTATTATTAAATTTATAATTAGTCCCTTAAGTTGATTTTTGCTTGAATTTTAGTCATGCATTGCAGGGATTACAGGGGCATTGTAGAGATTATAGGAAAAACTTAGTGAGTAGATTCAGTTTACAGTGAATTTTAGTAACATGTAACGAATAAAGGCATTGCAAGGATTATAGGGAGAGTTTGGCAAGTAGATTCGGTTTATAGTGAATATTAGTTATAATTTAATAATTAATATGTTTTTACATATATCTGTGTATTTTTAGTTACATGTACTTATGTAATATTAGTTACATGTTACAATTACATATATTTGTGTAATATTTAAACATATATTTATGTACATTTAGTTACATATAACTAATTACATGTATTTTGTTTAATTTTTGTAACATCTAATAAAATTTTACACATAAAATTGTTATATGTTACAAAATTATAACGTGGAACAAAATTTTATACACAAAATTGTTATATATAACTGCGCGTCTACATGCGCTTTCAGGGGATTTTTATTTTTTTAAAATAAGTGGGACTAAAACACAAATTCTCCCTGTTTTTGGGACTTTTTTAAAATAATCTAAAAATAAAAAATCATCTCTCATTTTGACACTCGAGAGGGGAGAAGTCCACATGCGCATGCTTTCTCCCTCTCTCTCTCTCTCTCTCTCACACACACACACACACTGCTTTGAGTGCTTTCTCCATCAACGGAGTTTCTTCTGGAACTAGAATTTGTAAAGAAAGGAATGTCGATCTGAGTCCAATTCAGTCTACAGAACAAACAATTATTAAAAAAATTCAGGTTTTACTCCATTAATATACTCCAGCTCCGAAGAGATTTGGTCGCTTCAGCTAGAGAGAGAGAGAGACATGGGTGGGGTGACGTCATCAATGGCTGCAAAGTTGGCCTTCTTTCCCCCGAACCCACCGTCGTACAAGCTGGTCACCGACGACCTCACCGGTCTCTTGCTTCTGAGTCCCTTCCCTCACCGCGAGAACGTGGAAGTCCTCAAACTGCCGACTCGCAGAGGGACGGAGATAGTGGCGGTGTACGTCAGACACCCCATGGCTACCTCTACGCTGCTCTACTCCCACGGCAACGCCGCCGATCTGGGCCAGCTCTACGAGCTCTTCATCGAGCTCAGCATCCATTTGCGTGTTAATCTCATGGGGTACAGTACAGCACAATACTCTCTCTCTTCTCTCTCTCTCTCTAAAATTCATATGCAGCTCTCTCTGTCTTTGTTCGCTTTTTCGCCATGTGGGTTTCATGGGCAAGCTCTGGTTGATTAGATCTTCCATTAACAAGGGATAAGAATCTTATGAATCCTTAAACATGATCTCATATTCTGATTCATGAATTGGAAATTTGTTGGGTTTTCTGAACAGTACTCAATTGAACTTCATTCATACTAGATTTTGTCTGATTCATGAGTTTTTTTGGGGGGGAAGCCGGTTTTTTCTAAAAAAAAAATTAGGGTTTGAATTGCTGTCTCTCCTGCATTCATTCTGATGCACTATCTGATTCTCTGTGCAGGTATGACTACTCTGGGTACGGCCAGTCATCCGGAAAGGTGTTTGTTTGTGTTTCAATTTTTTATTTTTTTTTATTTTTTTGAAAGAAAAGAAGAAGAAGAAATTTGAATGCATTACCAAACGGGTAACTCAACGGGTAAGGTACACTTGAGTTAAAAAATCTCTGTAAGGTCAGGGATTTGAATCTGCGGAAAAATACTTTTTGGGAGAGGCAGCCACGCACCCTGAACGAGCTAGTCTTTCACCCTGTGTGTTTAGGGTACACTCGTGGGTATACACAAAAAAGGAAAAAAATTGAATGCATTTTTATAGAAATCTAAACTGCATATGCTGTTTTTTATGTGTTGGTTGCAGCCAAGTGAGCAAAATACATATGCAGATATAGAAGCTGCATATAAATGTCTTGAAGATAGCTATGGCTGTAAGCAAGAAAGCATCATCCTTTACGGCCAATCTGTGGGCAGCGGCCCGACGTTGGATCTCGCAGCTCGGTTGCCTCATTTGAGAGCCGTTGTTCTTCATAGTCCTATACTCTCGGGCTTAAGAGTCATGTATCCCGTGAAAAAATCGTACTGGTTCGACATTTATAAGGTAACATAAGCATTTAAAAAAAACCATATTTTTTGAAAATGGTTTTATTAAACCTTGTTTCTTTGTGCAGAACATTGACAAAATCCAGTTGGTTAATTGCCCGGTGCTCATAATCCATGTAAGTATCCCTTCTTCTATTAGACAAACTTATTGAAAAAATATAGGATTTTTCGACTGATGCGTGTCTCCGATATAGACTTGTTTATTGAAAATACAGGTTTTTTGATGATGGGTGTCTTCAACATAGACTTGTTATCGAAAAATATAGGGGGGTTTTTTACGTTGGGTTGTCGAAATATATAGGTTTCTTGATGATGGTTGTCTTCCATATAGACTAGTTATCGAACAATGCAGGTTTTTTCATGATCGATATCATCTATATAAACTCATTATCGAAAAACAGTTTTTTTTTTTTTTATGATGGGTATCTCCAACATAGATTTGTTATCGAAAAATATAGGGTTTTTTTTTTTTTTATAATGGGTATCTTCGATATTCACTGGTTATCGAAAAATATAGGTTTTTGGATGATGGCTGTCTTCGATATTGACTTGTTTATCGAAAAAGATAGATTTTTTGATGATGGGCATCTTTGATATTCACTTGTTAGCGAAAAATATAGGTTTTTGGACGATGGGTGTTTTTGATATTGATTTGTTTATCAAAAAAGAGAGGTTTTTTGATGATGGGTACTTGTTTTTTGGGTATATTTGCATAGGGGACAGCAGATGAAGTAGTTGATTGTTCTCATGGTAAGCAATTATGGGAGCTGTGTAAAGAGAAGTACGAACCGTTATGGTTGAAAGGAGGCAACCACTGCGATTTGGAGCTCTACCCAGAGTACATAAGGCATCTCAAGAAGTTCATATCAACTGTTGAGAGATTATTACCTTCTCAGGGGAAGAGCGCGGACCAGCAACCGTATGATCAGCAGCAGCAACAACCTAGGAGGAGTGTTGATTTCTTCGAGGGTTCTTCCAGGAAGAGCACGGACAGGAGGGAGAAACCTAGGCACAGTACAGACAGGTCTGAAAAATTGAGGATTCCAGCTGCTGACAAGCTAGATAAACTGAGGTTTTCATTTGATCAAATGGAGAGGTCGAGGAGGAGCGTTGATTGCATTGAGAAATCAAGGAAAAGCGTTGATCATCAAGTGGAAAGAGCCCGGAAGAGCGTTGACAGGTTGGAGAGGATACGAACAGGGTAAAAAAATAGATTTTTTTTATACTTGAGTAGTAAAATTCATGCATTGATTTGGTTTTATGGGATGAAAATCGAAATGGGTTTCCATTTATTTATGGTTTTTTCTTGAAAAAAAAATGATTGTAAACCTTTGTATTTGATGTGCTTATGCTAGTTTCTTCAAGTTTCAACCAAGAACAGTAGAATAACAAAGTACATTTTGATATTCAAACATAGATAGAACACTAGAGAGAGAAAAAAAAACTTTGAAGCTTTACTAGGATGCTGCATTTTGGATCTAATCTATGTTTTCAATCTATTAAACCGGTCGAAAATTGATGCGAGATACATTTTTTTTTATGGGAAAGAGTCATACTAACTGGTCAGAGCCTTGAACAAGGGAGAAGTTGGGTTTGTGCTCACTGTATTCAACAATGGCTGACGGTGCCAGACGGCCATTGCAGATCTCATGAACCGTGGTGAAGAGAGGGAACAGCTCTAACCATCCTCTGTAACTTAGTACTTCATAAACCTCTTTAGCCGTCGAGACGCCCTTTTTTTAACAATAAAACATAGATTTTAAGGTTAAAATCAACTGATTATACCAAGTATTCGTCTTGATTGAGTTATATATATTTTTTTTACCTGTAATTTCTGGCCTTGCAGCATCTCTGCTTCAAGCTCGTCGAATGATCTGCAGATGAAGTTAACCATGCAAAGCATCGTTAAATTGCATCTTCGGCTTAAATTTCTATGGCATTAAATGTTGACTTAAAGGTAAGTGAAGTGAACCTTTTTCCGCCGTTCCTAGCAAAAGCCTCTGCGCATTTCCTGTTTCGCCCCCCCACTGCCATATACAAAACAGTATTAATCGACAACGGTCACAGGGGTAATAAAGTCATGGAAAGAGGAGAGTAAGGAAATATATGTGTGTGTGCGCGCGTGCGCGCTCTTACAGCAAGTTGTTATTAGATCAGCAACGCCACAGCTCTCAAAGAAGGTGCTATCCTTGACAGAAGAGAAAAGCAACTTGGAGAAAGCCTTCATTTCTCTCAATCCGATTCTCATTATTGCAGCCTAGAGAAAGAAAAAAAAAATCATTTAGACAAGATTCATAAGACTAATTCAATCGAGATTATCGCTAATTCCATCCTTTTTTTTTTCCTTACTTTTGTGTTATTTCCCATATCCAAACCATCCACAAAACCGGCTGCAATGGCGACAATGTTTTTCAGGGTGCCACACAGTTCAACTCCTTCCACATCTTGGACCTAATTTCATCATCATTAAACAAACAAAAAAACATGTCGTTTGGTTGAATGGAATAGAATGAGAGAAAGAATAGATAGATTTATCAATAGAATTACTATTCAATCCTTTTGTTTGGTTGGTTACTGTTATATGCTTGAAGGAATATGGCGAGTAAATATAACAAAACTTCCATAATACCGAGGTCAAACTCATTCGTTAATATACCTAATAGCGGATTCGTTGTGTAATTTTCCCCCATACATTTACCGAAACGATTGTATGAAATCATCTATATATTGATGAGGGTAAAATTTTACACGTTAAAAGTTAGCACTCCTCTCTTCTCACTTTTCGTTCACTCACTTTTCTTCCCTCCCAGAATTATAAACCAAAAAAAAAAAATCTTGTCTTTAACTACTCATTTCTTCAAAAATTTATAGTCTCAAATCTCTCTGTAGCACATTTTTATCACTAAATTGTTCTTTTAACAACACTCTCTCCCTAGAATTGATTCCATCTGTAATGTATCAATAATGTATAATTTATTTGTATAATTTTATTCGATTTTTTTTTTTCTCTTGAAAATTTTATATCTAGACGCGTTCTCTTTTTTATCTTTTTTGACAATCAATTTATTTATTCTTTAGGCCTTGGGTACAACGGTAAGGTTGTTCCATTGTGACTTTAAGGTACAGGTTTAAATCTTGGAAATAATATCTTTGTAAACAGGGATATGGTTGTTTACATTTGATCCTAGACCTCGGGAGCTTTCGGGTTGTTTAACCAACCGAGAGAATGAAAATCGAATTTGCACTCACAGGTGAGACCATGAAGTAGGGAGTACTAAAAAGCCGAACCCACTTCTCAGCAATCTCTCTGTTTTCTCTGTATCCAACTGTTGCCTCACTAAACTTCTCCACTGCAATCTGCATTTTTCTCCCAATTTTAAGCAATAATCAACGTTAATTACCAAATTCAAGACATGGGTTTCGTCCCAAACCTCGTTAGCAATGTTTGCCCCCATTAAAACACAGCAATTGATGCCCAGTTGTTCTGAGATTAAGGTGGAGATCATGCATGGACCTTCCATCTTCACCTCCATTCCCTTGATCAGAGAAATTGCTTCAGCATCTTCCCTGATCTTCCCGATTAGCCTCTTGCATATTCCCTCCATGAATTGATGGGGTGTCACAAACACCAACATATTCGCATCCTTCACTGTTCATATTAAAAAACCCAATTAAAAGCTACTTAATTAGTTGATGAAATGACTGAAAACAGTATCCACGGCTCCCGCCATTGTAGGGCGCACATAACCTGCATGTTCGAGGTTGGGGTCTGCAATAACATTCTTGCCAAGCTTGATTCCAGGAAGATATTTAACATTTTCCTGATTGAAAAGAGTAAAAAGAAATTAGTGAATTGGGTTAGAGAGAGAGGGGAAGAGAGAGAGTGGAATGAGGATTACATTTGTTTGGTTGATGACCTCTGAGAGCTTCTGGCCGTTTGGCAATGTCTCCTCAAATACCCACATCCTCACTTCATCTATAGATTACATCGATTTCAAATTGGGTTTTGATTTCTCAATGCGATTAATCAATCGGACCAAAGAAAAATGCGTGCATGTTTGGGATAATCAGTGGAAAACTGTGTGTGCGTGCGTGTGCGTGTATGTGTGTGAGAGAGAGAGAGAGAGAGAGAGGAAACCATGGAAGGAGCAGAGTTTGGGGGTGTTGGAGGCAATGAGCTTAGCCGCCACGCTGCCCCAATTGCCGCTGCCGACGACGGTGACTCTTGATTTGTTGGGCATTGAGAGTTCGCCGCCGTGGGTGGTCCCATTTTCAGATGCGGTTTCGGCGTCCAGCGACGGTTGCGATTCGAAAGTTGGAGCCATGGAGATAGAGAGAGAGATGAAAATGGTGGAGAGAGAAGGAGGAGGGGGAGAACTATAAGGAGGAAGAAGGAGGTTGATTTGGCATTTGGGCGGAGAAGACAGACACGTAGTCGTGAAAATCAATGGGTGTCGTGTTAAATCTGGCGATCTACTCTATACCAACAACGCCGCTGCCTCCTCCTGCCATTAAATCAACATGACTATCCTTCTCCCTCTTTTTCAAACAATCCTAACCACTTTCTTCAATTTAAAAGAGTTCAAACCTATTTAAAAAAAAAAAATTAAGATTATTATCATAAAATGACAAGAATATAATATTTGTTCGTTTTAGATTTTGATGCTGCCAAAAAATCTCCAATGCATGTAACAGTTAGTTCCAAGGGACATCAGTGTGGTGTCGGTAAAAAAACTTCCAGTGTCAGAATAAATTAATCTGTTTATGGTGAAAAATCTCTCTGTATGTAAAAAACAATCAAGTGAATATCTGGTACCCATTTTCATATATAGACCATTTATCGTGCATAATCTGTTCATGCCACCACTCACTCTACGATCTCCTCTTTAATCTCGTGGAAACTGTCCGTGATCCCACTTTGGAATGTAAAATAGTTATGTCCCTCTACATGCATGTGATCGTGGGGGTTCTTTGACAATTACTCAATGACCTTCGACTGTTGGTCTTGCTTGTGATCGGGTCTCATTAGGAGGCCTTATTCTATTCAGGTCAGTCTAAACATGGTTAGACTTCTTATAAACCATCTTATTTAGCCATGTGTTGGGCTCTCTTAATGAACCAAATCTATATAATTTGGGCCACTGGCACAGTTGGGCCATTGGCGACTTCCAGGTCATTTCCTTCAGGTCGAATTTTACTACCCGACTTGACCCATCGTCATTCTACTGGCTTCTAAATATCGTAGGCTAGAATTTCCTCCACATCAAATTTACTGAGAGAGATTTTGGGAGGTCTTGAAATAGGGCCTGTATAAATAGAAAGTTTATGTGTAACGGATATGAATACAAGCCTATTTCATGGAAATCCGAGGTATTCTGCTTGGGACATTGGGTGAATACCAAGGACATCTTCTGTACCCAATCATGACCTTTGAGTCAAATAGGATCGAATACTTATTTAACGGGCCACAAAGCCTCAATTTTGCAAATCTCTCTCTCATGTATAGGGATTGATCGAGATCTTAAGAATTTATGCCTATAAATACTGAGGGGAATGTCGAGTAAATGTACACATTAATTTTTCAAGTCGTTACTCTGTCAAAATTCTGTTAGACGCCTATTTATTCTCACACAGAAAATGCAGCGTTAATAAATCCACACGCAGCGCATTATTTTACAAGAATCAAAATTTGAGAAATTCATACCTCATCAAAATCTATTTTAAATTTAGCCCAACACAAGTCAAATAAAAAATTTATACTCCCAACATAAAAAAAATCAAATGAGATTTGTTAAATTATATTTTTTATCCTTAAAATATGGGGCTTGTGCGTAGACCTGAGATTTGTTAAATTACACATGTGGCCCTTGAAGTTTCACATTTATTTTGTTCCAAAATTAAAATATTGTTAATAATTTTGGATGAATATATGAATTGGGCTACGGACCGGATTGCTAGATTACACATTTGGTCCATGAAGTTTCACATTTATTTCATTCCAACAAAATCAAACACGTTATTAATAATTTTGAATGAAAAAATAGGTTGTACAGACCATGTCAGAAATACAATCACCTATCACACACCCCACCCACCCCCAAAGAAAAAACCCTAGCACAAATATAGCCTTCATGTGTCATTTTCAACTCTTAGCCCAAAAATATTGAACACCAATTACTGCTGCATTCGCATAAAAATGAAGTCTTTTTATTGAACATAAACCTCAGGGTGCAATGTCAAATTATCAACTGCCCCGGCAGCAAAGAATCAAATCGTTGCTTCTGTTTCATGCCGTCGTGTGTAAATCAATGATTTTTTTTTTTTAGAAATTCAAAAATAAATTGAGAAAAAAAAATGTTGAATCTTAACTTAAGGAGCTCTGTCAAAGGGCTTAGTATCATTGTAGCAAACATCCCAGACACCTTCCATGGCATCCCTGGCAGCGGTTTCAGAGCAATACGGGTTTGCAATCACCGATTTCATCACTCTTCTCCTCACACAATCCTTTAAAAATCACAAACAGAGATGAGTTGTTCAGAATCGGCCCTTTTTCGTTTGGGGGGGGGGGGGACGCTTTGTGCCCCTAAAGTTTGACCCAAAATCTCACTTTCGTCCTCATGATTCCAATTTGAACATACAACACTTTAAAGTTTCTTAATCATCCCACTACAGTGCAAGTTATTATGCCCATTACAATTTTGAACAAAAAATAGTTAGATGCCGTGCTCCTGATTGTTTTTAAGAAGCTTTAATGGCGATTTCAGCCTTCTCCTTCCCGCCAAAACACTAAAAATATACATATAACATTATATGCATATAGGTTTTTTTTGTAGAAAAATTGTACGTGGGAAAGGAGGTTAAAAAATGCCCATAAAGTCCCCATAAAAATAGTTGGGTGCGTAGCAGTTGACTCTTTGTTGTCCACAATTATAGTTGAGTTATTGATTTGGACTGAAGTGGGATGATTAAGGAAGTTCAGAGTGTTATGTGTTCAGTTTGAAAATATGGGGACTAAAGTGAAATAATGGTCAAACTTCAGGAATGCAAAGTATCAAAACCCTTTTTTTCAAACCAAATCCATGAAATCGATTTCTAATTCAAAAGAAGAGAGGGATCAACTAACTTGTTCGTGACCTCGAATCTTCACATACCCACGCAACAATTCTCGTTTATAGTGGCAATCGCCGCTAAGATGGCCAGCTCGTATCTTTCCTCAAATATTAGGGGGAAAAAAGAGTTAGAATTGAAGGTTCATTTCATCTACTAAAGGAAAAGGAAAACGGCAATCGAATTTTGAGTTATGTTTTGGAAGAAGCAAACCTCGCTACATGCGTGATGGGCGCAATTAGTCCAGTCCAAGTTTGCAGCACGACAATCGTCATATGCATGTATTAGCTCGTGGATAACGACTTGATTGACTTCATCTTGAATATTCATGTGATTACTACATACCATTATCTACATTGCACCAATTCCAGGAACACATGAGCATGCAAGGACAATCCACAATTCAACAAAATGAGAATTTGAGAAGATCAAATTATGGATCTGGTGGTCAAAATGGAGATAACAAAAAAACCAAAACGTAAAGTTTTAGGGTGTGTTTAGGCAGAGGATTTTGAGAAACGATTTCATTTTGATAAGAAATTTCAAAAATTCAAAATTTACAATTCTTAATTTGGCTACTTTAGAAATAAATTTGCAAAATTTCATTGGACTTCGAAATGGGATTTAAAAGGGAATAAAATGACATCTGAAAATACCTCCTAAAGAGCTGTTATTTGTAAATCCTTCCAATGAGGCATATTCATCTCAAAATGAAATTATCAATAAAATTTCAATTTCAAAAAATAAATAACCAAACGATTTGCAAATGATCGGATTTCAAAACTCAAAACTTGAAAAACGCATCATTTAAGTTCTATGAATTTCTTAAATTCCTTATCCGAACATTGGAAGCACATAGTATTACTAGGAGACTATTCGGCAAATGTAAACTATAAAGAATTTAAAGGCATGTAAAGTTTCAGCAAACATTGAACGAATGTGGTTTACTTTACTAGGCGATTATTCGGCTAAACTGCTAAAATGCAAAGTCTATAATGTCCTTAATAATGAATAATGAAGTACTTTAACATTAGTTTTTGTAGCAGGATACACAAAAACCAACACTTGAGATTCAGACCACATGAAACAAATCGAATCAAAGTAGTCGTTAAAGAAGATGTTGATTCTTTTTTTTTTTTTCTAGGAATGTTCCAATTATACCATAAAACTTGAATGAATCTATGGCTAAAACTAGCTTACAGTATAGTAGAAGAGCATCAGGCAAAATACAAAAACTATTTAACTGACTTGCTTCAGTCCAAAGACACTAAGAATTGCAAATTTGGGAAAATTTTGCATATATCCCAAAACTATCCGAATTTATGCAGGAAATCTGATGCAGCAGTTTTCTTAGGGGTTTGAACCTGCGGAAAAACACTTGTTACGAGGGGCAGCCATGCACCCGAAACGAGATTAATCTTAGTCTCACACCGGCGACACTTGTGGGTATACCCAAAATAAATAGATTGAATTCCAAATTATAAGGAATTCATGAGTTTGAAGAACAAAGAATGGTTACCCCTTCACCGCGTGTGTATCCGCCACTAATCTGTTTGTCGCAGTGGACAGCCTTTATGAACTTGTCCCCAATACCGCATCCAGCTTTCTCCAAATGTTCCATCAAAAACTTCACCATTGGAGCTGCAAAAATTCTTACGATTAAATAGTAATCGTAGACAAATTATCCAGTGAATTTTACTTGCATACGTAAACTAAAGAAAAATCTGAAAGATCTAAACCCCTAAACCCTAAATAGATGTATGATGACAGTACAAAAGAGTTTAAAATGGAAGATACTTCTGAAGCTTCTTCGAATCATGTCTTGGCATTCCTCTATTGTTCTGCCACCGTTGACGGCGGATGAGAAGCCTCCCGAATCAGGTTTCCGATCGGACTCCTCCGCCATTACCCTGATTAGAGTTTTGTGCCCTTTTTCAGATGCTCGTTGAAGGCAATTTGGTTTGGTTTGATGGGTGCAATAAGTAGGGATGTCAACTGAGTTCGGCTCGATTTCATACAAAAATTAAAATAAAAACTGTTTAAGATATATAAAATTAAAATTAAAACTAAAACCGTTGATTTTTTTAAATAGTTTTAAAACTAAACTATTTAATTTTAGCCAAAATCAAAACCAAAACTACGAAATCACGAAATCGTTTAAGATTTTTAAATTTTATAAAAAAACAAAACCAAAAGAGCAATCGCGAACTACAATTCACTATTAATTTTAAACATTCTCCAAATCATATTCTCTTTAAAATAATTAAAAACTAATAGCAAAACCAACTACATAAAAATATTTTTCAAAACCATACAATTTGCGAAATCAACTACATAAAAATAGTCAAAAAAATAAACTAAAAACCAAATAAGGTGTAAAGTAAAAGAGTTAAAAGTATAAATAAATAAAAATTGGGATGAAACTATAAATACTAAATAAATTAAAAATAATATATATATATATATTGGTTACACGGTTATTATCCGAAAACCAAACCTAAAACCATAACCGCTTCGGTTTCTAAATCTAAAACCAAAACTAAAATCAAAATCATTTAGTCGGTTTCAACCTGGACTATTCGGTTTGGTTTCTTTTGATTACCCGTCGGTTCAGTTTTTTTTTGTTATCCCTAAATACAAGGTATAGCTAAAGCACTTGAATGCCTCTGTAAAGTCAAGAGTTCGAACCTGTGGAAAAACACTTGTTGGGAGAAGCAATAACACACCATTGGCCAAGGGATTTAACAAATTATGTCATTTTAAAATTTTGGTCGTTTATAAATGAATAACTCCGATGAGAAGAAAAAGGAAGACAAGGCTAAGCGCATAACTTAAGCTACTGCACAAAGTTCCGATCTACGTCTTAGATGCGCTTTTAGAGCGAAAATAGTTGTGCTGATTTTTCACTGAGCGCAACTATTTGCATCCGACAGTGTTGGTTATTTCTTGTTGTAAGTGAATGCAACGAAAAGATCCGAAAAAAACGACAGTCAAAGTGAGTCCCTTGATTCTAAATTCAATGAATGAATCAAATCTCCCCAAGTAGGATAAGAACCTACGACCAGTCAAAAGCACATAGAAGAACGATTTGAACCAGTAAAAACAACCAACTAATTGTGAAGGCTCCATAATCTGATAAATCTTAGGAAAAACGAATGAATCGAATGAGAGAGGACAATTGAGCGCCTTAACAAATAACAATTTAGATGGAATCCCTATATTTGGGGTGACTTCGGGCAAGCTCTTAAGTCACCTTCATCATTTTCTTCTTCCCACATTGATAACACAAAAGAGAACTCTCACTTAATGACCTCATGCCAGGATACTCTAGTCGAACTATTTGAAGAATAAACTTTTTGTATCCCTCAAGTTGATGAAAGTCCCTGGGTCCTGAATGTTGGAATATCTGGGTTCAGTTCAGGAGTGGATGGCTAGCGAAGTATAATAGCATGTAGCAGAAGTAGAATAAAAGCATGAATGAAAGTTGGGGTCAACGAAAAATAAAAAGTGGATTAATTTTTTAGGTACTAACTATGTGTTTTTCCATCATCATATCTAAGGGATGCCTTGGTTCGGGACGAAGAAACAATGTCACTCGATCATAATCAAACTGACTGCAATATTTTTCTATCTGTGAAGGTCCCCTCACTCACAATCCCCTATAAACACCCAATGATTATCCACAAAAAATCTCCCAATTTATGTGGGTTTGAGAATTTTCTCAAACCCACATGGGTTTATCCCACAATCGATATGAAAGGGTTGGTGGTTAGGTTATAAATGTAAAGGAAAGTCTCATTTCATGAGTCAACTTTTGGGATTGAGAGATACTCAAAACTAACCTACACTGGTATCAAAATACAAGTTACGACAATTTTGACCCAATAGCCACAGAAGGAGAGACTTGTCGAGTTTTAGCTGATCAAAGGCTCAATGTGTGAGGGAGAGATTATTAGGTTTTTATCCCACATCAGATGTGGAAGGGGCTAGTAGTCAGGTTATAAGTGTAAGGAAAAACCTTATCTCATAAGCAAACTTTTGGGGGTTGAGAGAGACTCAAAATCACCCTACAATATATCATTAATTTTTTTAATTAATAGTAAAAACTCCAATTCAATTTTTTTGGTTAACCATACTTGAAATCAAAATTCATCAAAACAAATAAAATATAGATTTAATTGTATCAAATTACATTTAAGATTAGGGATGTTACTGGTTCGATTTCGGTCCGATTTCATATAAAACAAAAATCATAACCAAAATCGTCGATTTTTTTAAATCGTTTTAAAACCAAATCATTTAAATTTATTCAAAACCAAAACCGTGAAACTGTGAAATTATTTAAGATTTTTTAATTTTATATAAACCAAAAACAAAACCAAAACCGCAAAACCGCGAGCTGTTTTTTTTTATATATAAGTGGGATAAAGACTTAGTTGTTGTAAATAAAAACATAACTAAAAAAAAAAAAACATAAATTCTATAAAACAAAACAAAACAACAAAAATAACCATAATTAAAGTTTCTAACCGGTAACCATAATCAAAGTGACGTTAGTGGCTGTGAAGCTGACTAGTGACGACGGTGGCATCGTCTACTGGTGGTGTATGGTGGAATGAAAATATGGAACGGTGATGATTGATGAGAGAAAGAGAAGAGACTCAAAGAATCAAAGATGAGACTGAGAGTCTGAGAGAACGAATAAGAAAAGGGAGAAAAGGAATTGAGGAACGGGTCGAATAGTTGTGAAATTAGAAATGAAAATTATGAAACCCTTATACAAACACACACATATATATAAGATGGCTGAAAGTGTAAATAAATAATAAAAAATACATATATATTAGGGTTAAACTGTAAATATATTAAAAAAATAAGAATATATATGTAATAAAAATATACCTAAAATATCGGTATTGTGATTCAGTTTTGTGATTTGGTTTCGCGGTTTCTATCATAAAACCAAAGCTAAAACTGTTTTAGTTGCTAATTTCAAAACCAAAATCACAATCAAACCATTTAGTCAATTTTAAAACCGAACGCAGTTACTCATCGGTTTGGGATTTTGTGACATCCCTATTTAAGATTCCCAAAAATGTATATTTGAATTATTTTTCATTTTCTTACCAATAAACAAGCATTTGACAAGGTCAAGACAAATTAACTAACTTTCCCTCTCTCCCTCCAAAAATAACTAACTACTTTAACTACCGGTTGTCCGCTCAATAACCTCCATGAAATTCCATCATTTTCTATATTTAGCTTTTTTTTCAATCTTATTTATACTTCCCATCCATTCTTCTGTTTTCCTCATTCTTTGGATATTGCAGTTTCTATTTTTCTCGATTTCTGAAAACATTACTGTAATTTCTGAGAATCAAATCAAATCAAGAAAAACCCAGAAGAAAAATGGCATCCAAAATGGCTGTTCTTGCCTTCATCGCCTTTGTGGGTTTGGTTTCCGCCCAATCACCGGCCAGTTCTCCGGCGGAGGCCCCCGAAACATCCTCGGCGTCAGCACCCACTGTTCCCACCACCCCAACAACCGCACCCCCGCAGTCTCCCGTGGCCACCCCAAACGCACCCTCATCGTCGGATTCTTCTTCTCCGGACTCATCCGCCACCAGTCCTGCCTCCCCCGACCAGAACCCGTCATCTCCAACCTCCTCAGCCAGCGAGTCCAACGCGCCGGCATCCGACGACGGTCCTTCCGCGGCAACACCAAGCGAAGCCCCCACAGCGAACGCGCCGTCCACACCCACTAGCGGCGCAGCCACCTTGACAGCCTCCGCCGCCATCGGAGTTGCTGCCGTTCTCACTTTGTTCTCGTTCTAATAATCAGATTTTCTTTTTTCAATTTAAATTCCTCTCTCTTTTATTTTCTTTATTATTCTAATTTTTGGGCTTGATGTTAATTAGAAAGAAATTAGGGGGGTATAAGAGGAATTAATTGAAGTGACCTCTAACCTCTTTTCAATTTATGGAGGAATATTGGGGGTTGATTTGTAATATCTTGTAATTCTTGGGGTCATTTGTGAATTGTTTGCCCTTGACCTCATGTTTCCACTTTTCAAATAAGAAAAAATTGAATCTTTACGAGGACTATCTATTAAATATCTTGAGTTTCAACAGTTTACGAAATTAAAATTTTAAATAATATAATTTATATAATAAAATAATTTTTTAAAAAAATTTAAAATTACTATCATACGTAAAAATTATTATTGTAATACACTGTACAAATTAAACTGTCTACCAAAAAATATTTTTTATTTACATTTCGCACCTTTGTAATATCTGGATTTTTTTACTATCATTTAATATCGGTATATACCTTAAATACCATGTATAAATATATGTACAAAATATATCTTTAATTTTTTTTTAAATGTAATTCCTAAATAAGTCAACCTTTCGAACTGTTGTTGAATCCATGGGCAGACAAAAGATAACATGGCGAACTGAAACATCTTAGTAGTCATTAAAAAAAAAAGCGATTCTCAGTAATTAATCATCTCTTAATATAATCATAACTTAGATTAATCGTTTACTTGATTTAATTAGAACAACGCGATGTCTAAACAATATATAGTTTTAAAATGACATTTCAATTAACTATGTTAATAAATAAAAATAACTCAGTGTGGAAATTCAACGTAACAAAAAAAATTATACTTGTGTCATTTAACTAGAAAAACTGTATCGAATTTAACATGAACACTTAATTAAAAAAATATATCTTTATTTAATTTTGCTACATATTCTAAATACTGGTTAAATATGTATACAAAATATATCTTCAGTTAAAAAAGACGATTATCAATTATAATTTAATTAATTATCTTTTTTCACATCATCATAATAACTATATTCGTCTAAATAATAGTATCATAAAGATATCTCAATCAACCGCATTAACAAACAAAAATAACTCGTGTCAAATTCAACATGTCGCTTAATAATGATTATTGGGCGTCATATTGTGTTTATTTAAGAAAAAATATTGATTTGAATTCAACTTGTAATCTCGAAAAGTTAGTGGGTATTTTTTGTGTTTAATAAATTGCCAAATAGAATTCATAAAAATAAAATAATTTTTTCAATCTGTTCCTACAAATTTATTTCAGAATTTTAAAATTAAATATAAATTAATTAATTTACATATTTTTTATTTTAATTCTTATAATTGAAAAAAAAAAATAGTAAGGAATGGGCATTTATTTCCATTTTAATTTTTGGATAATTGCGTGAGAGTTCCTTATTTTAAAAATCTTATAGGTGGAAGAAATTTATGTTTTATTCCCGTTAATTTTAAAAAGGCGGAAGTTCAGTGCACGCGCCTGCAGACGCGCAGCTACCTATAACAATTTTGTATATAAATTTTTGTTAGATGTAACAAATATTGCTATATTTTGTAACATGTAACTAATTAGTGTGTAAAAATTTGTTAAATTTAATAAAAATTACACAAAATATATATAATTAGTAACATGTTACTAAATATATACAAATACATATAACTAATATTAAACTAATTTATGTGTTTAATATTTGTTAAACGTTATAAATATTACATAGATATAAAATCGAATTTACTCACCAAGTTTTCACTACAATTCCTGCAATGTCCCTACAATCCCTGTAATGCGGGACTAAAACTCAAACGAAATTCAACTTAAAGGACTAAATCAAAATTTATATTCTAGGCGGGATTTTTTTAAAATTAGATATGTTTTTTGGGACTTCCGGCTGATTAATCCTTTATTTTTTATTTTCAATTTGACGAGGAGCAAATTTGCCTAATTAAAAGCCACCATGTGACAACAAAATACATGTCGGTAGTCATCACTGACCAACACTAACCAAACATATCTTCTTGATCTGCCTATCCATAGCTCTACTTGCCAATGAACAGTCAACGAGGTTCGAGAGTCGGTTAGTCTCCTCCGATCAACCGCACACGTTACCTTGCTTAGGTTCGACTGACGAACAACGAGGACCGGGAACATTCTCGACGCCATAAGAGGACCTCTACTTTTCCTTCCATGGGTTGGCCTTGTCTCCTGTATGCTTTTTGTAGGTCCGTTGGCCCCATTTTATGAGCCAAAAAGTAAGATCCAAAGACTTAATTATGCCACGCATCACTTTATTTGCCACTCGCCGAAAACTACACTCATGATCCAAGCTCAAGACCTTAAATTCCCAAGACTAGTCCAAACCCCCTCGTCTGTAAATAGTGAGACATTTAATGTACCAGGTAATAGAGTTTTACTCTAACTCACTTGGACTTTTATTTTCTCCCGAATCTTACTCTTATGCGAGAGGGATTTCGCTAGACTTCCAATGAATTTGTTGCGCAGGTCATTTTTTGGATTCAGACATACCGAATAGGACAACTCACCAGACAGAATGATCAGAACAAACCGAACACCACCTCAACAACAATTTATCCCATTATACTATGATTGGAGCAACAAGTTCAAACCCCCTCGTCTGTAGAGGTGCATTAAATGTCTCACTTGGACTTCTATTTTTTCCCGAACTTTTACTTTCATGCGAGTGAGATTTCGCTAGACTCTCAATTAATTTTTTGTGCAAGTCATTTTTCGGACTTCAGACATACCATAGAGAATAACTGACCAGATAGAATGATCAGAGCGAACCGAACACCACCTTAGCAACAATTTATCCCATTGTACCATGATTGATCGGACCAACTAAAAAGTGTTAATCACTTTATTAAATAGGTTTTTTTTTTTAAAAAAAAAATTAAATTTATCACGTGATTTTCATGCAGAAGTAAGAGGTGGAATTCAATTATTAAAAAAAAAAAAAAGTGCGCAGTTTAGCATTATCTACTTGCATTACGCACCCAATCCATCTAGCCAAAACGAAATCCGGATTACAACATTATCTCCACCCTGTACCCAATCATCTCCTTCCACGTGTCGATGAAACGACCTTTTTCCATCTCCCTGTCTGTCGTGCCAGACTCTCTCTCTCCTCCCATGAATGTCAAGTATTCCCCACAAAAAGCTTCACTTTTTTCATCGCTTTTCCAGCATACTTTTAGAGAGAGAAATTAAGATACTTTTAGAGAGAGAAACAACCGGAGTATAGTATGTGTCCTGCCGGTCTCAGACCCAGATCTTCGGTCAAGAAAAAACCCACGGCCGCTCGCCGATCAAGAACCAAGAATCGAAAACCCAAGTTTCTTAGTCTCCGCCGACAGATCTCGCCGGAAAATTCTCACCCATCTGCCAAAATGTTGACGACCGCCGCCAACGACCATCAGCTCAACCTATTCCCTCTGCACCCAGAAAAATTAGTCGACGAGAAAGACACCCACGACGAGAACGTCGAGTATTTCTTCTCCGCCGGGGACGGCGGGGACACAACCCTCACCGGTTTACTCGGCGTTGCCGCTTCTTCTTCCTCCTCCGACGAGAACAACGCTCTGTCTCCGTCGTCGCTGACGTACGGTTACCCGGTACATGACGGAGACGAGGAGGGAGCGCTTGTACGGACGGCGCTGAAGTGTAAGGAGAGGGACCCCAGCGAGGAGAAGTGGGTCTGCTACTCGGAAGTCGTGGAGGAAGTGACGAGCTCCGCCGTCGACCGACGGTATAAATATCAGGCGCGGCGGTTGTCGTTGAAGCTTGATTATGAGGAGATCATGAACGCCTGGTCCGACAAGGGCCCGCTGTACATCCACGTTGAGTCACCGCAGATCGTCCCTGACCTCCATGACGACTTCCTCTCCTCCCATGAATATTCCAATGTAAGCCCCTAATATTTCATTTATTCCATTTTAGCCCCCATAATTTTCACAATATTTAGAAATAAATATGAATTTAATCAATTAACCTATTTATATTCCAATTTGATCTGAATTCATTGAGTAGTGTGTGAAATGTGTGTAATTTGAGGGAGAATTGAGATGCAATTGATTGAATATAATAAAGTGGAATCTTGGGGGTCTCCTACTGCACTTTTTATGATTTTTGTGGGGGCCACATGTACTTTTAGGCAATTGTCATTTAGTAAATGTCGGCAGTGAGAGCCATTCTATCAATTTTTTAATTTATAAATATTTTAAAAAATGATAAATAATAAAAAAATAAATTAAAATAAATATAAACATAAATTTTAAGGAATTCTTTACCTAATAAATGCTTATAAAAATAAAAATAACTGGCACATACATATTCTTTAATATATTTACAAGAATAGAGGAAATCGGCTAAGAATAGGCCGATTTAATCATCAAAATTATATTGTAATTTTTTGATTTAATTATAAAATTTTGAAATTTGAATAATTAATTAATATTTTGAATAATTATCATAATTTTAAGGTTGAGATAATGAAAGTTTAAATTTGTGTTAATTTTAGAGGAAGAGGTGTAAATTAACGATAGTTAAATGTGTAATTTGTTTTGTTGGTTATTAGGATACTAACGGATCAGGGTTGTGGAGAGTACCGGAAATGAAGGGTTGCGGTGGTGGAAGCGGTGGAAATGCGGTGGCGATAAAGGCGGAGGAGGAGGAAGTGGCAGAGGAGTACTGGAAGGCGATCGGGCACCGGGAAGCAAGTGTCTTGAGATACAAGGAAAAGCGGCAAAATAGACTCTTCTCCAAGAAGATTCGATACGAAGTTCGCAAGCTTAACGCCGAAAAACGACCGCGTATTAAGGTAATTTTTTTTAACAAATAACTTGTTATTTTTTTTTTCTTTGAATTTTTTGCACTTTGCATATATGAAAATTCCATGGGTTTAACGGTTTGGACTCACTTGACATGCTTTCGACACTGCAAAGTTTAAAGTGTTCAAATTAAACGTATAGGGACTAAAGTGGAATTTTACTGAAACTTTAGGGGTGCAAAGTGCCAAAAAAAACTCTTTTTTTTTTTTTTTTTTTTTTTTTTTTTTTTTTAAATTTAGTTTTTGAACTTCTTTGTCCATGTTTGCAGGGGCGATTTGTGAAGAGGGATTAAGAAGCTGATATACATGAAATCAGATATTCTACCCCTTTTTTTTTTTTTTTTTTTAAACTCTAAAATGGGTTCTTGTGTATTTTAATAGATATGCCATGTTTGGCTAGTTGAATAAGTAATAACTATTTTTTTTTTTTTCGATAAGCAAGTAATAACTATTTTTTGATGCATCGTGGGTGAGAAATGAATACAGATTCGTGATCGTATGATTATGAGCTTCAAAATGATATCAAAATCGGTCATTTTTGTTCATATTTTTCTTCTTGTTATTGAATTCAACATCACCGGAAACAATTGAAAAAAATAAAAAATTTACAGACCGCTCAATTTTAACATTCTTATTCAAGAACAAAACTCCTTAGCATAGCACAAGTAAGAGGGCGAACCATAGAGATTGGTTATAGGTTATTGACTCATCGGGTTAGGGCATATTTTTATGTAAATCAATAATGTCATATTTTTATAACGTAACCAAGTGGATCGTGCCAAACACGAAGAAAACGATTGCACAACTGTCAAATCTAAATTGCATTTATTAGATTCGATGTCTAGAAACAAGTATTTTAAATTCTAACTTCTACATAATAATTTGAACGGAGAAAAAATTGTATAAATTGATTGAACTAATAGTCGGTGTTATGCAATACGAAAATTTAATTTGTTACTTTAAAACCCTACATGTATCCCTAACAAAAAGAAAGAGCTTAGCCGCTCGTGTCGATCTTGAACATTTCAAGATCCGTCTTGACTTGATCTTTACATATTATAAATGTGTGGTCGCGTAAGGAGTAACATCTAACACAAAATGTGCTTCGAATAATTTGTATAATTACATAAATAGTAACATAAAACCGTGTTCGAAAACGATGTAAAAGTCGATGATTTTCGTTTATATTATTATCTTTAATTTTCGATATCCAAAAATTATTTGAATGTTGAATTTAAGATTCATGAGAGCATATAATTTTTAAATAGGAATAATTGGTTAATAATTATATAGCTTCAATATAAATCTCTTAATTTTGTTTTCAATTATGTTTTGGTCTCATGTTCAATGTTCCCTTATATATCTCTAATTAAATCCTTCCAATTAAGGTTTGCATAGTCTACTTTCAATATTATCCTCTATTGCCACCAGCTACTGGACCTCAGGACTGTGGCCAAAAGTCTGCCTACTGGCAGCTGAATTTTTTATAGTTATATCTAAATAATTTTTTAGTGTATTTTTTAGTTACATGTAACTATTTTTTTTAAATATTTTTTATTTACATTATTTAAGTGTGTTGGTGCATAAAATTAGTACATACCTCAAGCATGGTCCAGTCGGATGACTGGTGGGTCCTCTTGCTGAGGTGGAGTCGTCGATTGGAAATTCTTCGGGTGAGTTGTGCTGGGTCCTAGGAGAACTGACCTGCTGTGTCCAGAGTCCTACTCCTCAAGGAGTGTACCTGCAGAAGGCTCAGACCGGGGTTTGTCCCAGTGAAACCCCTCCGGCATAGTAATCAATGCTCAGAGAGAAAATGTACAGAATATAGCAAGTAAACAAATGAATTCGCGCGTAATATAAGTGTATTCAAGCGTACCTCGAGCTTACATAGCCCCCGATATATATAGGCTTTGAAGATGATTAGTCGGGTCTAAATATGATTAATTAGTCAAAACCCTATATTTAGCCGATAATCCGGAGCGTTTAGGAGATAATCGTTGGGCTTGGGCTTTTGGGCCCATTTGGTGAAGTCCGCGGGCCTTTGTCAGGCCTGCGGCGGTGAGCTGGTGGCGGAGAGCGGAGATCCGTAGAGTCTTGGAGAAGAAACAAGGTGAAAAGGGGAGCCGGTCGAGGTGAACAACTGAGTCCCTAAAACTGATCGCCGAGGGCATGGCGCAGAGCTCAGAGCAGCACGTCCCGACAGGGCTCCTCGCTTCTCCCTGGGTATAAATGAGATTCCAGGGAGGAGCCGTAATCGGCGTATACTCCAGCGTGACATTTTAGATTCTGGAATGCGTCACTGTTATTACGAGGGTTGACACGTGGTTGGGTCTCAAGTGCTTAGAGGTGCTCAAAAATACCCTCATCAAAGTGTATTTTTAGTTATATATATTTTTTTGGCGATTGAAAAATTAGTTGAATCTGATTAAAAAATTATTTTGCTCATTTGATCAATAACAAAAATTATTTTTAGTTATATGTATTTTTTTTTCTCCACAATAAGGAAGGCGACAAGTATTATTATTATTATTATTATTAATGATAATAATACCTAAGAGGTGTCGGCCTGGTTGACAAGAGGAGGTGTCATTTTTTCTTGTCAACTAGGGTTCAACCCTCATGGAGAACATTTCGGGAATTAAATCTTGAATTTAATTCTGAATGTATTAGGGCAATGAGAAAGAGTGCGTTCTTAAGATCACCTGGGGAGTTGATTAGTCGAGGTGAGCGTAAGTTGGCCCAAACAACACCTTACCGTAAAATAAAAAAAATTATTAAGAATAATAATGGTGCAGGAGTTGTGGAGGAGCTAGCGCAGATTTTAATATTTAATCCACTTAACGATCCTTTTAAAATATATGATCGGATTAATTGGTTTCTCAACGATAAGGAAGGTGACAATTACTGTTAAAAAATAAAATAAAATAATAATAATAATAATGGTGCAATAGTTGGTAGAAATGAATGTTTTTTAATGCCCTTAATGGTCGTTAAAATATACGATTTGATTTGTCCCAATTAAAATATCGTTATTTTTAATTTTAGGTCAATCACCATTTCCATTTTTATCCATACCTAGCCATTATTATATGCGTTTGCAAAGAAAACACTTCTATATTATCAAATATTTGTCCCAAATATATTCACTGTTTTCGTCATCAAATTATACATGAATGATCTCCGTTTCACTGTCTTTAAAATGAGATATCAATCGTTTTTTTAACATTAAATCGAAATCCGTATTATATTCAAAATGATATATGCATTACAAGATGAAAAAATACGTTGTTATATTTGTATGTTGATGTTATATATGATATGAACTGTTTTTAAAATTAGGGTACATATATGTCTTCTGCGAAGTACACAATTATAACCTTCGTTTTTATTTGAATGTTGAATGTAACATTTTTTTTAGCATCGGATAGAAATTCATTTTACATTCAACATGTTATGCGTTACAAGACGAAAAAAATTATTGTTACATTTGTGTGTTTGTATTACATATAACATATAACATGAACTGTTTGTAAACTAAAATATATGTCTTTTGCAAACCACATAATCATAACTCTGGTCTTTGTTTAGATGCTAAATATAATATTCGTTAATTATGACGTATCCGAGTGAAAATTATTTTTTCTTTTATTTTTTTCATAATATTAGAAAAAAATTTAAATTTCTTAGATATCTTGGGGTTATTTTGGTCATAAATTTTGTAACTCTTTTAAATTTAGAATTAAACCGTTAAAAAAATTAAGTGAGATTAACTGGTTTAATAAAAAATAATTAGATTGAAAATTTAACGATTTATCCTTTCAGCAATATTTATTATATTTCAAGATTCAAACCAAAAATATTTGGACAGTTCACGATTCTCATTAGTCCAATATGAAAATAGGTCCAATCCGCGTACTATTAGGGTTTAAACTAGTCAACTCGTGCACTTTTACTCGCCCCAACTCGTATATTATTGAACGTTCCACGGTTCACAGTTGTTCAACTCGAATAGAATTGGTTTGATTCGTGCTTTCACCCGATGCGTCCCAATCCGCATGCGGCGCACCCCTTGAGGATCGTTCATTTTCTGAGAAACTTTTGACTTTTTTATTGATAGTACTTTTCTGTCTGGTTACTTCTGATGATTCATCGCTAGTTTTAGGGTTGGCCGACAGTAGCTAGCTAGGGTTTATATGCATTCAACAGTAAATAAAATAAGGACGTGCCAATAATGGCAATATATATATATATATATATATGTATAATGTGTGTGTGTGTGTGTGTGTGTGTGTAACTCTTTCAAAGTGAAAATCATGCAGGGAGAGATGGGATGTACTGGTGAAATGATCCTCTTAGCAGCAGCAGTTGGTTTCGTCATCTTCTTTCTATTTCTCCGCCGCCATAACAATGGCGGCGGCCTCCACCCTCGAAGCTGGCCACTTCTCGGAATGATGCCGACCGTCTACCTCAACCTCGACGAGGTTAAGGACTTGATGAGGCCAGTTATGGAAGCGGCTCATGGCACCTTTTTTCTGCGTGGTCCATGGTTTGCCAACAGGGACATGATAATCACTACCGATCCGGCGAACGTCCACCACGTGATGAACACCCACTTCTGCAACTACCCCAAAGGCTCCGACTCTGGTCGGATCTTCGATGTTCTCGGCCATGGCCTCTTCAGCAAGGATCTGGACGAGTGGAGGCACGAGCGGAAGGCTCTTCAATATTCTTTTTTCAACCACTCCAGGTTCCTCGGATCATCGCCGGAGATCATGGAACGCGTTTTCGAACATGGTTTGTTTCCGGTCCTCGACGAGGCCTCCCGAAACGGCGCCGTCATCGACTTGTACGACGTTCTCTCCAGACTCATGTTCGACGCCACTTGCATCCTCGGCACCGGGTACCATCCGGCTTCACTTCGAGTTGGGTTGCCGGAAAATCCTTTCTCGGAGGCCATGAATAACGCGGCGGTGGCTTTTTTTTTTTTTATCGGCACATTTTGCCGGAAAGGCTTTGGAAGATGATTGGGTGGTTGGGAATCGGAAAAGAGAGGGAAATGAAGGAGGCGAAGAAAACGCTGGACGGAATTGCGGCCAAGTATATATCGATGAAACGTGGAGCCGCCGGAGCTGCCGGAGAAGATGATGGGTTCGACTTATTGAAATGCTGCTTGACGGAGGATGGGGTTCTGTCTTCCATTATGAACACTGAGACGGCGTTGAGGGACGCGACCATCGGCCTTATGTTCGCCGGGCGAGACACGGTGGCGGCCCTCCTCCGTTGGTTCTTCTGGCTTCTTTTTACTTTAATTGTTTAAATTTTTGTATGAATGATTTATATATAATTATACATGAGTTTTTTTTATTATCTACATGAGTTTTTTTTTTTTTTTTTGTGTAATTTTAGTAGAATTATTTTATTTTATTTTTATATTTAATGAAATTTTTAATAATTGATGAAAGTATAAAATTTTAGTGAAATTATTAATATTTAGTAAAATTACAAAATTTCAGTCAAACAATGTTTATTGATTTTTGATAATTAATTTATTCATAAATATAATTTTTGCATTATATTTAGGATATTTAGAGTATTTGAAAAAATAATACAAAAATAAATTCAATTAAATTTTTATTGAAAATTAAAATTTAATAGATTATAAAAAAAATTAGTAGGTATTACAAAATAAAATTAAGTAAAGCATACATAATTGTATCTGTGATAAAAAAAAATAAAAAATAATAATAATAATAGCCCATTCGGTAGGAGATCTTTTATTTCATCATTAAAAAAAAAAAAAAAAAAAGTCTCAGAACTGGAAGAAACTTGTGTTTTAGTTTCGCTTATTTTAAAAAGGCGGAAGTCCACTCCATTCGCCTGCAAACGCACAGTTACATGTAATAACTTTATGTGTAAATTTTTGTTAGATGTAATAAATATTATTATATTTTATAATATGTAACTAATTTATGTAAAAATTTTGTTATATTTAACAAAAATCATATAAAATACATGTAATTAGTAACATGTAACTAAATGTACACAAATACATGTAAATAATATTAAACTAATTTTTGTGTCCAATATTTGTTAAATGTCATAAATATTACACAAATATATGTAATTATAACATGTAGTTAATATTATATAAGTACATCTTACAAAAATATACATATATATGTAAAAAAATAATAATTATTAAATTATAGTTAATATTCGTTATGTAACTAATATTCACGATAATAGGATTAATTGTAAATTATATCCTTAAAAATAAGATTAATTGGCGATTTTTCCTTTTTAAAATACGAAAAATAAAATAAAAATGAACTGCGTTATCCCTAATATAAAAATCAAACGACGGCGGCGTTGTCTCAATCGTCTGAACTCAAACGAACGGATTAACCCGACAGGTGCGATCGGAAGGCGGCGGCTCAAGGTGAAGCGTCCTCGCGCTTTCAGCCTTCTCCATCTGGCACCGACGGAGTGAAGAATACGAACACATCGAACAGGTATGTAACTCAGTTCTCTGTCTCCTCCCTATCGCTCTCGATTTTGGGAAGGTTTTTAACTTGGGTCGATTGTTCTCTGCGACGTGAAGACGAATCTCTCGTCGCCGGAACGCGATTCAGTGGCGAATTTTCCCCTTATTCGCCGATCCGCTGTTCCAAGTCCGATTCGATACCCTTCTATGGCGGATCCCGCAATTAGGTTATATTGATCCATTATATTTAGGAAGATTTTCTCTCTCTCATATGGTTGATTCATGATATTTAGGAGTTAGTTTCGGAAGATTTTCTCTCTCTCTCGGTCTCTGATATTGAGGAGTTAAGTTTAGGAAGATCTTTTTCCTTTACTCTTTGAATACTGAACAATGATAGCCATCTGTTTGTGGCTTCCATTTTTCCTTTTCTATCTTCTTCATATCTCTCCTTATAATTCTGGTTCTTCCCCTGTTTGATTATGCTTCGACGTGAGTTCATCGATTCATTCATTAGGTTTATCTTAAAACTCACATCATGAACGGAGAAGAGGAGGAAAATGCTTCTGAGCTGAAAATTGGCGACGGTATGATTCTTCTCTTATACAACAACTGGATAATTTGTACACATTCATGTCTTTATCTGGTTATATCTATATACCTTTCAAACTCTTCTACCAGTTATTCTGGTTTTTGTTTTTTGTGTGCTGGTTTGATTTATTTATTGAAGGCACAATTCAAATTTTAAGTTGTTTGGGTGTTTTTCTAAACCAGAGTGAATTACAATGGCTCTCATTGAATGCCTTGTTTTGTATGTGCTGAAAATTTGAACATAATAAATTCTTAGTTTGATGAATTAGTAAAGTTTTGCCATGTGAAGAGATTTCGGAATCCTTGATTTACTACTAGATTCTAGATCTCAGTTAAATGATTCTATATCTATCTATCTTCCTTCGCTAATGGGAGACCAAACATGTTGGGTTTTCCTCCTTTGATATGTGGTGTTTACCGTGTGTGCCTCTGAGAACAACAAAAGAAAATCTTTAGAGGTGGCTGAATTTGGCTCTGTTCTTATGCCAGCCAACGTTTACCTTGAAGTGTGATTTAGTGTTTTTAAGTTGAATATTGTTTTGTTTTCCAGAGTTTCTGAAGGCCAAATGTTTAATGAATTGTGAAGTTGCGTTAATTCTTGAACACAAGTATGAGCAGCTTCAGCAGAGATCTGAGGATCCAATGAATCAAGTTTCTCAGTGAGTATTATATTACATAGTATTATTCCCATTCTGCAAGTTTACTATGTTGCATATGTAGGATGAAATTGGTGTCATTCCTGCATGTTGTTGTCTTATGCATTGGCTGAAAGGGGTCAATGAGACCCTTTTCTGCTGCATGGTGACATACTTGGCTAAAGGTAATGGTATGGATTTCAATTTTATTTTGAGATCAGCTAGTTGTTTGCAATATAATCCCAAGATTAGTACTTTATTCATCCAGCATTGTTTATTAGCGGGATTCTAAATGGGTAATGTTGTTTTCTTTTTCCAGGGTATTTGAGAAGTCACTGCAGTATGTGAAGCGCTTTAGCCGATACAGTAATCCTGATGCTGTAAGACAAGTTCGAGAGTATCCTTTGATTAAAGACAAGTGATGGTTCTTGTTTCTTTATTTGTTCATATCATATGTAGAGACATATTTGTTCATTTTTATGTGCAAAAATGTGAATTCTTGACCGATATTCAGAATCCTTAGCCGCTACCAGTTGGCGGAATTTGA
This sequence comes from Eucommia ulmoides, assembly GCA_016647705.1. Classification (NCBI taxonomy): domain Eukaryota; kingdom Viridiplantae; phylum Streptophyta; class Magnoliopsida; order Garryales; family Eucommiaceae; genus Eucommia; species Eucommia ulmoides. The sequence goes on along the minus strand of CM028339.1, from coordinate 801,429 downwards.
GGTATGAGGCCAATGACTTTGTAGCTACAATTTGGTATTTGCTCTCTCTGTTTCCTTCCTTTTTTTTGTTGAAGGTTTTGGCTTTTTTGTTATTATGCAGCTTTGTGTCCTTGGGAACCTTTGCCCTGAAACCGTGGAGGAAGCTATTCACATGGTTCCATCTATCAAGGTACTTTTTTTCATTCTGTGTACGGACATATTGTTGAATGTGATTCTTTTTCGGAAAAAATACATTTTTGGTCTCTAAAATATAAGGTGAGTGTCTATGTGAACCATGAGATTCGCCAAATTATATATTTGATCCTTTAAGTTCCACATTGTTTCAATCCTGCAAAATTAAAAAATTGTTAATGATTTTTTACCAGAAATAGATTGTGATGGGGATATGTTTGTTATTTCATCACTCTGTCAAACTTAAAAAAAGATTTTTCTTAACCTTTCGGTAACAATGTCCATTGTTCTCTCTCGCATCGTCTTAGGTTTAGTAGACTGATGAAATGACAAAATATCCCCATAAAAGACTAATTATTGAGCTCAATGCGTTTTTCATTCAAAATTATCAACTACATTTTCAATTTTGCGGGATTTAAACAAATGTGAAATTTGATGGACCAAATGCACTATGTGGCAAACTTGAGGGGCCACATGCATCGAATTTGTGAAGTTCTCAGTGATTAGCATGTTAAGAGCTCAATTGAGAAAATGATAGATTTATTTTTTTTATTTTTTGCAGAAAGGACGCACACATGACGACGAAGCCATTGAGAAAATGTTGAACGATCTTTCTCTTATCAAGAAATTTGAGTAGTTTTTTGTATTTACAAGTTTTACGCCCACGCTAAGGGCGAGTTCTGAAATAATTTGCACATGAGTTTTAGGCCTGCGTTAATGTCGGGTTTTGAAATAGTTTCACGTGTAGTTTAGAAAATATTTTGTATTAGTTAGTGGGATTTATATTATTTTAGAGTGTTTGAAATATATTTTTCTATTATTTTGTAGTATTTGTGTTCAATTGGTATTATGAACATTTTTAGTTTTAGGTGTTGAAATTGAAAGTATAGTTTAATATTTGATGGAATAATAAAATTTTAATTTAGAAAAAAATTCAATTGGCATATAGTAATTGTTTATTGTATAGTATTATTTATATTTTCTCATTTATTATATTGTTATAGGCATTGTTGTTATATATCAATATTTTTATTTTTCTATTCATTATGTTGTTATTAAAATTGTTATTAAATAACAACATTTACATCTCTCATATTTATTATGCTACTGTTGATGTAGTGAGAGAATATATATTTGGATTTATCTTAAATAATAAATATATAGATGATATAATAAATATATAGATGATGTTTTTTCCAATATAGGTTTGCAAGTAGTGACCCATTTTAATTTTAATAGTAAAAGTGAAAATGTCTCTAATTTTTTCTTAATAAAATTATGTGAAATTATTTCGTTTTTTATTTTATTTTATTTAATGTTATTATAAAGTATTAGAAAATTATATTGTATATGATGTGGTGTTAAATAGTGATTTGATATGAAAGTTTGTTTATTATTACAATTTAAATTGAACACAATTCGAATTTTAAATAAGTACGTATTATTTTAAAAAATAGTAAATTAATGTTAACATAATTTTTTTTAAAGGTATTTTTTGTATTTGTTTTATTTGTATCCATTTGAATCGGAGGATTAGATCCAAGAGTTGTTAGTCCAATTGGCAAAAAGTGCTCCTTTCATCATAAACCTGGGTTTAACTCTCCTAAAGAACAATCCGAGAGCTAAATCTTGAATTCTCCTTAACGCACCAAGCTGATGTGGACGAGCGCGCCCTTAGGCTTAGAATGAGAGATCGAGTAAAATTGAATAAAGGCTTCTATCATGTTCTTAAACCAATTTATCCAGTGAGTTGTTGCAGGAATTGATTCAAACTGCTTTGGAAAACCATAATTTGCAGTTTCAGAAGAACACACTTTTGCTGGGTAAATCTAATAATGATTTCTATTGGCAAAATGTATCTATATGTACAGATCAAAGGTGTCTTAAAGCCATTCTTTTACAAGGTTAAAAAACATGAAGAAACAATCATCATCCCGATCGAATCGATAAAAGCCGAAACACCGCCTTCGCCTTCAGTTCCATCTTTTAGAATTCTTCGCTGCTTTCGATCTTTGTTTTGCATTTTGAAAAGCCTGCACTTTCTGTTTCTTTCGAGCTTCCCTCTCCGCCTAAAGAGACACAAATAAACCCGGTAAACCCAGTAACCAAAACCCGAGAATTATTAAGTACAAATTTTCATTTCATACCTTTGACATCTTCGATTTAGCTCTCACTTTAGGAGCCTTTTCCTCGAGCTCCTCCTCTCGTTCGAGCTCTTTCTGCCTCGCATCAAGGTTCTTCTCTAGATAATACTGCACCATATATATATATATGCACACACGAACATTCATATCGTCGTTGTGGGAAATCGAACAACGCCCAGAAAGGCATTTCAGAAGGAAAAGTAACAGGTTGACTACTTGCTTTATGTTAGAGCCAGACTTACATTGTAATCACCCGTATAGTCTTGCAAATTTCCGTCCTTCACTTCCAGTACTCTGTTGACTATTTGCTTTATGAAGTACCGATCATGAGAAACAGTAATTACAGTACCTTTATACTCGTTTATCGCCTCCTAATGGAAATCCAAAAAAAAAAAAAAAATCCCGAATTTCAGGAGTGGTGTAAAAAAATGTAAGGCAGGAAAAGGGGAAATGGAAGAAAGGGCAAACCTCGAGCATCTCTTTAGACGGAATATCCAAGTGATTGGTTGGCTCATCCAGAACTAGCAAAGTCGACGGTTTAACCATGAACTTGCAGAAGGCTAGACGTGCCTAAACATTGATCAAACCAATGTTTTTCTTCAATTTCTTGCAATATAACAATGATATATATATATATATATATATATATACACGCTCACACACACAAAATGTGAGTATTTTACCTTCTCACCGCCACTCAAGAGAGATACTTTTCTATCAAGCATATCAGCCTTAAAATTGTAACGCCCGAGAAGTCCCTTAATATCATCAAATCTCCAGTCCTCTGCAACTTCAGCCACAGTTTGAATCACCGATTTATTCAAGTCGAGTGCCTCTGCCTGGAAAAAAAAAATTAAAAAAAAATCTCAAATATACCAAGAACTTAAAACATCGTAAAACTAGATCATCGTGAACAGATATAATCAATGTGGTAATGACCTTGATGAACACACCTGATTCTGCTCAAAATAGTTAGGTAAGATGTTATGCTCCCCAAGCAGCACTTCACCTCCAGTCGGTTTCTCTAGCCCCATAATCAGCTTCAGCAAAGTACTTTTTCCACACCCGTTTGGGCCAATAATTGCAATTTTCTCTCCTCTTTCAATCGTTATATTTGCATTCCTGAACAGAACCTGCTAAAAAATGGGGGAAAAAAGATGCAAAACGCAAATTTAAAGATATTCAAACGAAGAACAAAAAAGGACGAGAATTTAATGCTAAAAAAGAACGTTTCTGATTGAGCTGCATATGTAAATCACCTTATCGCCAAAGCCAAAATCCATGTTCTTAATTGCTACGACAGATCTTCCACTCTGGCCACGTTCGGGGAATCTGATTTTCATTTGTTTTCGAATAAATGGCTTATCAATTTGTTCCCCTTCCTGAAGTTTTTCCAGCTTCTGTTTACCCACACAAAAATAACTAAGTAAATAATCTGTTAAAACAAGTCTTAATAAGGTGAATGTTGTGAATGAAATGTCCTATAAATTCTAGAAATTAATTTGAAGATTAAAACAAAGAAAAATAAAAAGAAGACAGTTAAGATAGCGTTTGGGAGTACAGAATTGAAGCCACAAAATTGGAATTTGAAATGAACGCATATATTATATACATATAATATATGTATTTACAAGATTTCGTTTCTAATTCCAATTCCATGCAACCAAACACTACCTTATATCACGACATTACATGAGAAATAAATCATTACAAATGTTAATACATTTATATCCAAATATAATTATCTCGACACACACACACATATATATACACCGTGCCTAAAGGCACTAGTTTTAATTCAATACACTAAAATCTAAATCAACGGTTAGGAATATTTGCAACCATCCAATGGTTAAAAATTTCTCAAATGTAAAACATGTCTCGATCTATAAAATAGATTATATAGATTTTAACTCAATATATTAATCTTGAATATCATGGAATTAGTTCAAATATACTAATCATGAAAATATATTTTGTTGACAGTTTGTTATTTAGTTTCTCAACGGAAACGTCTCCAACCATCTACTGGTAAAAAATATCTTAAATAAAAAATGTCCTGATTTATAGAATAAATATACCTTTTCAGCAGTCGATGCACGGCCAGAATTTGCACCTGCACTTAACCTGCTAATTAAGCTTTTCGTGTGCTCTATCTCTTTCTGCTGCTTCTCCCATGCAGTAAGTTGAGCTTCAATCCATGTTGCCTTGGCGATAACGTACTCGGAGTAATTTCCCACAAATGTCCTTGACACGCCCATCTCGGTTTCCACTATTTTCGTGCAGAGCTGATCAAGGAAAGCCCTGTCATGAGATATGATCACCATTGGCACATCTTGCTTCTTCAGATAACCTTCAAGCCACTCAATCGTGTCGAGATCAATATGATTTGTGGGTTCATCCAAAAGCAGCAAATCGGGGTCCTGCAAAGATGCATATCTCATAAAATCAAGATATATTGAGGAAATTTCGAACTAATTGGTGGTAAAAGTTGAAATTATATACCTGAAGTAAAATCTTGCCTAGGGACATCCTCATCTGCCAGCCGCCGCTAAATGATGCCACCAATCTGTCTGAATCTTCGGGGGAAAATCCAAGCTCCGGCATCAACTTATTGATTTTTGAATCCACCACATTCAAATCTACGGCCTGTGCCCTTCTCTGAAGCAAATCAAACTCATCTAAAAGCCTACCCATCAACTCCAAATCATTTACAGAGTCCTCGAGCGCCTTCTGCACCTTCTCCAATCTCCCAGCAACATCCATTTCCTCCTTGAATGCGCTCATGAACTCCTCCCTCACTGTCCTACTCGTGGTAATGTCGAATTCTTGGGTCAAAAACGATATTTTCATGTTGTGTCTGGCCTTAACAACGTTGCCTGAATCGGGTTCCTCCAGCCCGGCGATAATTCTCATCTGGGTTGTTTTTCCGGCACCATTAACGCCCACTAACCCCACCTTTTCACCTTTCTTCACCTCCCAGGTGACCTCTTTCAGCACCGTGACACCCTTATAGGTCTTGCTCACATTCTCTAACCTAACGCCGGAAGATAAACTAGACGCGCCGCTACTCGATTGCTTGTTCCCACGTTTATAGCTGCCTTCGCCGGCAGAATTATTGGAGAACAGCGACTCGATATCATCTTCTTTAACACTAGTTTCGGCTGTTTCCACTGCAACCGCCGGTAATTTAGCCGAATTTTTTTGGGTTTTATTGGAGCTTCTACTATTAGTGGACTTGATGGAAAAATTGGTCCGGGAGAGGGTTTGGGTGGTTATAAAGGTCGGAATAGGGCGGAGTTGAGGTGGGATACCGGTTTTCCGAGCATCTAAAAGAGCTGAACCAGTGAGAATCGACGAACGTAGGTCGATGCATTGGAGTTTCACAGCTAAATCCATGTTTGGATGGAGAGAAAATAAATACAGGAAATCCCTGATGTTCCAAGTGAATTTTTTGTGGGTATTTGAGATAGAATTAAAGATTTTTCTGTGAAATCAATAGCGCATATATATGCAAGCATATACCTGCTTGAGTTCTTCTGTGTCCGATTGTGTGAATGGAGTGAAAGAGAGAGCTTCTAGTCTCACACTCTAGGGTTCCTTCTCTTCTCTCTCTCTCTCTCTCTCTTAATCCATGGAAGAGAGAAGCTCTACAGAGCGATGAGAAACAGCTATATAAATTCTTCACATTTTCTTTTTGGTTTTTGGGGATTTTGCAATACCACTCATTTTTAGGAAGGAAAAATTACATTTTTTGTCCCTAAAATGGGATAAGTGTTTACGTGGATCTCGAGATTTATCGGATCACACAGTTGATCTTTTTAATTTCACAAAATCGAAAGCGGGTTTAATTAATTTAGACGGAAAATAGGTTGTGTTGATCTTATAATCTGAATGTTTTTATTATTTTATCACTCCACTGAACTTAAAACGTTTCTTATATTTTTTTTTTTCTTCATAACGATCTAAACTTTTCTCTTTTAGTGATGATATGATGAAAATATCAACATTGAAATCTTAACAAAATGTTAAATTTTACGAGATTAAAACAAATATAAAATTTGAGAGATTAAGGCCCCGTTTGGTTAGTGTTCCTAACCAAACCCAATCCAAAAAATTTGGGTTTAATTTTTGAGAATGCGTTTGGCAAATACAAAATTCAACAGAACTCAACCCATATATAGGAATTGATTCTCAAAATCCTAAAAAAATCAGAAATAAAAAAAAAAATTGTTTCTTGTTGTACGCAAAAAACTCAACTCAAAGTTCTCAACTTCCGTCTTCATCTGCCGACCAACCACCACCATCCGCCGCCGCCGGCCACCGTCTGGCGACAATCGCCGGCGACCGACCGCCGTCTTCGGCCATCGTCCGACGATCTTCCGCCGCCACTAGCCACCTCCGCGCGACCGTCACCGGCCACCTCCACCGGGCGTCCGGCCACCGTCTGACACCGGCGCCGCCGCCAAACACAAAAAAAAAATTCAAAAAAAAAAAATTAGTTTTAGGATAAAATCATTACCAAACACATTCTTCAGCACAAAACAAGAATTGTCGTTACCAAATGCAATTCTGTTCCCAAAATTCTCAACCCAATTCATTCCAGTTAGATTCAGAAAAATGGAAACACTAACCGAACGCCACCTAAATGTACAATTTGATAAAAAAACTTAGGGAGCAAAACTATAATTTTCGCTTTTTGGAATATTATCAATGCAATCCTTCCCTTTTATTATTTATTATTTATTAATATTTAGATTTAATAATTTTCCTACTTTGTTATTATCCTTTTTTTTCCAAAAATAAATTTTACATTTTTAGAAATTAAAATTTAATAATTGTGGATCAAAAAAATAGGATGTGAAGTTAGAGATAAAGTAGTGGGGAAAAAAACATGTGTTTTTGTGGTTCATAATCCACTGTCCAAACAATTCACTCCTGCCATTTGATGCCACGTGTCCTTAAATTGTTAGGGCACAGGACCAACCACGCCTACATACACACATAGAAACAAAGTTATTTTAAAAAAATAAAAATAAAAAAGACAAAATACAAAAATAATCATCAAAATTGAAGGGAGAAAACACGATCGCCACACATACAAGTTGGGGCATCTCGCGTCCTCGTTCTGTTGGGCCAGTTCGTTTCCCAAATCAATTGTGTAAGTAACAATCAATAAGAAGACGCACGGTATTTTATATATTAGACAAATATTTTCGAGTAATTTGGGCACCTTATGTGTTTCATTGATCTAGTAACTTTTAGACCGAGTCGACGTGAACCAAAATATTTCAGTCAAGATACTAGTAGTAGTTTATATGGTATTTTATATATTAGACAATATTTTCGAGTAGTTTGAGCTCCGTTCAGTTTCTATTTTTGTTCCCTGATTTCTCTCTCGCTCCCAAAAATTTTAGGATTAATGTACAAAACACTTATGTTAAACACGTTTCTGTTCCCAAAATTTTTGAAATAATCTGGGACGATTTACCCGTTTGGTTAGTGTTCCCAATTAAACCCAACCCAATCAAACCCAAAAATTTTGGGTTTGATTTTAGGGAACGCGTTTGACAAACACAAAACTCAACCCAACCCAACCCAAAAAATAAGAATTGATTCTTAAAATCCTAAAGAAACCAGAGACAAAAAAAAATTGTTTCTTTTTGTGCCCAAAAAACTCAACCCAAAGTTTTCAACTTCCGTCTTCATCTGCCGGCCGACTATCACTACCCGCCGCCAACCACCGTCCGGCGACCGACCGCCGTCTCCGGCATCCACCTCCGGCGACTGTCGCCGGCCACCTCCGCCGTCACCGCTGCCGCCGGCCGCCGCCAAAAAAAAAAAAAAAATTAATTTTAGGATAAAATCGTTACCAAACACATTCTGTTCTCAGCACAAAATAAAAATTGTCGTTACCAAACGTAATTCTGTTCCCAAAATTCTCAACCCAACCCAACCCATTCCAGTTGGGTTCAAAAAAGTGGGAACACTAACCAAACGCTACCTAAATTCCTTAAAAATCTTAAAAACAAAAAAAAAATATAATTAATTCCTATTCACCCAACAAACATTACGACTAAACATGTTTTACAATAGTCATTATCAAACATATTTTTATTTTTGGAATATTCTAGAACGAAAATAAAATTTTCATCCCATCCCATCCCATCTCAATTTATTGACCCGACACGACGCCAGTCCTGGTGTTTAGACAAACAACAAACATAGGTTTGAGAACAGTAAACAAGCAAACAACAATAAACTTACAGATTACAACCAATTTACTTGAAATTTTTTTTACATCTTCTGCTTGTGGACAGTATATATTTCTGTTCTGTCAAAGGGTTTACTTCTCCTAGGAACATCAGCTAGTTTACAAAACTCAGACACATTCTTCCTTGTCTGAACCTTCTTCTTCTTCTTCTCCGGCGGTCTCATTCCCATCGTATCCAAATCGATCGTACCCCCATACATTTCCGATGATTCGACCACCGCATCATAAGCCTTTGCCGACAGACTCATCCCCTCCTCGTTCCGAGCCCTCAAATACAGCTCGTAAGCCAGCCTTGGCTTCCCGTCTCTCGCCAGACCCTCGATCACCACCTCGTAAGTGACCTCGTTCGGGGAAATGTTTTGAGATCTCATACGGTGAAACCACTCGTACGCCGCGCTCCCCATCCCGTTCCGGGCACACCCGCTGATGATTGCATTGTACGTCACGACCGTTGGTTCGACCCGGACCGTCGTCATCTCATGGAGGATGGACTCGACAATGTTGAACTTCCCCTGGCCTGCGTAGATTGAGGCCATGATGGTGTAGGCGTATAGGTTCGGGCTTAGGCCCACTTTGATCATGTGTTTCCACACCTGAAGGGCCTCGTCGTACAGCTTCCCTTTCTCGAGGGCGCTCAACAACGCCCCGTACGAAATGATCGTGGGCTTTTGGCCTGTTTCGACCATTCTTCGGAAGATTTGAATGGCGGTGGATGTTTCTGCCGCCTTCGAACAGGCGACGAGAACGGCATTCCACTCCCGAGTTCCAGGTTTTAACCCTTTTTCCTCCATTTTGTTAAGCAATCGAACGCCCCACCGCCAGATTCCTCTTCTTCGAGCGGCGGTTAGCAAGATGTTGAAATGGGAAAGTAGGAGTTCGGTCGACATGTTGTTCGGTTTTGGGCCTTTGTCCAACAAATCCTCATAAACCTCGAGCGCCCCCCACCATTTCTTCGCCTTACCCATCACCCAAATCACGTGGTTGCACACCGACAGGCTTATATCCGAATCCTCCATCTCCCGAATCCTGTTGTACAGCTCCTTCGCCACGACATGATGCTCTTCGCGCGTACAAGCCCAAATAAGCCGTTCGTGTTCAACCCGGCCAGTTCGAAGCCCTGCCCGATCCATCTCGGTTAAAAGCTTCAACACATTGGTGCACAAGTTTTCGGGCCTCACAAGCCAACGCCTCATGACTTGGCAACAAATTCGAACGATGAAATTCTCGAGCTTTGAAAACTCATTTTCCCAAACTTCAGCATCGTCTTTCCCTATTTCGCCTTTGTGATACTTGTTTTTTACTTCAACGAAGAATTTCAACGCTCCAAATCCATCCTCCAGCCTTCTGTAAGCCAATAAAACGATGGAATAGGACGCCGGAGATGGAGTCAGACCCGTCTTCTGCATTTCCTCAAACATGTTCAGAGCATCGATTTCACGGCCTTGTTCGACGTAGATACCCATTAGAATGTTGTAGGTGACGACATTGGGAAGGATGCCTTCGGCAGCCATGTCCATCATCACTTTGTCAACTTCTTTGAATTGCTCGGAATGTTTGATCGCACCGAGGAGGCTGTTGTATATGAAAAGGTTGGGTCTCATCGAACTGCTGGTTTGTTTCTTCTTTCTTTTCAGCCATTCGAGAAGAATCATAGCCAAATCAAGCCGCTTGTCCATGCCGAAGCCTCTCATCAGGGAGGACCAAACTCGAAGGGGAAGTTCGCCCTTGTTTTTAAGAACCTCTTCGAAATCGTCGGCGGTTTTGGCAAAGTGTAAGCTGATTCCCAGTGCTCGAACATCGATCCTTTTGCTCTTATCATCCTCCGCTCGTTCATGGCGATTTCGCGCATTATCGATCTCATGAACACTATTCTCAACTTCCTCCGATGATTCATTCAACGAATCGATATTTTCTTTAGCAATCGCATCGCAGTTTAGGGAAACTTCGAGTTTGAGAACACCGTATTTGGAGTTAAATCCGGAGCTCAAATAGCAATTAGGGTTCCAAAAACAAGCCCTATTCCTCCTAATAACCCTAGAATTGCATGAAACAATGAAGGGACTGACAGAATTCTTACGAAGATTCCATCGTTTTCTACTCGAATCGAGGGATGAATTCAATTCAGAATCGAATTGAGGAAGAACAATCCATGAAACGGTTTTTAACGGAGAAATGCTGCACAGAGCTTGCATTCTTTACATAGAGATTTAAAGAACACGGGATTGAAATTGTTTGATAAATAATGGAGGCGCATATCAAAAATTCATCTCAAACGGAACACGTAGCTGATGTATAACAGTATAATTAAACCCTAGAGACGCGAGTTCATACCTGGAAGATGAAGAACACTGAAGAGAGAGCGAGAGAGAGCTGGGTTTCTAACAGCCATTCCCTTGCATCACTGGGAACAAGAACAAACAGTTTCACAAAAATACAGTAGAAGCCCCTGAATTTCTACATATATCTAATTTATGTGCAAAATATTTGTTAAATGTAAGAAATATATATGTAACTATTTGTAATTATTAACTTATAACTAAAAAAATTAAAATTATTATATTACAAAAATAAAAATTATAATTTTTCAACGCAAAAAAATTACATTAATTTTCATATCGTAGAGAGATTTAATTACATGAATAAAAAACATTGATTATGAACGTTAACAAAAAAATTAATTTCTAAAAAATATACTATGTTAATTTTCGTTTCATCCTCTTCATGTTGATATTCATATATTGAATATTTTTTTTTCAAAATATTTTTATCTAATGAATGATCATTACAAAAGATTGAATACAATAGTCTTGATTAGTTAACATTCGTGGTTCAAATAACACGTTGTTTAATATAATAATAAATAGTTAACATTCACCAGAAAGGTGTTAGTCTGGTTGTAAGAAGAAGTGTCCATTTTCTTTTCAACCAGAGTTCGACTCTCCAGAAAGCATTCGGGGAATTAAATCTTAAATTTAATCGTGAATGCACCAGGTCAATGTTGGGAAGTGTACCCTTAAGATTGCCCGGTGAGGTGATTAATCGAGTTGTGCGTAAGCTGACCAGACTCACTTTACCGTAAAACCCAAAAAAACATAAAAATAATTAACATACAAAGTTCAATTTGAAAGATTAAGACACGGCTACTATTATTGACATTAATAGTGAACATTTATGTATACTTAAAAAAAAATACTAAACATTCACTGTGCGAAAACTTACATAAATCATGACAGCTATCAGCATTACCAGTAAACATTTGTTAGTTTCTAAGTTAACATTCAATGTGAAAACAATAAATCTTAATTTTTATTGACCTTAGTAGTGAACATTCACTATGCGAAAACTTACCATAACTAAAAATTTCTGTGAACTTTCACGGGAACTTAAACTATCATGGATAATTTTCTATACTATCATTCTATAGATGATAAAAAATTAAAAATGCCTTTAACTATGAATCTAAGAATTCATATTTTACATTTGTATAAATAAATATTGTAGATTTAAACTAGATTTCACAAGAACTCGAAAATATGTTATTATTGGATTTGGCAAAGATATAAAACAAGAAAAATTACACAATTAGGCAGATTTAAATATTGAAGTACCAATGAAAAAATGTGATTTAATTCAAGTACAGGAGGCTACTAGAGGGAGATGTAGACCTAAGAATACGTTGGACCAGACTATTAGAATTTATTTAATGACATTAAACCAAACTGAGGAAGTAACATTTGATCGATTACTATGGTGTAAAAGGATTCATATAGTCGATCCTACATAAGTGAGACAAAAACTTAGTTGTTGTTATATTTTGTCAGAACTCTAAAATTTACAGAAAGCACATTTTTTATTCCTTAAATTTTATATTTGTTTTAACCACATAAAATTGAAAACGATCTTGGACATAAATAAATTGTGCTCACCGTGTAATCATTGAATGGGGGATATTTTCATCATTTTACTCCACTAATCTTAATTTTCTCCTAAGATTTCTCTAATAACGTTTCGTTTGAAAAATGAGATAGAAAAACATAAAAAAATATTAAAGAAGAACAACTTGGCGTTCAGTGGAGAGATGAAATGTAAAAAATGTAATTAATAATGTAAGTAATTTTTGGTCTAATTTTTAATTTTGAAACAATAATTTAACAACCGTCAAAATAAATATTTGTATGAGGGCGGAGTTGACCACATGGGTCGATTCCTTCCTACGGATTATAATCAAACTTAAGTGATCTCATAAAGAAATCACATCGCAAAACATTATTTTAGGTGGCGTTTGGTTAGTGTTCCCATTTTTCTGAACCCAATTGGAATGGGTTGGGTTGAGTTGAATTGGGTTGGGTTGAGAATTTTGGAAACAGAATTACGTTTGGTAACGACAATTTTTGTTTTGTGCTAAGAACATAATGTGTTTGGTAACGATTTTATCCTAAAACTATTTTTTTTTTTTTTTTGAATTTTTTTTTTGTTTGGCGGCAGCGGAGGTGGCTGGCAATGGTCGCCGGAGGTGGACGGTAGCAGCGGAAGGTCGCCGGAGGTGGCCGGCGGCGGCGGGTGGTGGTGGTCGGCCGGCAGATGAAGTCGGAAATTGAGAATTTTGGGTTGAATTTTTTGGGCACAAAAATAAACAACTTTTTTTTTGTTTCTGGTTTCTTTAGGATTTTGAGAATCAATTCCTATTTTTTGGGTTGGGTTGGGTTGAATTTTGTATTTGCCAAACGCGTTCCCAAAAATTAAACCCAAAATTTTTGGGTTGGATTTAGTTGGGAACACTAACCAAACGGGGCAGGAACGCAAAATAATATTAAAATAACATAATATAAATTTTTTTATCACTTATTTCTCCTGCCATTTTTATTAAAAAATATAGATCAACCTCATGTCATATTTGTCAAATATCTTTTAGAACGTACCTTTACGTCAAACAAAGCTAAAATTTTAATTGTAAACATTTTAAAAATTATTAAAAAATAAAATATACAAATATCGCTTTAATTTTTATTTTATTTTTTTAACATTTTCATCCCACCCCTTCTTTTCTTCTTCTTGCCACCTTCTTCTCTGGAAGGTAGCCACCTCTAGCACTTGAGACGACGCTTGATTTTTTTTCCCCCTCTTGACTCTTCTCTCTTCTTCTTCCTCCTTCATTCTTCTTCTCCGACGCCACGCGTGGCTAGATCTGTAGAGATCCATCCACACTCAGCGCCGGAGAAGAAGAAGAAGACGACGAAAGGAAACAATTGGGGGGTGGGGGTTTTGTTTAGTTTTTCCTTTTTAAAAGAAAAAAAAAATTGTTTAAAAACGAAGGGATGAAAACTATTTTTTTTTTTTTTAAAATAAAAATAAAATTGTGGTGCTACCATTTACAAAAAATGGAAACTTTAAGTCAATAAAAAATGGTCTATCAATTACATAAATGGACCTATTTTTTTTTTTTTATACAAACTATGTTCATAACACTATATAATAAAACTTCGAACACTAAAAACGAACACCCTAATTTTAGAAAACAGAACCCATTACCAGGTTGAACCAACTAAGGTGGCGTTTGATTAGTGTTCCTACTTTTCTCAACCCAACTGGGATGGGTTGGGTTGGTTTGGGTTGCGAATTTTGTTTCCTTTTGAGAATAGAATTGCGTTTGGGAACGACAATTTTTGTTTTGTGCTGATAACAGAATCGTGTTTGATAACGGTTTTATCCTAAAATTATTTATTTTTTTGAGATTTTTTTTTTGTTTTGGCGGCGACGGCGGCGGATGGTGGTGGTCGGTCGGCGGATAAAGACGGAAATTGAAAACTTTGGGTTGAGTTTTTTGGGAAAAAAAACAAACAATTTTTTTGGGTTTCTGGTTTCTTTAGGATTTTGATAATCAATTTTTATTTTTTGGATTTTTTTTGTTTCTGGTTTCTTTAGAATTTTGAGAATCAATTCTTATTTTTTGGGTTGGGTTGGATTGATGTGGATTTGGGTTTGGTCCGAAAATCAAGCAAAAAGCAAAGCGTGTTTCCATTTGCCTCCAATGAACTAAAAAAGCCGGTTTAAACGAAACTTTTTTGTTTTGAAAATGCATTCCCATCCACTAAGTTGTGAGGAATCGAAAGGTATGGTTGGTATTTAATCGACATGTTTTCAGAATTGTCTCAACAAAATTAGCGGTAAGAACGGTTAACGGTATCAACGAACTCCTCTCTCACCCAAGAAAACTCCTTTTCTTTCCTTTCCCTCAGAATTTTCATCTATTTTTTTGTGTAGAATGAAATGGATGGAGATGGAGAAAAAAATACCTGAAAAATCCGAGATCAATGAGGTCGCCGAAGCCAAACCAGATGATGCCGATGCTGCTGATGTTGTTGCTGCCATAGAAAATAAAGATCATGAAGAACCCATTGCTGAGTTTGAGGCAACAAACATGGAATCCAATGTCAATGTCAGTCCTCCTGATCTGGGACATGTCTCTCAAGACATTGATCGCTTCATCTTTGCTCTGTCTTTATCAAAAGACAACCACAATGAATCCCACCTTGAGTTGCTTGAACAATTTGCACTTCTTGTGGAGGCAACCCTCGCAAAATATGATTCCAATGATAGTCTTCCCCTGATTGCAGATGAGGATTCATCCTCATTCCTTCAATCCCTCGACAGAATTTCCAAGCTATTGGCATCCCTTTGCCAATTCGATGAACAAATGTATGCTCAATCCATCAATCGGATCACCGCCGTTCACCAGCGAGCCATGTCCTTCTTGGAGGACGAGTTTCGCTGCATTCTCGAAGATTACAAAGTACCCGAGTCCGAAGATGTTGATGACTCCTCCTCCTCCTCCTCCAAGGCCAAACATGATCATGACGCAGACCAAAACCCAACCCCCAAATCTGATCACTCTTCCCCGGCAGCAAACAATTTTCCGGGATACTCCACGGAAATGGTTGTGAGCCTGCGCACATTGGCCCAGGCTTTGGTTTCGGGAGGTTACGAGATAGAGTGTTGCCAAGTCTATTTCATCGCCAGAAGAAATGCGTCGGAAGAGATATTGAATAGGCTTGGATTTGACAAGTATAGCATCGATGATTTGCAGAAGATGCATTGGGAATCGCTGGAGAGAGAGATAGTTGTTTGGATCAAGACTTTTAAGCAGTGCGCCACCGATTATTTATCCAGCGAACGCAAGCTCTCCGACACGGTGTTCTCTGCGTCGATCTCCGGCAATCTCTTTGGTAGCCTGGGGCGAGGCATCATTATTCAGCTTTTAAACTTTGCGGAGGCCGTCGCCATGACCAAACGCTCCGCGGAGAAACTCTTCAAATATCTAGACATCTACGAGGCTTTACGTGATCTGATACCGTCCATTGGCGATCTGTTTCCGACGGAAGAGCTGCTCTCGGAGGCTTCACTTACCAAAGCACGAGTTGGTGAGGCGATGATTTGCATATTCCATGAACTTGAGAATTCCATCAAATGTGACGCAGGGAAGACTCCAGTTCCCGGCGGTGCAGTTCATCCCTTGACTCGCTATACCTTGAACTATATAAGATACGCGTGCGAATACAAGGACACCTTAGAACGAGTTTTCAGAGAGCACCAGAAGATCGAGCGAGCAGATTCTGCTCGCAGATCCGATTACGATTACGAGCAGCAGCAGAACAATGAGAATCAGCGGGAGGATCAATCCCCATTCAAGATGCAGCTAATCAAAGTCATGGATCTACTGGACGAGAATCTGGAGATGAAATCAAAGCTGTACAAGGACACTTCCTTGAGCTTGATTTTCCTGATGAACAACGGGCGGTACATTTTGCAAAAGCTGAGAGGATCTACGGAGATCAATAGCCTGATGGGCGATCCCTGGTGTCGAAAACGTTCATCGGATTTGAGGCAGTACCACAAGAACTACCAGAGGGAAACATGGGGGAAACTGTTGAATTGCCTGAGCCACGAGGGTTTGAATGTGAACGGGAAGGTGGTGAAGCCCGTACTGAAGGAGAGGTTCAAAAACTTCAACGCCATGTTCGACGAGATACACAGGGCGCAGTGCACTTGGTTGGTGAGTGACGAGCAACTACAATCGGAACTTAGGGTATCAATATCGGCGGTGGTGATACCGGCGTACCGGTCGTTCTTGGCGAGGTTCAGCCAATACTTCACTCCGGGAAGGCAGACGGAGAAGTACGTGAAATTCCAGCCTGAAGACTTGGAAACCTACATCGACGAGTTGTTTGATGGAAACACAACGCCCATGGGAAGGAGGAAACTATGAATAAATCGCATGCATCAAATGCATGCAATTACCAGATCGATCATAGATGTTCTTCCCTGATTTGTTCTTTAATTGTATACCCAATCACTCCATTTCTTTTTTGTCCCCCTTATGTTTTTGTTTTGTAATGGGAATCTATGCTTGTAATTTCAGGGTGTTCTTTCATTGATCATCCTTTCTTTCTTTTCACTGCCAAGGTGCACGATCTTAGCAACTCAAGTCGGAAGATTTGCTTGAGTTAAAACAGTTGAAATATCTCTACAAAGTCACGGATTTGAGTCTGCGGAAAAACACTTATTGAGAGAGGTAATCACACATCCCGAAAAAAATTAGTCTCACACCATGTGTGGGGTAAAAAGACACTCGTGGGTATAAAAAAAAAAAAAACAAGTAGAAAATATTCTTATTCTTATTATTAAATTTAACATCTTTCCCTCCAACAGGGAGTGGTTTTTGTCTCAATGACTCAAGGTATCATTGGAAAATTTCCACCCACGAGATGTTAGTTTAGTTGACAAGAAGATGTGTCATCTTTCTTCGTTAATCAGAGTTTGACTTTTCTGAAAATCACTCCGGGAATTAAATTTTGAATTTAATCATGAATGCAACAGGCTGATGAAGGAGAGTGTGCTTTTAAGATCGATTGAGAAGGTGATTAGTCGAGGTATGCGTAAACTGACCCGAACAACAACTTACCATAAAACCTAAAAAAGAAAAGACAAATTTCCAATCTTATGTTAGCTTCCCCGAGATTTGTTCAATGGGTAGCTATATCCTCTATTTTTGCTAAAAAAATACATTGTCTTCCCTTTGATTTCATCACATTTGATGGAGATTAACATCCCTAATCTAGACTATGTTTCATGGAATATTTGATGCATTCCATCATTCTTTATGGATTTAAAGCCCGGACCTAAAAATACGTTATTTTGGAGCCCAAAAAATCAGGGCCAAGAAAAACAAGTTTCACGGTCACATCGCATATTTATTTTAATCCACCCTGTTAATGTATAAAACTAGTACACACCTCGAGTATGGTCCGGTCATGTGACAAATGTTCTTTTGTTGAGGTGGAGTCGGCGGTTGAAAATTCCTCACATGAGTTGTACTCGGTCCTAGGAAGACTAACCTACTGCGCCCAAAGTCTTGTTACTCGAGGGGTGGTACCTGCAGAAGACTCAGATCGGGATTTGTCCCTGTGAAACTCCTTCAACGTGAGAATCAGAGTTCAGAGAGAAAAGATATAGACATGCGCTAAGGAAGCAAGTGCACTCAATGCATGCGTGTAATAAAGTGTATCTTGGACTTGCATAACCCCTGATATATATAGGCGTTGGAGATGATTAGTCGGGTCTAAACATGGTTAATTAGGTGAAATCATATGTTTGACCAATAATTCAAGGCGTTTAGGAGATAATCACTGAGCTTAGGTTTTTAAGCCCATTTGGCGAAACCCGCGAGCCTCTGTCAAGTCTGTGGTGGTAAATCAACATGTGGAGCGGCCAATTTTGATGAAGGAAGAAAAGTTCAGTAGTCCAATTCAGTAGGCGGCCGATTTTGGAGAAACGAAAGAAGTTGTATATCCCATAAATTGGAGTGAGGTGAAATTCTCACAAATGGAAGAGGGTGTATCCCTCAAATTGGAGAGAGCAATCTCAAATTGAAGTAGTGAGAATGAGAGATCAATTTCTCAATAGCCACAGTTGAGTGAATTTTTGCTCAAGTATCTTCAGTTGTTTTAAGGCCTTGATTTGTATTTTCGTAAAAGTATTATAATAATTAATCATATTTTAATTAATTACATTGATTTGATGTAATTAATAATGTAAGTAATTTTTAGTCTAATTTTTAATTTTGAAACAATAATTTAACAACCGTCAAAATAAATATTTATATGAGGGCGGAGTCAACCACATGGGTTGATTCCTTCCTACGGATTATAATCAAACTTAAGTGATCTTGTAAAGAAATCACATTATTTTAGGGAACGCAAAACAATATTTAAACTACATAATATAATTTTTTTAATCACTTACTTCTCCCGTTATTTTTATTAAAAAATATAGATCAACCCCATATCATTTTTGTCAAACATCTTTTAGAACGGACCTTTACGTCAAAAAATGTTAAAATTTTAATTGTAATGGTAATTTTTTATTTTAACATTTTAAAAATGATTAAAAAATAAAATATACAAATATCCCTGTAATTTTTTTTTTTTTAACATTTTCATCCCACCCCTCCAAGCCTGTCCGGTGGGTTGATTCTTTCTTTAAAATGATCCATTTGGGTTTTTTTTTTTTCCTGCATTTTTGGGTGGTTTTTTTTTTTATACATAAAAGAGCAAACAAAACAAAAACAAAACTATGGACACCTATCAAAGGCGCTCGCATCTATCTCGGCTAACACCAAATTCGTCATATCTTCCAAGGGAGACTCCAAAATCTTTAGATCCGTGCCTCCGTTGACTCCTTTCTTGGCCAAAACGTCGGCACATTTATTCGCTTCTCTAGGCACATACTGAATAACATAATTATTGTCCTTTAAGAACCTTTTACAATCTTCAATTCATAGAATGTATCTATAGGTATCCGAGCACTCTCCTGCGATGAGTTGTACTGCTTTCTAAAAGTCTGTTTCCACAATCAAACGTGGAAGATCTCTATTTAGAGCGAGCGTAATCCCCATATGGATACTTCTGATTTCAGCTCTAAGACTTGTACTGTAAGACCTCAATCGTAGCGCGTGCGTCATTTTAGTTGCATTTTAGAGTAATTGGGAAAAAAAAAAATCGGGGGAATTTGAGTCAATTAAAAATCCAAATTAAAAAGTTTAGGGGTTAAATTAAAAATTTAGGAAAAATATGTTATCCAAAATTAGCATTTAACTTTTTAAATTGAAACTTTAAAAGTGGTGAAATTTTAATTTTTAGAACTTTTAAAGAAGTTGATTTTGGACTAAAAAAGAGGATTTTAAGAATTAGGAGGGGGGGGGGGGGGGAAGAGTAATTAAACAAAAAAACTTTATTTTAATATATATGTGTGAACCCATAACAGTGCGTGTGTGCTGTGCGCCATGGAGATCCGCTGGAGGAAGAGAAGATCGGGATGTGGGAGACGTGGCATTTGTGGATCAACCCTTCAGCCCACTTGTTGCATGCATTATATACATGTGCAGACTCAATCTGAAGGGAAAAAAAAACGAGAAGCACGAGAAGAGAGATAGCAGGGTTGGACAGCCGGAGTCGTCGCCGGCGGTGGGTTAGAGAGAGAGAGCTCGCCGGCGACGAAAACTCAAAACAGAAAATAAAAATGCAACGTGGGTAGGTGTTCGTGTTCTTCGTATGGGTATGTGTCGTCAAATTTCAGAGAGAGAGAGAGAGAGAGAGAGAGAGAGAGAGAGCCGGTCGCTCCGGGGGATGTGGGATCGCCGTTCGTCTGGTAGTGCGTAATCATCGTCGTCATTCCGTAAAGTGCGTGTACGTGTTCTGTGTGGTTTGTTCAGCGTCTCCGGTGTGTGATTGTTCGGTCAGATAGGTGTCGGTGTGGTCGCCGTCGTCGCCGGAATGGAGAGTAGAGAGAGAGAGAGTGTCGTCGACCGGTGGACGTCGTTGATTTTGTGGGTTGCTGTGCTTAGATGGGGGATGTATGCGTGTAGGTGTTCTTTAGTGATGACGGTGTGGGTGTGTTCCTCCGGTGGGGTGTGTGTCGGTCGTGTGGGTATGTGTATGGGTGTCGCCGGTGGACATGGGCCGACGGTAATCGTAGGGCTGTAATCGGAGGTGTGGCGCCGCCGGCGTGTGTTTTGTCAGGTATGTGGGTGTTGCTGCTGCGGGATGTGTGTGTGTGTGTGTGTAAAACGGTGCAGGGTGGTCGGCGGACGGTGGCAGGAGGAGTGGGAGAATTCGCCGATGGAACGGAATCAGACGCAGGGAGCAGGCGCGAAAAAGAAAAGAAAAAGAAAGGAAAAATTTTTTTTTGCACAAACCACCCCACTGGAAATCAAAAACCCATCTCGTGGTCGCCAAACGATTCGGAAACAAGTGAAATTTCAACCGATTATTAATTTTCGTTAAATTAAATTTTATTCAGCATCACAAATCCTAAAATTGTAATAATTTTGTAACGATTAATTAATTTTAATTACGTGGTACATGAAATAGTAACGATTCGAAATATAGGGTCTGCATTACATGATTCATATGTTTTAGATAAGATATTAATTTAGGCTTTGTCACTATTAGGCTCGCAGGCACTGGTATCTCGATAGAGTGTGGTCAGCGAAGGTGTTAGAGAGCGGTTAACGAGGTGAGTGTACTGTCTTCTTGCTAAACTATTTTTCTATGTATATGTATGATGAAATATGTGATTATTTAAACGGTATGAATTTATGGATCAAGCAATATTTGAATGAGTTGGTAAACTGGATTTTCGGAAAATGTCGATAGTTTTCGAAAAGAAGTTGGAAAAGAATTTTTGTTGTACTTGGTGAAATTAGACGATGTTTTTAAAAGAGAATAGAAAACATCTGTTTTTCTAAAAATGCTTAGTTTTCTAAAAATAAAAGGTGGAAAAGTGGGTTTGATAAAATCAGACGTTTTTCTTAAAAAGAAAGTGTGAAATATGATTTTTAAATTTAAAAGTTGGTTTTGAGGAAAGGAGATAGACGTAGTGATTTGACGATGTTGAGTAGACGATATTTATTGAGTTGTGATTCGATGATGCTGTATTTGATTTTGACGATGCCATGGTTGTTCTCCCCGAAAGAGGTGTGGTTTTTCCCCGAAAGGGGTGTGGATTATATTTCTCCCCGTAAGGAGTGTGGATTCTTCCCATGGGATGTGGATAGTTCTCCCCGTAAGGGGTGTGGATTATATTTTTCCCCAGCAGGGATGTGGATATTTCGTAGGAAGGCATTCCTATGGATGTTACGGTACCGTTGCAACTCCCGATCGTGAGGTTAAAACGATCACTATAGCTAGCCAGTGTGTGTTGTGATGGAGTAGTGTTTGAGATGTG
This sequence comes from Eucommia ulmoides, assembly GCA_016647705.1. Taxonomy (NCBI): domain Eukaryota; kingdom Viridiplantae; phylum Streptophyta; class Magnoliopsida; order Garryales; family Eucommiaceae; genus Eucommia; species Eucommia ulmoides. The sequence continues at coordinate 779,559 of CM028339.1, read as the reverse complement.
ATGTTTTACTTATATTGGGTGATTTATTATTTATTATGGTGATTGATATTATTTTACTAGATGGGTTGGAATGGAACTTATATTTATTGCTTTATTTTCACTGCTTATATTGTGAAGAATTTTTCTAGTTACGTGTTGTTTCTATACTCACGCTTGATTCATTTAGATGTTGTAGAATGAATTATTATTCTAAAAAAAATATTTTTACTAAGAAGGCAGTACACTCGCAGGTAAAATAGTTAGGAGTCGGTCGGTCCCCTACTGGCGCTAAATAGAGTTATGCGGGTCACCCAAAGGAGTCAATTGAGGGAAATTTTAGAGACGAGATATCAGAAAATGAAATCTAAATGAGGTTCAGGGGATTTGTTTGATTGTATTTATATTCGGGACGATGTATCCCTATCAGTTGGGATTATTATACGTGCTGTATAGATTTACAATTTTGTTATCGACATATTTCGGTTAGCTAGTCAGTTGGGCGGTGTCTTGTCTACGTCACGTAGGCCCCACATGACGAGTGTCCGAGGTGGGGTGTGACATGTACAATCCTGGATTTGGCCATAATAGCCAAGCATCCAAACTCCATATTTGTCTCTAACTAGGCCTCTGTTTCCACCTTTCCCCGGGTTTCCAATACCACTTTCATCCGTATTTAACTTGTAGAAACCTACACATGAAAACCTCCAATGAGAAAATTTCGAAACCACTCTATTATTATTGGGATAGGAAGAATAGAATGTTTCCATTAAATCATTTCTAAGTCTCACTATACGGTTTAAAGTCACGATCACATTAGACTCTACTCCTTTAATGACTTCTTTATTTTTATCCTTCCATATTTTCCAAATAATAGCCATGAAAAAAAAAAAAAAAATGTTTTGAAGGATTAGAAGATCTCCCTTTCAAATGCCTTTTGACCCATTGTTGAATGTCCAAATGCATAAAATCGAACCCTCCATGCGTAGCTGCTAGACCGCTCCAAATCCTATCCGCTTTAGGGCATTTTTGGGTGGTGATGTATGGGAAAATATGTATGCAGTTGATATGTTTGTTTTAATGCTTCAGCCAATTTTTGAAGTTAATGTTCTTGTGCATCTGGGTGTTGCAGCTTGGGTTTGGTGTTTGAGCCCATGAGTAGTAGATTAAGGACCGTTCAATCCCAAGCCCGGCCCGAACATTTTTAAAAATACAAAAAATACATATTTTATATAGAGAGAGAATTTATAGAGAGAGAGAGAAGAGATGAGGAGATTTGGCGATGTTTATCGCACGACATCGCCGTTGGCTATGGTAGAAGATTAGATCAGCCACTCCACGAGATCATCGGTTGTCGAAGACAGAGAGAGAGCGCGACGAAGAGACGGTGGTCCACTCCACTAGATCGTCGTCGGATGCTCTCGGCCGTCTCGTCTTTCATCGGCGACGGAAGATAGAGATAGAGACATGGAAGATAGACGAAGACACAGAGAACGCGACGAGGCTAAGTTGCTCCAGCGGCATTCCACTATATTAATCTCTCTCTCTCTCTCTCTCTACATGTATTCTCCCATTCTCTACATATATTATTGTATTTTCAGAATTATTTACTACTCGAATTTGTCTAAAATATTTTTTTTCGTCGCGATTTAGGAAGGGTATATTGACTGCTTCTCTTCCGGGTTTGTTTGTAAGTGTGACATTTGTTTAGGATTTCCTTCCTAGATTAAGGATTGTATAGTATTTAATTTTAGGGCCGGGCTTGGGATTGAATTTTTTGATTAGGGCCGAGCTTGGACATACCCAATCTTAGGGCCAGGCTCGGGCTCGGGCGGGTAGTTTTCTGTAATACCCTAGGCCAAGTCCGGCCCGAGCCCGGCCAATGACAAGCCCTAGCTAAATCGAGTAAATTGTCCAAAAGATAATCAACACAACGAATAAATCGGTTTCTCTTCACCTTGTTAAATTAAAATCCCCAGGTAATTTCATCTGAACCAGGAAAGAGATGAGGTCGGTCCGATCAAAGAGAATGCGTAGATCTATACACTGCTTCCTGATCGCATGTGCAATCTTTACCGGCATCGGTCTATTGATCCTTTCTCTGAGGTCCGACGTCGATCCATCATCCGACATGGACCTCCCGATCCAGTACCCGAAACAAGTTATCGAACAAGAAGAAGCAGTAGCAAAGCATCCGGACAACAATAGAACCAAAAATTGTGCAACAGTTGAAGAGATGGGAGAAGTGTTTCGCGCTGGTTTCGGGGAGCAAAGTCTCAAAGTTAGACAAATCATTGAACATCATTTTGCTCTTAATGGTATTTACCACTCTAAAGTTACATTTTTTTTTTAATTTTGGTACATTTTTTTAGCATTCATTCTGTTCAATTCATTGATTATGGATTATTACGTTATTAGAATGATCTTGATATTATCTGCTATGAGCAAGTTGCATGCTACACGAACTTGGTTAGAAGCTTACATTCAACTCTTGATACCATCCCAACTCTGCTGTACTCTACAATATATGGGGTTTTATGCATACTATAACATGTAACTTCCGGACATACAATAACCCAGTTCACCATCATTGATACGCTACGTTGTTACTAACACCAGGTCTTTCGGTAGCCATTTTCGCACTTCATTAACACCAACATACTAAATTTAAGATAACTCACGAAATATTTTTTCAAATGAAGCAACATTCCCAGCATTGATTATGCAAAAGATTGCAAAATGATTTGGAAAACTGTGATTCTTGGAACACCGAAAATCTAGCTGAATCCGAAGCTATTAGGAAAATTTGGAAAGTGGGACTATCTTGGGAAGGATAGAAATGGGCTAAAGCCTGAAGGTGATAGCAATTAGTCATTCAGTCCTTACTTCGTGCCTCGTGATAAGCAGTAGTAAAACATAGACTCGCGCACGTAGATGAGAGAGGAGAGTAAACCGTTGAATATGCAAGCATGAAAAATGGTCAACCTCACATATTCATGCTAATTTTACGGCATTCAACTTTGGTAGAGAAGATATGTAATAATATGTTGAACAGTAGAAAGTGATAAGCTGTGGGCAAATTCCTAATCTTGTTTAGCTGTGGGGAAAAGGTGGAAAAGGTGGAAAATGTGAGCAGGCATTGAGTTGCAGAAAGATTTAGTACACATTAAGTATGCTTATTTTAGAATGAGAGACTACTGCACTGGCTTCAACCACTTCTCTTCCTGCCAGTACCAGGCCAACATTTTTTGAGTAAATAGTTTTTGCACTAGATCAAGTATGAATATCTTGATTTATTTGAAGCATATCAGTCTATGGTGGTGAATTTAAGTTAAATTGTGGTTTCATTGGAAAACAAGCATTATTATCAGAAGGCTGATGTAACAGATTTCTCATTTCAGGTGCTTCAAGAGTTCGAGGACTGTCTTCGGAGCAGTTCTGCAGACATGGGTTTGTTATAGGCAAAGCTTCAGAGGCGGGTTTTGGTAATGAAATGTACAAGATATTAACTGCTGCAGCACTGAGTGTTATGTTGAACCGGTCACTGATAATTGGCCAAACCAGGCATATTGGTTATCTCTCAAGCCTTTCTATTCACACTATTTATTCTCCATCATACCTCCTTCAAATTACAAGTTGAAGTGTCATAAAAATTTTGCATTGCTTTGTTTTTGTATTATTGAATTAGCGGCGCAAGAATTCTAGTTGGCTTAGGAGAGTTGTAAATGGTAAGGGACAGTATATACTAGTGGATAGCTAAGAGTACATTTAGGTACTACATGGGACAGAATTAGTAGGGTAGATGAGGAGGTAGAACTCAAGATCATTTTGCATTCTAATGCTTTTTGGCAAGTAACCTTGAATTCATATTTTTCAGGGGCAAGTATCCATTTGGGGATTACATTTCGTATTCCAACATTTCCTTCACCTTAAAAGAAGTGAAGCATCTGTGGAGACGGAATGGTTGTGTGACGAAATATGGAAGGCATTTGGTTATGAGGATTGATGATTTCCAGAAGCCATCACGAACAAATGTTCTCTGTAGCAATTGGAGGGATTGGAAGCATCCTATCATATGGTAAAGAATCAGAAGACTGAAAACTCAAACATCTTTTAGGCAATTACCAAAAATGATCACGATCATTTGCATGGCAGGTTCCAAAATACAACGGACGCTGTGGCAGCTCAGTTTTTCTTGAAGAATATACATACTGAGATGAGGGAGGTTGCTTCTGATTTATTCGGGAGACCGGAACATCTTCAATACAGGGCTAATGTATTTGGTGAGCTGATGAGGGTTCTCATATCTCCTTCAGATGATGTTGAACAGGCAGTTAACTGGGCTCTTAGTGGAGGACCAGACCCTGATATTGTTCTGCATATGCGCATGCTTATGAACAGGTATTATAGCCGCATTCCTCTTGTGGTGATACATATCCAAACTGCAGGGTTTTATTCACATAACTGGATGATATGGTTTGTTTGTTTGTTCAGGTCTGTGAGAGCAGTGCGGGCTGCAGTTGATTGCATCAGAAAAGCCATGCTCAGTTTGGAATTGGTGTCCAGACCCAGGTTGGTTCTAGTTTCAGATACCCCTTCCTTGGTAAAAGAGATGACGCCTATTGTGGATGAATTTGCAGAGGTAATTTCGTGTTTCTTGTCCACTAAAATGGTTAAAAGGCATCTAATAATTTAGTTATGTAATATTGTTTTTTGGATATTCCAGGTGATACATTTTGATTATGAACACTACAAAGGAAATATATCTGCTGGACTGAATAGTTTAAACTTTAGAGTGAAGGATTGGGGTTCAGCACCCAGATGGGTTGCATTTGTGGACTTCTTTCTGGCTTCCCGTGCAAAACATGCTGTGATTACTGGGGCTAATAGGCGTGTTGGAACGACTTATGCTCAGTTAATTGCAGCACTGGCTGCAGCCTACAGACTTGGTAAATTCATCATTCATAGCATCTTCTTTTTTTTTTCCTCCTCTCCTCTCTGATATGGTTGATGGTTGTTGTGTAGAGAATAATTCTAGTTCGTGGTCGGGATTTACATTTTGGAGTAGTTTCCAAAGTAATTTGGTAGGAGAAGGGTTAAGGAATCAGGTAGGATGGGGGCATGCATGGAACAGATTTGGTGGCCCGCTGAGTTGCCGTAAACAGGGGAAGCAGTGTGCCGTCACGCCCCTTCTACCCCCGGCTTGGTGGGATGGACTCTGGCAATCCCCCATTCCACGTGACGTTCGCAGGATGGAAGCATATGGAGTCCCGCTCTCTGGTTTTGGCACTTTTGACCTTCATTCCCTTCATTCTTTCTGTAATTCAAGAAAAGAGGTCATTGTAACCCTTCCACTTATCTAGGTTAGATTACATAATGGTGGCGCAATTTATTCTTAAAAAATCCAGATTTTGGAATGTACCTAGTCTGTTAGACAGACAACATAAGTACATTACATTTATTTTTTTTTGCATTTTGGCTGGGGTGATGGAGTCACTCTCTCTGGTTTTGACACTTTCGATCTTCACTCCCTTCATTCTTTCTGTAATTTAAAGAAAGATGTCGTTGTAATCCTTCCGCTTATCTTGGTTAAATTATATAATAATGGAACAATTTGTTCTGAAAAAATTCTAATTTTGGAATGTATTCTGTTGGACAAACAACATGAGCACTTAGTCTTTATTTTTTTGGTTGGCGTGATGTGGTCCATGATGATTAATATAAAAATGATAATAATGAATGTTGATCCCAAAATCACTTTGGATGAGGAAGAAAAATACAATGATTTTCTTATACTTCAATTTATGTCTCTTTATTTTTTTATATTATTTTGTCAGTTTTGGACTGAAATCTCTTTTTATTTTTATTTTTTATAAACCATTCGGTTTCCGATAATTATATTGGGTTTCGACTAATTCGAACGAGCCAGGTCGGACCATAAGGGTAGTAAACTTATCCCTACTGAGTTTTAACGCAGTTGCATTTCCAGGTCTTGAACTGATGATCTTATTTAAGTTAGAACAACTCCTCACCAGTTGATCTACGCATTTGGTGGTTTGGACTGAAAACTCGTGAAGTACAAATTAATGGATAAACTTGAAAAAGAGGGACACATTAAAAACATTGAAGGCTTAAGTGAGACAAAATTGAAGTATAGGGACTCCATTGAAAACTAAAATAACTTCAATGGATATTGGGCATTCATTCATGGGACCTTGGGCCTCTATCTCCATAAATTTATGTGGCAACTTTCTTAAAATGATTTAACCCAAATGTGACCGAAAGGGTAATGTAAATAAAATAATTTTTATGGCGGACAAATACTTTAGATTTGTGATTAATAAATTCCTCAAACATTTATCGTACCGACTGAATGAATAAGTAATGAGTTATAAAATTTGGAACTCGTGGCCAAATACCCTTTTAAAATCTTTGGCCATTTAGTATTTTCAATATTTTTTTAGCACAATTGTGAAAAGGGTTTTCCGTTGTTTATAAATTATAAATTAAACCCAAGACTTATAATCTAACAGTTATTTAGTGTACCTCTTTAATAGGGGGTTTATCATTTCCCTAAAAGTTGTAACTTAAAAGTAGAACAAATGCCAACAAAAAAGGGCCAATTTTGAACATTTACAAGTGATTTAATTACAAAATATATTATGCTAATTTTCGTTTCATCTTCTTCATTTTGATATTCATATTGAACATTTTTTCTTCAAGAAAATTTTATCTAGATCATTAAGAAAGATTGAATTGTTCAAATAACACATGTTGTTTAACAATAAATAGTTAACATTCACTAGTTTAGAAAAATGACCAATAAAAGCGAAAGGGTAAATCACAAATACTATTTATATCTGTGATAGACATTCATTGTGCAAATAGTTACGAGATTTAGTTTATCTATAAACTAATATTCTTGGCAAGGATACTACCATTGACATTATGAGATTAGTATGACAATATTCGACGTGAAACATTAAAACACGTCTACTATTATTGGCACTAGTAATGAACATTAATGTGAAATTGCAAATCAAGACAGTTATTAGCGTTAGTAATGAACATTCCCTATATGCATTTCATATTCTGATGCTACTAGAGATTGATCCATCATTGAATAAGTAAACATCTTCTGGTTTCTATGGTAACATTCAATTTGAAAAAGATAAATCACGACTGTTGACCTTAGTAGTGAACATTCACGGTGTGAAATCACTTCCTAAATTACGTGCTAGAAAAAGAATAATACAGTCTCATAGTCATGAATATTCACAAAACAAAGGATTTAAAATAAAACTACGTTTAACGAAAATTAATACATCAACAAAAATTGAATCGCGGGTAATACATTTGTATAAATAGATTTTGTAGATTTAAACTAGATTTCACAAGACACCAAAAATATGTTATCAAAGGATTTGACACCAACATGAGTTGATCTAAATGAAAGAGGTTTGGACTCCTTAAGCAATACCTTCAGAGATCGAATCTTGGGAGGTTATGAATGAAAATTTTTCTATTGGGAGAGGTGTCCCGCTTCTAGCGTCCGACAATACCTCGAAGGATTAGTTTCCGTCGACCGTGGTGCGGATACCTTGAGAAACCGGAAAAAAAAGGATTTGACAAAGATATAAAGTAAGTAAAAATACACAATTAGGTAGATTTAAACTAGATTTCAATTGACCTAAGACACATGTTACCATTGGATTTGCCAAAGGTGTAGCACGCCGAAGTAGGTAAATTAAACAATTAACCAATAAATAAATACATTAATAATAATAATGGTAGAAAACCAAGAAAAAATCCTTTTTTTTTTTTCCTTGGAATAATAATAATTGAGGTAAAATCAAAGAAGATTTCCTCTTTCTAATAGTATCTTTCCACTATTTTCGAAACGCATGCAAACTAGAACCAATTATTGTGGGAGGGGCAAAAAATGATTAACCTACTGTTGTTTTGTCTTCATCTCAGATAAAATAGCACCCATCGAGAAGAAAATTAGAGAAAATCGTTTACGATGGTTTAGGTATGTGTATAAAAGACTCATTGAAGCACCAGTGAAAAAATATAATTTAGTTCAAGCGCAAAGGGCTACTAGAAGTAGACGTAGACCTAAGAAAACGTTGAACGAGACTATTAGAATTGATTTAATGACATTAAACCTGACTGAGGGATAGCTCTTGATCGATCACTATGGCGTAAACAGATTCATGTAGCGGACTCTACATAAGTGAGATAAAGACTTAGTTATTGTTGTATTTTGTCAGAACTCTAAAATTTACAGAAAGTGCATTTGTTATTCATTAAATTTTATATTTGTTTTAACCAAGTAAAATTAAAAACATTGTCAACAACTTTGGACATAAAATAAATTGTATTCACCGTGTAATCGCCGAATGGGGATATTTTCGTCATATTACTCCACTAATCCTAATTTTCTCCTAGGATTTCTCTAATAACGATTCATTTGAAAATGAGAGAAAAACATAAAAAGTTGTTAAAGAAGAACGACTTGGGGTTCAGTGGAGAGATGAAATGTCAAAAATATAATTAATAATGTAAGTAATTTTTGGTCTAATTTTTAATTTTGAAACAATAATTTAACAACTGTTAAAATAAATATTTATATGAGGGAGGAGTCGACCACATGGGTTGATTCCTTCTTACGAATTATAATTAAACTTAAGTGATCTCATAAAGAAATCACATCGCAACAAGTAATCTAATGAAGACAAAAATTTCTTAATTTTTTATTCGACCACGAGAAACATTATTTTAGGGAAGGCAAAATAATATTAAAACCACCCGAACGAGATAGTATTTCACCATGTGTGAGTAGGAGAACACTCGTGTTATACCCTAAAAAAAGAAAAAAAACTTTTTTATCACTTGCTTATCATGTCATTTTTATCAAAACATATAGATCAATCCCATATTATTTTGGTCAAACATCTTTTAGAACAGACCTTTACGTCAAAAAAATGCTAAAATTTTAATTGTAATGGTAATTTTTGAGTTTAACATTTTAAAAATGACTAAAAAATAAAATATACAAATATCCCTTTAATTTTTATTTTTAACATTTTCCTCACTCCCCTCTTCCCTCCTTTTACTCTTCTTGCCACCTTCTTCTTTAGCGGGTAGCCACCTCTAGCGCCTAAGATGACGCCTGATTTTTTTTTTTCCCTCTCGTCTCCTCTCTTCTTCTTCGTCATTTTTCTTCTTCCTCCTCCTTCATTCTTCTTCTCCGACGGCCAGATATGTAGAGATCCATCCATGCTCGGGGATGGGGGGTTTTGTTTAGATTTTCCCTTTTCTAAAAAAAAAATTGTTTAAAACTAAAGGGATGGATTTTTTTAATTTATTTTTTAAATAGTGGTAAGGACATATGAGTCTTGTTACACAAAAATATTCGATCAAAGAGTTTGACTCGTATTTGACAAATGATAGGAAATATTTGTGATTTTCGGCAAAAATGACAGAAGAAATAACCGATAAAAAAGACCCCAATACAAAGTTGCAAATTTCAAAGGCATGGCTTTTCTTGGATTTGGTCTTTTCCCACCCAAACAAAGCCTTAAAATTAGCAAGCTTCAACATGATGTTTAGAAAACAGAACCCAATACCAGGTTGAACCAACTAAACCTTTTTTATATAAATTTTTTAATTAATAATAAAAAATAAAAAGAAGAAAAAAACGACCAAACCTACCAAGCATGTTATGTGGATTTGGGTTTGGTCCGCCAATCAAGCAAAAAACAAAGCATGTTTCCATGTGCCTCCAATGAACTAAAAAAGCCGGTTTATATTTTATTCTTATTCCCAAATAATCAATCCTCTCTTTCTTTTTTCCCTCCCAAATTCATGCTCCTATCCATTTATATAAGCCTCACCCCAATCTCAGTTTCACTTCACCAACACACAACAAACAAACACAAAAAGAAAATGATCAAGCTGAGATTGAAGAGATTCTCAAGAAGCAACTCTAAGCTAGGCGGCAGCGGTGGTGGTGGTGGAGGAGGAGGAGGTTCGGGCAAAGGCGGCGGCAACCAAGGCGAAATCAAATGGGAGCTCCGGCCAGGAGGAATGCTTGTTCAGAAGAGAGAATGTGGTGGTGGGGGTTTAAAAGAAGGAATAATCACAATCAGGGTCTGTAATGTTTCGCAATGGCATGACATATCAATCCAAGCAACTTCAACATTCGGTACGTTATCATTCCCTAATTTTTGTTCTCGCTCTCAAAATTTTAAAATTGATGTACAGAAACGTGTTTTCTAAACATGTTTTCGTTCCCAAAATTTAGGGAGTAGTTTGGGAGTAAATCCTGAATTCTTAAAAATCTGAGAAATAAAAAAAATATTGATTTCTATTCACTCCCACAAAACTATTTCCACTACCACCACGCCGACCACCCTGTCGGCCACCATACATTTAAAAAAAAAAAAAAAAAAAATGTTGCAACCGAACATGTTTTTTTGTTTTAGTTCTCATAAATTAAAAGAAACAATTTTAGGACAATAGTCGTTACCAAACATGTTTCTATTTCCGGAATACTCAGAAAGGGAAACAAAATCCCATCTCAGTTTATTGGAAGTAGAACAAAAAAGGAGAAACACTAACCAAACGCCACCTTAATATCCTCCTTTTACCCAAACAGGTCACTACCATATTTTGACCCAAAAAAAAAAAAAATTATAAGATTTTGCTTTTGGCTCATAATTTTTTTTTCCAGGAGAATTGAAGATGATATTGTCAATGGTGACTAGCTTGGAACCAAATGAGCAAAGGCTACTGTTCAAAGGGAAGGAAAGAGAGGATTATGAGTGTCTGCACATGGTGGGCGTGGGAGACAAAGACAAGGTTCTACTGTTAGAAGATCCCGCCATTAAGGAGATGAAGAAACTCCAAGGCTTAGCCATCCGAACTCCTCTTCGCACCATTTCCGTCTAACACTTGAGTAAAATCTCATGTACTAAACTAACCACTTGACAAAAAATGTTCATATATGATGATGATGATTTTGATTAATCCATCATCAATTTGGTAATTATATTAAGATTAGAAGGAGGTTATTGTATTATAATCGCGTTGGGTTCACTCCAGGCTTTGGTTTTTTACCAGCTGAAAGTAATCAAAATTGCACACGATAAATTAAATATTCAAAGCTAACCGGCATAACAGCTGCTACTCGTGCTGTGCCACAATGTTCTCCTCTGCTATAATCCAGTCTTCATCCTCCGGCTTCTCTGGCCTGGAAGTTTGTGAACAGCTCTGGAAATAACAAACGGGGTATTTATTAAAAGCTTGGAAAAGATGAATTTGTTTTATTTGTTAAGAACATTCAGGTATCGTTTGGTTCTAAGGAATTGGAATTACAAATCAATGCACGTAAAAATCTAAAAAATTTAGATGTATTTATTTTCAATTCCAATTCCGGGTCTTGAATTCTGTGCTACCAAACGCTACCTGAGAATAAAAACTGACCTTTGAACAAGTATATAGAATCAGAGTCATCCAGTTCCAGTTCTCTATGGAATAATCAGTTGCTTCCTGCAGAAAATATAAGAGTGAGGGCATAAGCTGCATTTCATAGTGCCGTGGCTCGCCACAAAGCGGGCATGTCCCGGGATCTCCTGTTTCCACGCTAGCCTGTAGAGGCTTCCCACCGTATGAGTATCTGGGCACACATAAAAAGTAGAGAAAAATCAAATAAGGCATCGTGAGGGAACCTTTTTTAAGCACTTTTTTCACTTAGAAGCAAAAAGTACTTAAATTTTAAAAGTTGCACTAAAAAATAATGATTTTAAAAATTAAAAACTAAAAATATGATTTATATTTTTTTGGGAAAAAAATATACTTGCGTTTTGTTTCTTCATTTTTAATATTATAAGAGACCGACGGATAAGACTCCTTCACCTATTTTTCTCCAATCATTATTGTTTTCTTCTGGATTAAGATATCATTTACAGAGATAATACTAAGATATTATCTCTACACTATCAACACAATTTTAATTTTTTTCCTTTTGTTTTTAAATAAAAGTATTTTTTTTTTATTAAATCAACTTTTTTATTATTAAAATGACTCAAAAAAGCATTATCAAACGGTGCCTAAGTAAAAACAACATTTATATTAGCCAACAAGAAATCATCACATGAAAATATGATTGCCTCTTGATGATAATACCTCAAACATTGCTCCGGGTATGCATCCATTCGTTTCTTGAACTTGAGATAAGTCCTGTCTGCGTTCAAGGCTTTATCGTATTCGTATTTTTCTTCCTCCCATGTTTCTTCTGCAGGATTATCATTTGCATCCTCTTCATTCTCTTTAATGGAAATTGAGGTATTTTTTGAAGAAACAGAAGTAGCCTGCCTATTGAACGCTTCCTTCTGAGTATATAGGTAAAAGCAGGGTAAAACTGCCAAAAAAAATAAATCAGGCAATCACGCTGGTGCGCGCATGCAATTTGCAAATTATACTATTTTTCACTTTGTTTAAGAATTATCATAGTTTAGTGTTTAGTAGTAAAAATTAAAAACAATTAAATTAGCCACCTAACCATTAGTAATTCTACTTTATATGCTATTTTCTCAAGTAATTAAGAGTATAATATGGCTAATAAATTTAATTAAACTAAGACAATCGTTTATTCTATGTTCAAACAATATGTAAAAAATATCATAGGTAAATGGAGAAAATAATATAAAATAGGATGACTTAGACAACCAAACAGGCCCTTAATAGCTCCGTCTACCATTAGTAATACCTGGGGTTTTATCATCAACCGATCTAGTTGCTTGGCTTAAAGGAGGGGCCTTTGCAGTAGCCTCGGGATGACTATTACTGCTCCGTTTCTTGGAATTGGAATTCAAGCTTGTGGCTTCAGAAAATGCCTTGGCCAACTCTTCTAAATCTAAGTCGTCATCGTCGTCATCTTTATCTTCTCCAGCATCGAATGTCCATAAATCATCAGTCAAATCAGTATTTCTAACTGAAGGAGAACATGAAGGCGACGATAACACCTCACAATTTTTGGCGTTTGGTTCCTGGTCGCTAACATGTTTTTGAACCCGAAGAGCCCGCCAACTATATATTATTACAAGAATATCATGAGCGAAAAATAGAAAAACAAAAAATAACGTCCCCATATCGTATCAAGAAAGAATACCTCTCACATTTTGGCGTTACGCAGCCGAAAATGTAGATTACACGCTCTTCAACCGTCAATGTCTTGCTTGAAATCGGAGCATAAATCTGATAAATCACAGTCTTATTAAATAATCTCTGGTTTCTTAGCAGATTGCCATTAAAAGGAGAAGCACAAATAAAAGATGTAAACCAAAACCTGTGCAATAAGACATAGCCTGCTTTTACAAGCAATGCATTCAATCAAATCAGGCGTTACAGCGAAATTCCGAGTAGGCCAATCCTGTAAAAGATAGATAACAAGCTTATACAGTGCATTAATCCAATTATTAGGCTAAATTTGCATCAGAAAATATAGAATCACTTACAGAAATTCCACCGATTTTTGTTGTATAATGATCAGCTGCTTCATAATTGTCATCTGCCCATGGTCCTGGCATGCCTAGGATCACCTCACCCATGTTTTGATGCTGATCGACATTGAAGATATAAAAAAATTGAATCAAGAACAAATTTCCCGAAATTATAAGCTTTTGTTAGAATCAATCCCTTAATCCGTCCTATGAATCAGTATCATTTGTTTGGAATTTCTCAATCAGATTATGATTTGTTTATTTACTGGTTTATACGAATTAGAATCTGGAAGTGATAGAATCAAATTATATATATTTAGGAATTAAGGGAGAGATTGAAAATTTAAAGAGAAAACGCACCTAGTAGGAGGAAATCGTGACGGTTGTAGAGTCGTACAAACTTTGACTGGTGGTCACCAGTGCCTCGGAGGTCGCACGCCGTAGATTACCGCCGGGTCGTAACGCCGCCGACTATAAACAGGGAGAGAGTGCTACCGGTGATGGTTTTTCGAGGGTATAGCTCGCTCGCCGATTGATTCTGGTAGGTTTTCGGTGGTCGCCTGCGCTAGCAGCGGCGAAGATGAATTTACGAATTTAGCCTTTAAGCATTTTAACTCCCATAACTATATTTTAGTTAGAATTCATGGAAACACGAACTTCCAATTGTGTTAGCCCGCTAACGCCATCTTTAGACTATAGTTGTCGAATTTCGACAATTATGATTACAATTTTTTTTCATATATATATATATATATATATTATATATGATTTTTGAGTATTTGGGTCGGAAGAAGAATAGGAGGAAGAGAAAATGATATTCAAAATATTATAAAATCTTTTAAAAACAGTCACATGCGCAGTGACTATTTTCTGTTCAAAATTGTAATAGAGATAATGACTTAGACTACCACGGGATAATTGGAAAAGTTTAAGGTGTCAAATGTTCAAATTGAAATAGTAAGGACCAAAGTAAAATTTTGGTCAAACTTCAAGGTACAAAGCATCAAAATCCAAAAATACGAAAAATGATTAGAAATAGTATTCAACTAGGGATGGTCATGGGCTGGGACGAGCCGGGTTCGGGCTGGGTTTAGACTAGTGTATTACAAAAAAATGTTGGGCCCTAGCCCGGCCCAGTGATCGGGCCTTAATTCTATGCCCAAGCCCGGCCCTATAAGAAAAATCTAAGCCCAAAGTCCGGCCCACGGGCCCCCGGCCCTATTTTTTTTTTTTTTTTATATTTCAAAAATAAATACAAAAAATTCAACACCAAACCAACAAGAAATATTAAAATTATAATTTCTAAAGGCAAACCAATATTTCAAACAAACTAAACCAACAAGAAATATTAAAATTACAATTTCTAAAGGAAACCAATATTCCAAATATTAGGGTTGTATTGTAATGTATGTATACAACCCTAATATTTGAAATATTGATTTCCTTTATAAATTGTAATTTTAATATTTTTTGTTGGTTTAATTTGTTTGGAATATTGGTTTGCCTTTAGAAATTATAATTTTAATATTTCTTGTTATTTTGGTTATATATATGATTTTATTTTTTTTAAATATTTTTCGGGCCGGGGCGGGCTGGGCCTAAAATTTTTGGGCCTTGTTCAAGCCAGACCCGAATTTTGATCGAATCCTAATACCTAAGCCTAAGTCCGGCCTATGGACTCAAACCCTAAGCTCAAACTCTAAAAAAATAGGACCGGACCTTTCGGATTGGGCGGACCCTCATGTCCATGCCCACCCCTATATTCAACCATTAGAAAGAAATTTGAAAAGGAAAAATGCAATAGAGACCTCAACAAAGGAAGGAAATAATAAAGCCAAGTTTTTTTTTAATTAAAAAATAAAAAAATCACCCTAAAATATGGGAAGGGTGTCTACGTGGACAGTAAAATTATCAAATTGCACATTTTATTTCTCAAATTTTATATTTGTTTCGATCTTGCAAAATTAAAAATGTTGTTAATAACATTAGATGAAAAATAGATTACGTCTGCCACGTGGTCTTTTAGTGGAAATATTTTCGTTATTTCATTATTCCATCTAGTTCACAAAATATAAGACGTTTTTCTCTAATTTTTTATGGTAACGTTTCGTCTGAATAATGAGAGAGCAGTTTAGATTATCATTAAGAATTATTAAGTTTAATTAAATGATAAAATGATGATTTTTTTTTTATTAATTTTTCATTTAAAATTAATTTTACATAAACATTACAACCTCAAATTTTCACAGCCAGAGACGTGATCCACGCGAGCTTCAAACTTGCACACAACAAATTCTCTCTCGAACTTCCAGATTCATTGGGTGGTTGTGAGTTCCAATGGCGTTCTCTGCAACACTGCGTTGTCCGTCTCTTTGCCGTTTGCCGAAGAATTCGACTTCTTTACCTCAATCGCCGGCTTCCGTCTCGTTCCGATCTTCACCCGCAATTCTTTTCAAACGCAGAAAAGCCCTAGCAATTCGATCTGCTTCAGTTGAAGGTAATAATACCCAAATAGATGATTGCCCCCCATTTCTTTATTAGTCTCCTTTCTCTAACCACCGCCGCTCTCTCAACCGGTGAAGTTCAAAAAATTACTGATGTTTCAAGTCTCCGCGTGTGTGTGGGTGTTTGTGGCGCCATGGATTATTAAAGAATACTGAAATTTTTTCAGATGATTGTTAGGAATTCCTCGTTATTTGAATAATTAGTTCTCTCTGAGGACTCGTCTTCTTGATTGAGTGATATTTTTCAGGTTGCTTTAGCTGTATTTTTTTTTTCCCGTTCTACGAGTCTTTCTTCTTAGCTTGCTCAGGAAAGAAGCTTTCCCTCTTTCTTTGTGGATTTGGTGGTTGATTTAATGCTTGTGAATATCTTCAAATATGGAAGAATTTCAACTTATCAAGCTAAAGAATTGTGCTGTTCGATTTTTTGAACTATTCTTTGTTAGATTCATATTCTATATCGATGTTAAGCATATAATTATATAAGCCAAAGTACCATCTGTTTTTAAGTTGAAACCCTCTTCTAACATGATATTAAGGTTAAAGTTATCGGAATTTAGGAATTGCACCTATCGAAGAGATGATTAGAGAAAATCGTTTACGATGGTTTGGGCATATGCATAAAAGACCTATAGAAACACCAGTGAGAAAATGTGATTTAGCTCAAATGCAAAGGGTTACTAGAGGGAGAGGTAGACTTAAGAAGACGTTGGACAAGACTATTAGAATTGATTTGATGACATTAAACCTGACTGAGGGGAGGGGATGGCCCGTGATCGATCACTATGTTGTAAACGGATTCATGTAGTTGATCCTACTTAAATGGGACAAAAGCTTAGTTGTTGTTATTGTTGATTCTTCAAGAGTGTCGAGATCATTATATAAGTCAAATGAGGGAATTCACTTGACATCATATGGTTTATGGTTTAAGGTTCTTTGTAGTAACATTCTTTTTAATGGGTGTGCTTGTAATTGTATGTATGTATATGAACTCTCACCTTAAAGTAATTCTTACACTGCCCATTTCCTAATTCTAACTATGAACATTATGTACCTTAAAAAGTAGTATATGATCCATATGTGATTCCTTGTGGTGTTCATTTCCATTAATTTATAAACCTTGTTTTGGTTATTAGCACCTCCAACATCAGGGAATCTTGCCCCTGCAATTTCCTTGACTGACAATGCACTGAAGCACTTGAACAAGATGAAGAGCGAGCGCAACGAAGATTTGTGCCTTAGAATTGGCGTCAAACAGGGCGGGTGTTCTGGCATGTCTTACACAATGGAGTTCGAGAGCAAACAAAACGCCAGACCCGATGATTCAATCATCGAATATGATGATGGTTTTGCTATCGGTATGACTTTCATTACATTAAACTTAAATCAAACAAATGTTTTTTCAATGAAGAAATTATTGGGATTGATTTCTATATGCAGTTTGTGATCCGAAGAGCCTTCTGTTCGTTTACGGGATGCAATTGGACTTCAGCGATGCACTCATCGGAGGAGGCTTCTCTTTCAGAAACCCAAATGCCACTCAAACTTGTGGTTGTGGTAAATCATTTGCTGCTGAGATGTGAAAAAAACATGTATTATACTGTATAATTTGAGCATAGTTACATTTTAAATGTAGGTTAAATGGTTATGGATTTGTCTCATAGACAGAATTCATCCTTCATATGTTGACAAACTTTTACTCTTATTGTTTGGTTTTATATGTTTATCAGAGGAAAATTGTTGGGAAAATTCTTGAGGGAATAGAGAGAGTAGTTGCAGCAGCCAGAGCCGGGGTGGGGGTACCGGTGGTGAGATGAGGGAGGGTAGATGAATATGAAATGAATTAAGTGAAATTACAATTTTCACCTCCGAAAGTTTATGATTGTTTCAATTTAGTCTAGATAAGTGGTTGAAATTTATTAGTAGAAAAAAAAAAGACAATTTTACTTTTCATTGACGGTCATGTGCCAAACATGTGATATTTTTCTATCCATTTTCTAACGTCGTCGTTAATAATTTGGCCTTAACTGAAACGGTTGAAATACATATGTGTTGAAATTAAAACCACGGATCAATGTGGGATTGGGATCAAAATTCTGAGGTGCAAAGTGTGAAAAGCTCATAAAAATAGCTTACACTTTGCAAAAAAAAAATAAATATATATTAAATATTTTGATTATATTATTTCTAAATAAGAAAACAAAAATAAGTGCACACTATGTCATACAAAAGACCATTAATTGAAAAAAAAAAAAAGGCTTTTAAAAACACTTTTTTCGGGCTTTTAAAAGCAAGTCAAGAAAAAGAAAAATCATCTATGCCTATTTAAAAAAAAAAAAAAAAATTAGCGAACCCACTGTAGGCTTCTCCTTTTAAAAAGGAACAAGGCCAAACTAAGCCTAAAATAAGGTACTTCGAGATTGGGTTGCCTTTCTCTTCAGCTAGCTGCTACTATGGCTGCTTTAATTATCCATCCAGAAGGCACCACCCGGTCCGGGTCCGGTTTGGTTGCTTTGCCAATATGCAGGCCACCTTGTGCTTGCTCCCATCTTTATCTGGTCAAAAGGCAGATCAAAATCTCTTCCCGCATTGCAATATAAAGCTTATGCATTAGCACACTAAAAGAACACAAATCCAATCTTGTTCTGGAGCGGTTTTACGCCAAAAAATCGATGATTTGCAAAACAGCAATTACAAACTAATCATTTCTTGACAAATCGTTTTTACAGACTTCCCGTTTCCAGACAATATAAGCAAAATGTGGTAAAATGGTTCTCAAACAAACTATTACTCATAGCATGCACCAGGAAAGGAATAGATTCATACTGGATGGAATTGCATCGAGATCGCATGCATGATGGCGTCTACAGTTTCTCGCCAAGTATATCTGGATGTTCTTTCCAAAAACTCAACTCAATTATGTTGCAATGCTTAACAACGGCCCTTTTTTTACAAGATTTTCCTGCAGCTTCCCCATTGGAATCCACCGCCCTCGCTTCATCCTGCACATAAAAATAATCGATAATTTTGTTTGCCACATCTGTATATTTTATGTCTTAACTCAAAAATAATGAAATAAGGGAAGGGAAAATTTGTTGAGAATATATGCATGAAAAGATCACGATTAGACTTGTATACAACATTATAACTTTCGGATTAAAACTTCTTCGTCATGTTTTTGTTCTAAAAATGGCGAACAGCTTAAAATGCCATACGCAAATGTGTGTTGTTTCTAATTAATATTCATCCCTCTGTTATGGAAACTTCAGCATAACTTAAAAACAGTATGAACTTTGTCGATATCCCTATACAATCGACTTTGGGTTGACTTAGTACCAGACACCAGCTGATCATGCATTCTAAATGTTAGCTCCGTTTTTGCCACTTCCTTTAAGAGAACCTCTAAGTGCGTGGTTTGGGATGAGGGTGTGTGTGTGTGAGAGAGAGAGTGAGAGAGAGAGAGAGAGAAACAAGCCTTGTCCCATAAAACAGAAGAACCCTGGCGAAACATGACTAGTAGCGAGTTGTAGTCGATGCCAAATTGCCGAATAAGCAGTTCATTTTTCTCTTGTGCTTGGGTACCCTGCCGAACACAAGGATAGGGCCAAAGATGTGAGCTCCTGAATTTGTACTTTTGATGAGAAAAATGAGAAAAATCCATCCTAACCATGGCAAATATGGCAACGCAAATGGATTATATTTAGACTACATAATCATAATTTTCAAATAACAAGATGTTAAAAGAAAACAAATTCTTGAAAAAAGAATTCGTAGGAAGTAAATTACTAATAAAAAGTATTGCTTGCAACTAAGTTAGGAAGTAAACACCTTTAAATATGTTTGAGCTTCCCTTCTGCTCATGCCAGATTTGACCAGCATCCAGAAACAAGTATTGTATTGATTGTTAATGTGGCCTGCATATTTCCAAGTTTGTTCCATGGCAAACGAAAAAAATAAAAACCAAAATTCAAGACAACTAAAAGGAGAAACCGAAAAGGAAAATAAAGAAACTCACAATCAACTTGTCTCCATGCTAGATAGTCTCGAAGAATCTCAGATGATGGATAACATACAGCCCGTCCATCAAAATAGGGTGGGCACTTCAGCTCTTTAAGTGGAAAAAATTCTTTCCATTTTGAAACATACACGGAGGAGAAGATAGACACAATGGCAGACAGAATCTCACTGCCAAAACGTCAGCGTAAGAAGTTATTTGACTTCATTGAATGCCACAAAATGTTGTAGTAAAGGAAAGAAGGTAGATGAGAAACCTTGGGCGCCTTTGATAGAGCTGTGAATCCTTCCTCAAGACAAAGCTGAAAAACATAAGTAAGACTGTTTAACATTCAGCAAAGTAACTAGGAAATAATAAGATCAGCTAATGAAACGTTATCAAGTGAAATTTAGTACCTGTACTCATCACTCACCCCATAAGAGAAGACAATATCATTGAACTCCTCTTGCACGGCAACTGCACATGAATTCATAAGGTTCAGAGCTTGCTCATCATTTGGCTTCTCAAATTCATGAACTTCGGAAAATCTACCAGAAGCCAGACAAATGAACAATTCAAATATGTTTTAAACATTTTCAACATTCTCATTTAAAGGTCTAAAAAGTCTATGCTTGATCATACTAAATTTGGTTCAAAAATTTGAAGCTCAACAATCTAAAAAGGCCATCTTGAGAGGTGTGCAAGTAACGATTACAGCATGAATAGTAACCAATAACCATGCAGCATAGATTTTCACTACGCATGCACAGATATTCATACAATCCACAATATCCCAAAAAGAACTAATAAATCTCAATAAACCGGTGGTCAAGAATATTATAAAGATAAAAACGTAGTACAAGAAAATAGCCAAACAATGGTTAAAACTTCTACATTTCACAAAAACTATATGCCTAAAAAAACAAGAAGGTTTACCTGTGAAAATGGCAGCCATCTATTCTAACTACAATCCAAGTAGATGGCATCAACTTGTTCTCAAACTGAAAAGACTTGATATACTCAAGTTTGATTTTATTGATGTCTCCTTTAAAATTACCCACCTCCTTAACGAGACACAAGTGAGCATTCCAGAATCTTTTTGAAGCTATATTTTCTGAATGGGCAGGTATTGCCTTTTTCCGAAGTCTTCTGACAGGTGTACCCTCGGCATTATATTTCACGATATCTTCTACCTGAATAATCACGGAAAAAGGTGCTAACCAATTGAGTTATATTCAAGGGCATGATATGAATGCATAGAATCTTGTAATATCGCTAATCTCATGTTGATGGTCAAAAGAATCTTCACAAAACATGTGCATCACCCTTCTTTTTAGCCAAAACACAATGACAGGCTTCTTCAAGCAAATTCAGTAGATAGTCCAAAAAAAATGGAACATGTCATAAATAATTAGGTATCCAATAGAGCCTAGAAAGAAATTTTCAAATTAGTTTCCAAGCCTTCACGGAAATAGCACAAAAATTATTTGACAGCAAATTAAAAGGGCAAACAATTTGGAAGGCTTTCACAGACCCCTCTGAACTTCTGAAGGTAATACAGCGGAGAAGAAACAAATCAAAACTTCAACTAATGTAGCTGAATACCCAAATATTGGATAAAGTTGGAGGATTGCAATTAAATGGAGTAAAGCTTGAAGACTGAAACACATCAGATTATATCATGACATTCTAATACATATTTTGAAATAAAATTCTAGTGAAGGGAAAAAGAGAGAGAGAGAGAGAGAGAGAGAGAGAGAGAGAGAGAGAGAGAGAGAGAGAGAGATGCAGAATATTTTCATATTTTAAAGGTTGAGAGATTTCTTGCTGATTGAAACTTCAGAATATGGCGTTGTTTGACAGGTAGACAGCTCATATATAAAAGAACAACCAACAAGAAGAACAAAGAAAGAAAGGCATACCTCCATTTTGAAAACACATGAACCTTGGCGGAACATTTCAGGAAGCTTTTTGTAGTTAATACCAAATTGTTGGAAAAGCAGTTCATTTTTCTCTTGCTTCTGAGTGCCCTGAAAGATCAACATGTACAATCTAAGCAGTAATAAAATATTGAATTTTTTCATGAGATGCTAACACACGCATGGCTTAGAAGTAATGGAAAGACTACAGTCTAATACATGCAGGACTTGGCAGTAGTGGAAAGACTAAAAAGGAGATGTAAAGGCTGAAGGGCATTAACGACCAAGAAGACAAATTGGATAATTTATTCATTCTTTTTTTTTCCAAGTGTAGGAATTTTCGAAAACTGATTCATAGTATTTGATTAGATGGTCTAACCTCTTTTTTGACAAGGTGAGTAACCATTACATGGCTATTTTGCAGCTAATTCTGACATTTAACTAACTATTTCGGAATTTATTCTCGTAAAACACTAATATATACCTGAGGATGTTTATGATATTAATAGTTGACAAAGAAACATTCCAGTTATTAAACCATTTGGATACTTGAGTAATACATAACCAAGTAAGGTCCAAAATGATGATTATAGAAGAAATTCATGAAAGATATACATGACCACAAGATAGGTCCCATACTCCCATATGACATCACAGGCGAGCAATTGTTTGCCTTTCCTCTAGCTGGTTTGCATTTATACCTAATATTCTAACTTATAATAGATGAGCCATCTCATTATCAGCGAACATGTGCTTAAAGCAGCGACTCTTGAAGTGCCAAAACTTTGCTTAAGCAAGCAACCATAGCAAGAGGGGAAAAATTGCAAATGCCATACCCATATTAGGCAAATCCAAAGATCGATAGGATCATGTATATTTAGCCATAAGGCCTCAAACAACCCGTGTGTATACCTATTAAACGCAAAGTTCGTTTGAAGTGAACTATGGTTAGCAATAGTTGCATCTTGTAGCTGTCTTAAATAAGATGATTCATGGTCATCCATCAACTACCTAAGAGGTCTTCATTGCATCATTGTTATTACCTTCAACATCGCATGCACTTCCTTTTCAGATTTTCCACATTTGATCAACATCCAGAAACAAGTATTATACTGGTTTTGCAAATGACCTGTGTGCAGAAAATAAGAATAACAATCTATCATTTAACAAAGAGCATTATCTTAAAAATTTTATTACATCTTTTTAGTTTAGGTAATATTCTTAAACTTAAAACTAAAAAAAATGAATCTTATACCACATGCAAGTATATATCTTATACCACATGGCACATGCCAATATATATAGTATCGATTAATTAAGATTCATGCTTTTCTACTATAGATACTTACAGTCATTCTGTCTCCATGCTAGATATTCTTGAAGAACATCAATCGTTGCACAGCATATGACCTGTGATTGAAATGAAGGTGGAATCTTCATGTTGGTTTCAGGAAAGAATTCCTTCCAGCTTTTGACATACATGGATGTGAAAAAAGATACGACAAGGGAGAGTATTTTGCTGCATAAAAAATAAAGAATGATCTCACAATTGTTGTTGCATCTTTACAAATTCTTATTACAAATATAACCATACTATAGCATCTTTATATTACACTGCTGTAATGCAGGAAGCAAGAAAATTTGCAGTCTGGTCTAGGAATTTCGAAACCCTTTCATGACTCGTGGAAAATTCAACTTCAAGACCCTAAGAACAGTTTATTATGCCTAATAGGAGATTATTGTTTTCTTCTTGTAAATATTTTTTATGATAGCATACTAGGAGAACATATCAACTTGAATATTGTATAAGCAGAAGCCCGGAAAAGGCATAGTTGAATGGTTAAGACTTAAGAGGTATCGTAGGATGGCTGAGCTCAACCTATAATAAGTCTCTTCCATGGAAATGAATTTGTATCCCTAGCAGCCACAAGAAAATTGCATAGAAGATGATGCTACATGGTATTTAAAGGTTGCATTTTTTCTTGAGTTTTTTAATTAAAATCGAGTATAAATAACTAGTACCAAAGACTAATGAAAACAATTTCCATCTAAGAATATTCTATCCCTTTTAGGCCATACATAGTACAACATGTAATATTTCTTCACATCCTTTACTTGAGAACAAAATGCACAACATCATAACAAAAAGAGGTGAAATTGAAAGCAAACAAACCCAAAAAAAAATATAGGATGGTCTAACAAGTTATTTGTATCTAATCTATCGAGGAAAAAAAATTTCCATACAAAATTATGCAACTTTAGAATTTAGTTCGAGGTTACAAGATTAGACCTGGCACGCCTCTGGTAAAACTTGGTCTCCTTTTTGAAAACAAAACTACAAAACGTAACACCAATTATAGTTAACATTTCAAATACCAAACTTGCAAAGCAAAAACACAATATTCTATATAATATAAAACAGAAAAAATTATAAGGTGCACAAACCTATACTCATTACAAAATCCATAAGAGAAGACTATGTCTGGATACTGCTCCACAATGGCAGTAGCACAAAAGTTCATTAAAGTCAGAGCTCTCTGATCATTTGGCCTATCAAAGTCATGGACTTCTGAAAATCTTCCAAATAGTGAAACGGGTTAGTTCCAGAAACAGCATTAAAATGTAGAATATGTTCTATCATGCAGCTGAATGTTTGAGTTCATCATACAATGTGACACTAGACAACTACTAGATTACATATTTTGTCCCCCAAATCAATTGATTCTTCACTAGATAATCCATCACCGGATATATCAATAATGCATTTTTAAGACAAACCACGATCCAGGTGATTTAAGAATTGTAAACGCATATAAGGGTATAGCTAAAAAGATTGGGACATATTCATTGACAGAACAAAAACACTCCGTGGATTGGCTATTTCTAGAATTTCATTACAAGGCTCATCTTGTAGAACAACTAAAATTGTATGTTTCCCAGACTTTGCATACGGACATAAGGTCTAAAATTCATTCTGCAAGACAATAACACCAAACCAAAACCTAAGTTCATTTTCATTATTTAACAAGAAAATTCAGCGTGCTATGCATGTAGGATGAAAAAAACTGGCCGGTACCTCTGAAAATCACGACCATAAATTCGGACAACAATCAGATTTGGCATTGAAACCACATCTTCTACTTCGAATGACTTTACATACTCGTACTTGCTATTTGCCATATGGATGTGGATGTGATGGTTTCTGCGTCACGTCTTCATTTGGTGGCAGACGCAGTTTAGGTGGTGATGGTCACTTTTGGGCTCCAGTGGCTGTTTGCCTATTTGGGGATAGACCAGCAGGGTAAATTGAAAAACAAAACAAAGAAAAAGAAATAAATTATACCTAATTCATATAAAAACTATAATCTAGCTATGAACAATGACTAGATGAAAAACAAAACAAATAAAAATAAATAAATCAGACCATATACATTCCTCCCTGTTCATACAAAAACTATGGTCTAACTATCAACAATGAATTGATGAAAAAATAAAACAGCAGAGAACACACATATATACACATAACAGTAAATGCCTTATGACTTAGTGCCACTCAAAGCTAGTTTACTTATTATTAAATTTTAATACAGTATTAACTTAATTGGATACACGAACAAATAATGAATGCTTATATCTAGCCATGCACAATATGCTCAGTGAGTTACGGGCTGAAACTGAAGAACAAATTTAGAACAAGGTTCAAATTTAAACAAGAAATAAAAAATATAAAAATGGGAGAAATTAAGTGCTTCAATTAAAACAACAAACATAAAATTCCATGAACAACTGAAAAATCGAAAAAAATACCTGAATGAGAAATGAGGAGAACCGAAGAAGTGAAGCTGCGATGAGATGAAACACGACGACGAGACAAACCACGGCAGCGAGATCTGAATCACAGTCGACGGCTCTGAACAGCGAGCGAAGAGTTAGTCAGTGACGAAGGGTCGGACCATCAAAGGCTGCCAGGTGCCTGTGAACTTCAGTTGTCGTCTCTGAAGTCAGAACTCCAATTCCCACATTATGGCTCCAGTCCTGAATGCATCATCATAAGTTTCCAATATTGGTATTTTGAATCCTTTAGGTTGCATTTGAGTAAGGGATTTGACAAATTCAAGAGATTTGTAAATGATGGAATTTCAAAATACTGGATTTTGAAATCCCATCATTTACATTGTTTGGAAAACTATTTTAGCTAAGGTATTTGATCATATAATTTTACAATTCCCTTATTTGGATAGGTAAAGTATTTCTAAATGGAATTTACGAGTCCATTGAGTTTTAAGCTTATATAAATATTAACAACATGCTAACATAATTCAAAATAATAAATTCAATGCAAAAGATTAACCTAAAGGGCCTAAACAAATCCAAATACTATCTAACAATAAATTCAATCCAAACACTACCCTAAACAAAAACAGAAATATAAAAAATCAGAGAACAGAAATTCAACAGAAATAAAAATCCTGAAACAGAAAAATTCAACATAAATTACAACCCCTAAGTAGAACACATCATCCTAAATTAAAACAGATCAGCAAAAATCGAACACATTCTGGAGCAGAACATAAATTGAATTGAAACCTTAAAGGCCTAAACCGAATACATCACTCAGCATAAACAAATAAAAAAACAGAAGAAATTAAAAAAAACAGTAAGAACAAATAAATCAAAGATGGAACTAAAAACAAATTAAAAAATAAAATCAATGACAACATACAGGAGCAATGGCGGAGCAGGGCAGCGTCACCGGAGCAGGATCAGCGCCTGAGCGTCTTCCTAGCAGAGTCGGAGAGAAGAAAGGCTTCGCAAGTGCAGGAACACCGTCGGCGAGCAGCAGGAATGATGAGGGAATGAACGCCCGGCAGAGGCGGTGAAAGAAGATGGAGATGAACGCTTGGTCTTATTGCTGAGATTGAGAGGGTGAGAGGAGACGACGGCGGGCAGAGAGAGCGAGCGAAGAATAAGAGAGATGACGGCCGACTGAATAAAACTTAATGAATAAATTCGTATTACATGAATTAATAAATTAATTATAAATTAATAATTACAAATCATATGCAATTATATTATATATATATATATATATATATGTAATATTAAATATATTTATCAGTATAATATTAGTTACACGTTACAAATTATATGTATTTATGTAATATTTGTTACATTTAACAAATATTCTACACACAAATTAATTTAATATTAGTTATATATTTATATAATATTAATTAAATTACATGGATTTGTGTAATATTTGTTACATCAACATTTAACACATAAATAAGTTACATCTTAATTTTGTTTAATATTTGTTACATCTAACAAGGATTTTACACACAAATTAGTTACATGTAACTGCGCGAGTGCAGACGTGTGTGTTGGATCTTCTGTCTTTTTAATATGCTGGACTAAATTATAGTTGCGCATGAGAATTTTTTAAAATTAAGAGTACAATAAGGGACTTGCCAAACACTCAATAAAAAATTTGTCAAAGCATAATTTTGAGATGTTTTGAACGTACCCATGTTGTATCCTACACGCGTTTGAAATTTAAATTTTCAATGCATATAGGACTTCGAATCATTAAATCATTTTTTTTTTAAATTCAGGAAAAAATTAGTATTAACTATATGGAGCGTTTGGTTGGAAGGAATGGGATGGAATGAAATCACAATTCTATCATCGATTCTGAATCTTTTGTTTGGCTGTCCAATGAAATAAAAAAATTTATTCCATTAGAATGAAAATGCATAGAATTGGATTCCATACTTCACGGGGCGGAATCAGATTCCATAGTTCACGGTAGTTTTTTTTTATCGAGTTACACCTCAAATATTTCACCTCATTTTGGCCTATAATTCTCAATTTGAAAATAACTTCGATATTTCCTATAGATTTATTTTATCAATTTAGTTCTATATTAATTTGAATAAAAAAATATATTATCCATTAAATGTCGGAAACAAAATATATTTTATTCTTAATTTTATATTTTTATTTTCAAAAAGAAAATATTTTTTTTTTCCTAATATCTGTTTTTCTTTATGGAATAGAATTAATATTTTTTTTCTCGATTTCTTGGAATACAAACACGTTTTTTGTTTTCAGATTTCTGTTTATGTTTTCTACACAAAAACATATTTTGTTATCACAAACTTATATTTCAAACAAAAATAAAAATGAAAAAATGAAAAAATTAGTTCATGTACCAGAAATAGAAACATAAATATGAAAACAAAAAATATGTTACTGTTCACGAAATAAAACAAAAATCTGGGAACAAAAAATCTAATTGTTTTCCTGAATGAGAATTCTACCCTAAGTCTATTCCATCCAATCAAACGAGTCGTAAAATTAAAAATATTATAATCGATTTTACCCCTATATGATTAGTATTTAACTAATTATAAATAGAAAAAAATACATTTTAAACCTTCTAGGTATTGACATATTTTTAAATGGTCCATCTCCGTTTGAGCATTTTATTTTAAATCCTCTAGGTATCAACACGTTTTTAAATTTTTATTTTGTCAAAAAATCCATCAAATTTAAGAGAGGGGGAGGAATTGTGTGCATATATAAGGGGGGGATAATTAATAGAAATTCAAAATATTGTTTAAATAAGTGTATTTTTAGAATATTAAATAAATAATTAATAGAAATTCAAAACTTCTAACATAGGGGTTACGTGGTGTACGTCTCTAGTAAGAGATCTAATGACAAGTTATTACAAACTAAACACAGATGGAAGCGCTAAAAGTAACCTAAGAGACTATCAAGGAGTGTGGCTTGCGGGCTACTATGGACAACTGCCATCTTGCACAGCTATTGAGATGGAACTCAGGAGTATTCGTTCACACTGGAATCATGATTGTAACAGCTCGAGACTACCCAAGGGCGCTCGTGGAAACAGACTCGGCCGAAGCGGTGACACTTATCCTAAAAGATTATCCAAAGACACATCGTTATAAACCGATGGTGGAAGACACTAAAAGATTTCTCAAGAACAATGACTATAAACTACGATATGTTCCAACATATTAAAACACGTGAAAAGGAGGAATTAAAATCTTAAATAACCTACTTTGTATTTTACTAACGACAATAACTGAATTATCATAAGAAATTGAATCTAAAACAGTGAAGAAATAGTAGAGTGAAGAACGTCCGCCAGAAAACTGAAGCTGCCGGCGCCGTCACAAAGCCGGAATTGGAGACGATCTGCAACGGGAAAAGACAGCTTCCCCGGGAGGCGTTCTTCGACACCACCATCCCTAACCCTTCGAAATTACAGGCTGCATCGTCCAACTTCTGACTCATCGTCTGAAAATACATGTTGAACGCGTACGACACGTTTCCGACGAGATCCATGCTGTAGCACGACCCTCCCGAATTCATGCTCGTGCAATCCGAATTGTCGCACGCCATTTTGACATTCCTCCTCACTTTCTCCATGTCGGTGGTGTTGCCGTTGAACACGCACCACCGTTGCGGCAGGTACACCAGTCCGGTGACGGGAACCGGGTAAATGTCGCGTCCCTGACCGGAGAAATCGATCTTGAATTTTGGGTAGCCGTCGGATTTGTAGATCCCCCAGTGGCGTTGGAAGGCTCCCCTGGAGATATCGTTTCTGTTCTCGTCTAGGAGATTGTAGATGTAGACATCCATCGGCCCTGGCCGGAGGGGTGTCCCGACGTTCGCCGCCATTTTCCCGAGAAAACCCTTGTAGAATCTCTCGGCGAGATCGGGGGTGGAGCCGTAGTTTGCGTCCGTCGCCCACCCCACTTGTCCGACTATAACCTTCATATTGGGAAAGCCGACCCTCGCCACCGCCGACACAAACGCATCGTAGACCACATCGAAAACGTTGGTGTAAGTTAGGTTTCCGTCCTTGATCGTGAAACTGGTTTTATTGTCGAAGAAGACGAACTCGTTAGGCCACTCCGGGAATTGCTGGATGTGGTAGAAGGGATAGATATCCACAAAGATCGGAGCATCGACGGAGTCGAGATACCGAATGACTTCCCGCATTTTGTCCTCTATCTCCTTCCGGAACCTACCCGACGACGGTAGCCGGATGGATTTCGTCTCCAACACGTCGGGGAAATTAGAAATGCTTATTTTCACTTTCTTGTCCAACCCAAATTCCACCAGACCTTCATGAATGTACTTCATCAACGGAATTATTCTGTTGCTTGTCTTGTTGTTAGTAGACGAAAACGGCTCATTCCCTGTGATCAAATACCTATATAGACAAGATTTAACCTGATTCAGTAAACGAGGAGGAGGAGAAGAAAGGAAGAAAAATATTTTTTTTTGGGGGCGCTGACCGAGGGAGGATTCATTTTTAGTCGGAAAACTATCAATTTAACCTACTAAGTCTTATTTGCACAGATCATTTATTCTGCCAATTTGCGGATTAATATCCTGATTTAATGAGATTTTAACTTCCTAATATGCAGTACTATAATTCAGTTTTTATTATTCCAAAAAAATCTGATAACTTCCAATCCAAAAAGTTCAACATGAAACATGCGTTTTTATCATAAACCTATTATTGAAAATTTAATTTTTTTGCATAATAATCATCGGGGAGTTGTGCTCTTTACATTGAGATATTAATTATTCGTTTTAAATTCGCATGTTATATATAATATTAGCATCACCGTACTTCTTAATTTTCCCTATTTTTACTTGAGAGAGGAGAGAAATTACTTGATGTTGACAGTGTTCATGAATGGTCTGAGGAAGATCCGGACCCATCTCGTGGCATCGTCGCTGACGTTAATGGCTCTGAGTTGGGCGTTTGGGATGGCGGTGACGACATCAATGTGGGCGTCGTCGAAGGCGCTGAGGATGTCCCAGTCGGTGCCATAGAGCTTAACCTTACTGATTCCATTCTCCAAAAGCAAATCCACGACCATGGAAGGCAGCAGTTTCTGCGACCCTTGCGTCCCGAAATTCATGCCGACGACACTCGGAAGGGGAAGAACCGGCCCCAACGTCTTCCCTCCGCCGGCTGCCGCCGCTGCAAATATCGAAAACACGGCAAATGCCAACAGGAAGCAAACCAGGATGGTATTGGCAATGACAGAGGCCATGTTTTCGCTTCTGGAGAATGGAAATCACAATCTTTTTTCCTTTTTTCTAAGCTCTAGAGTTTGCTCAATGAAGAAGATGAAGTTGTGTATATATATATATATGAAGGTTGATGGCTGTTATAAACGCACACCACATATGTTCTGCCATGCTGTTAATATACAGATGT
This sequence comes from Eucommia ulmoides, assembly GCA_016647705.1. Lineage (NCBI taxonomy): Eukaryota > Viridiplantae > Streptophyta > Magnoliopsida > Garryales > Eucommiaceae > Eucommia > Eucommia ulmoides. The sequence goes on along the minus strand of CM028339.1, from coordinate 748,387 downwards.
TTTACAGACAGTGATGTTGTTAATTAGTGTATGATGATTACGTGAGTTGTGTGAAAATATGGTGTTTTATGGCTATTGTTTACCTAATAAATAAGACATTACATAAAAAAAAAATAGTTTATTTATTTTAAAAAATAAACATATTTCTGTATTTATATATCAAAATAAGATTCTTTGAGATGGAATATATTTTAGGAAAGAGTGATGTGTCACATGTATATTGTTTAGCTCTATTTTTAGATGCATCCTTTTGTTTACACAAAGGGTAAATACATTTTTATTTTATTTGTTATTTATTTTTTTATACCCACGAGGTGTTCCCACACTTATATGGGAACTAGAACTTGATTTAGCGGCTCTTTCCAAAAGGCACGACAAGGTGAAAATGCCTCTATCTGTTGTTGGACTCCGTCTTTCGGCTCTGCCATGATATGGACATGGGTCTCCTAGACTGTGTCATCTACTTCCCATCTTGTCGAGCAGAACAGGACAAATCCAAATTTCCAGGGTGCAAATTCTGCAATTGTAGCGTCTATAGAGATTAATCTCGTTCAGAATTCCGTAACTGCCCTTCCTAACAAATGTTTTTCCGCAAACTCGAATCCTTAACGTTGCAAAAGCCCCCTCAAGAGTAAATACTTTTTACTCATCTTTATTTTATCTAATTATTATTTTACCGTCTTCACATTAAAAAAAAAGAAAAAAAAAAATTACTTTACTATTTTTACTGAACAAAATAAGAAATTATTTATTTTTTTCATTTAAATTAACAAAATATACTTTAAAAAGGACGAAATTAAAATTTTCATTAAAATAAGTGAAACTGTCCTTTTATTTAAATTTTGATTTAATTTTTTTTATTATAAATAAGTGACATTGTCATTTTATTTTTTAAAATATTTTTTAAAAAATAAAATAAAATTAGAATGAAGGGACAATTTCATCTATGTCATTCAAAAAATAGATGAAATTTTTAACTCTATCAATTTTTAATCATATTTCGTTAATTTATAAGGAAAAAAACCAGTTTCTCATTTTATTTAAAAGTATTGTTTGGTAAAGTGTAACTCTTTGAAGTGAATGTGGTAAAGTGATGATTAGATAAAATAGAAAAACATAAAAAGTAATTTTTCCTGGAAATTATTATATCTATAGGTGATATTACTAGATAACTAGTTGTATATTCACAAAAATACTAAAAAAAAATAATACAAAAAAATTAATTTTACTTCAAATATTTTAGTCATATTTTACGAATGTGACGGGTATTTTGGTTATATTTAAAAAAAATAACTGAAAATATCTAGCGTGTGTAGACAGTGCTTATAATGCAAAAATTCGTAACCGTTACATATAAAGACATAGTCTTGGGGGATTAAGTGTAACTCAAAATAGTGCATAGAGATAAAATTTGACTTGTTGAAAAATTATGGATATAAAATGTAATTGTCCAGAAAAAAAGAAATGAGCACAAATATCATGAATAATTTAATTAGTCTCACAGTCAGCGTTGGTGTCAGGACATTCCTAGATATATAAAAAAAATAAAAAATTAAAAAAATTAATTAGTTATGCACTACATCATTCTTAAATTACCTATCTCATTTATTATTTAATCAATTAAATGACAACTAATTTTTATACGAATATTTTTTTTATATGAAAATTCATATTAGAATAGAGGGGGTTGGTCTTCCTCACTAAACGTCAAAATTTTGCCATGTAGCCCGTAAGACAATCCACAAATACACGATACAAAATTCTACACCACCAAGACCATGCTCCCACCGTAGGAGGGCTTTCCAAGTGCCAAGATGTTGTCACTTAGCCATTTCCTTGGGTCTGAATATGTCTACCTAACAAACAATACACACTTCTACTGGACACACTGTTATCTTTGTGGTATTATCAAAATAAGTCATATACACCTAAAACAATAAACAAGCCATATACCAGCAACAAGCACACAGAATTATATCGTATCAAAAGCACATTGAGTAATGACAACCTTTCAATGCCCTATGTTCAGTTTGTCCTCTTCTTGCCTTTGAGTGCCCAAAATGTTGTGGCCAGAAATATTCGTCGGCAAGGTCAAATACTCCATGGACTACGCTGCACTGGCCAACACTTTGGCCTTTTCCCCTACTATAGTACCATCACGAGCTCATTCGTTACAAATATCTTCACCAACTCATACCTCAAAATACCACAAAAGAAAGAAAGTCGTGCTCAAAATAGGATGTTGTCAATACTAATACTAATATCATTCTAACATCTACCATACTGATTTGTCAAAAAACAAAAACTACTTAGAAACACCAAACTAAGATTCCAAAATTGTAGCAATATGAGAAAATAATAACACCCACAAATAACAGAAGTAACATGTTCCAAAACACAACAAACCCACCAATAATCAAATATCGAATTTGACCCAAGCACCCTACGACGCCTCTTGGGGTACATGATCGCCCGCACCCTAAAAAAACGGAGTGACAGGAAAAACAATAAGAAAGCTCCACTTCCTATATTCCCATTCTTCGTAAATAATTCAGATAATTCTTACCAAAATCAATTTTATTAAGATTCAATGATTCATTGTTTGTCCAAATTGTCTCTGAAAAATTATCTTTGTACAATTGATGATCTCCCCGTCCAAAGTGAAGATTTTACAAATGCGGTCATTATAATTGATTTTACCAAATGTTCGCTTTCTAACGTTTTGTCTAAATTTTTGCTTTAACGCGTCTCTAAAAAGGCTTTTGAATTTTTAATAAATGATACTAGTAAGTTCACTATGATCTGCAAGGAGGCAACCAACTTGTGCATAAAAAGGTTCATCAATAGTGTATTTATGTAAGTTAAAGTTGATAATTGTTCATAGAGAAATGAAGAAAATCTACGAAGAGCGTGTACACTTTACATATGAACTCGTGACAAAATCGCTTCATTGACTGGAACTATTACTGTCTATATAAAGTTATAAACCTCCTTTAGCCATATATATTTACATGGATGGAGATTCCCCTTACATCGATGGCGAAGATCAGTGGATGCCATCTCGAGATTGACCGGAATAATTTTATACCTTTTTTTTTCAAGAGATTCACTAGCAAATTCTTTTAAGTTGTCATTAAAACCCTTAAACCCATACAAATTCTCATAAAATCATAAGCATTATCATCATCCTAAAATAAACCAAATAATATTAAAGTTATTAATCCTGCAATAACAGTGAGTGAATTTACGATTTTGCCCCTCCTCCCATCACTGACCATCTGTACCGGAAACAAACACCCGTCCTTGGACGCATTGCGCGTGACGACATGCGCCAGGCCCTGAAAATCACAGGCGTCCACGTCCTGAGAATTCATCTGATAATACATATTGAAGGCGTAGGAGATGTTTCCATGGAGATCCAGCTTGTTGCAGGACGACCCATATCCCAAGCTCGTGCAATCCGACAGCGAGCAGGCGTAGCCGACGTTCGATCCAACCAAGCTCATGTTTTTGACGTTGTTGTTGAACACGCACCACTGCGCCGGCAGGTATTGCACGTTTTTCGCCGCCACGGGCATTTTGTCCTCGTCTTTGCCGGTGAAATCCACCGGGAATTTGGGTTTCCCGTCGTACCGGAAAATTCCCCAGTGACGCTCGAAGTCTCCCGGGGCGATGCTTTTCTGGTTCTCGTCGGTTAAGCTGAAGAGATAGGTGTCGATTGGGCCGGGACGAAGTGGGGTTCCCTTGTTGGTCGCCATTTTCTTGAGGAATCCCCGGTAGAAGCGGTGGGCCAACTCGACGTTAGCGTTGGAATTTCCGTCCGTCGGCCACCCGATTTCGCCGACGATTACCTTCATTTTCGGAGCGCCGGTCTTCCTCAGGGACCAAATGAGTGTATCGAGATTCGCGTCGAACATGTTGGTGTACTGAATGTTTTTGTCGACCACCGGTTTGGCGCCGCCTTCGAAGAAGGCAAAATCGACCGGAAAATTGGGGTTCAGATACAGGCTGAGAAACGGGTATATATTGACGACGAAGGGGCAGTCGTTGTCTCTCATGAAATGCACAATTTGAGTCATTAGGTTCCTTATGTCTCGCCGGAAATTACCGGCCGACGGACCCTGTGTGCCGGAGTCATAGACGTCGCCGTTCTGCGGGACGGTTGCTTTGATTTTGTCTCCGACGCCGGCGGCGTTGAGTGCCTTCTGAATGTTTTGCAATGCCGGAAAGGTTGTTTTCAGAAAGGAGCCATTGTAGGCCTTCAAAAACGGTTCATTGCCCACAGCAACATGCCTAAAAATTAGCAGAAACAAATTGGTAAAAATAACACTTCTAACCCCTCAATTTTACAACTACTTTCTACTTTACCCCATGATTTATTAATAGGATGAAAATATGATTCCATTGAGAACGGAAATTTATTTAGTAACGACAATTATTCTTAAATTGTTTCATACTTTATGATAACAAAATCAAATTATAGACGTTTGATTTTTTTTTTAAGTACATATATTAGAGAGGGGGTTGAACTCTAAACCTTCTACAATAAAGACTAAATACATATCCATTAGGTTACAAGTTTTGGGATAAAGATGTATGATTATAACATTAGTTTTTATATTTTATTTTAAATAATCGACTTTGTCTGAGAAATTGAGAATATTTTTTGGGGAAGAAATGGGAATATTTTTTTTATAAAAATTCCAAGAACTTTAAAATCACTTTCAAAATTTTGGGAATATTTGAAACAAAAAACATGTTAACCGGACATGTTCTTAAATTTTAAAATTTTGGGAACAAAAATAAGAATTTAAGAGCAGAAATACTAAACAAAACGAGGCCTAAAAGTCTCCTATTTTTGTCAAAATTAAAAATAATTGTCAAAAAATAAAAAAGAAGAGGAAAATTTACTTTATTTCTAAAAAATCCAAGAACTTTAAAATTATTCTAAAAACTTTGAAAATATTTGGAACGAAAAATAATTGTCAAAAAATAAACGTGTTACCTGAACACGTTTTGTTCTTAAATTTTAAAATTTTGAGAACAAAAATAAGAATTTGATAGCAGAAAACTAAACAAACGGGGCGCAATAGCCTTGCATCTTTGCAAAATTAAAAATAATTGTTCAAAAAAAGAATGAAGAAAATTTTACTTTATATTGACACCACCATTGTATAAATGTTTGGTGACATTCTCTTTCACCCAATCCTTCGCTTCGTCATAGTCGTCGCTAAATCTGGACAACTGGTTGTTGGGGATTCCGACCATTACTTCAATGCCGGTGCCAGCGAAGTATTTGACGGTCCAATCGTCGGCGTCGAAGAGTTTAACCTTATTAATCTTGTTATCCTTGAGCAATTGAGCAACCACACTTGGGTGCAGATTTTGTGAAGCCTGGGTTCCCCAATTCACACCTATTCCCTCACCCAAATTGGCTGCCGCCAAGATCATCATAGAACAGGCCAATATCTGGACCATGGCTCGAGCCATGGCTCGTTCAACCAAAAATTCGATGAAAAATGGATTGTGCTCAGACGGGTTGGGTTCAAGTTGAGATTTTTATGAATAAGGGAAATGGGTTTTTTTCCTTCTTTCTTTTTTGGCAATTTGAGCATAGGTTTGAATTGGTGGAATTGCGTGAGTTTAGGTGGGTGGTGAGAGGTATTTGTTGGTGGGTTTAATTCATGGTTGCTAGAAAAGGCCATTTAGAGGAGGAATGGTTTTTGAGAAATTACTAATTTTAGTTAGTTGGGTTTACATTTGTTTAATAAGTAATGCTCACGGGTTCAAGTTATGAAAATAATTTCTTATAAAAAAATTAAAGTAAAGTTGCGTATAATAGACCTAAGTGATCCAACCCTTCTCCGGACCCCGTACATAACGGGAGTTTTATAGCACTAGGTTGCCCTTTTGTTTAGTTAGTTAGGTAATAGTGGACGAAACTTTACACTTTCACCCCTTTGTACTATGACGCATGAGCAATCTCCCCCCCCCCCCCCAAACCCCCTCAACTAATTTGCACCCCTACCTTCTCTTACAAAATATATATATATATATATATATATATATATATATATATATATAAAAGGACTTGATTGTCTTTATTTTATTTTTAATTTATTTTTTGTCATTTTATTAATATTTCTTTTTTTATTATTGATTGGGGTATTTCTAATCTTAGATCAGCTATCTTATTCTCTCCTTGACTGAACAGGTCCTCCTCCCTCTAGTCAGTCTGACCTACCTCGGCAGAAGCTTTCTTGTCCTAACCGGTTCATCGGTCATTTTTCTTCCCAGCAGACCCGGTTTTAAGTAGGTGTTGGACCATTTGGGTCAAACCCACTAGGCCTTTATGAGCCCAATGCCAATTTTCCAAGTGGAACGTGTCTCTTGGCTCGTGTGGGCTCGACACATGGACCCCGCAATCTCTTTCCATCAATCACAATCTAACCAGATCGGAATAGGCCATAATCAATTCACATTAGGCCTAATCCTCCTGTTTCACCAGTTTTGGAGCCCACCCTAATCCGGAGACCTACCCTATACACGGTACTCTCCCTAAGGTTTCAAGTAATTCATTTATTGTCAACACTGAAATATCAAATTGAGAATGTATAAGACCAAACAGGTTACATTTGAGAAGACAATAGCATCCAAGAATTCATCAAAACCTAGTAAAATTGTCATCAAATGTCGTACTAGTACTATGCTTGGAGTAACTTAGGACAAATAAACAGAGAAACTGGTATATTGATGAAAGAATTATGTATCTGTACACCTCTTGTAACAGATTCATGTAAAACTGGTTTATTCATGTACATCTCAATACACCCCACCCCCAAAAAGAAAAAGACAAAAAAAATCAATCGGACAAACATTTCACTCTACCAAAAAACCTGTATTTTCTAAAATAACCGTTTTTTTTATGTCTGTGCTTCTTCAGACGAATTGGTGTCAAGAAATTTTCACATCAAAGGTAGATAGGCACCTCCATGACCTTTTCTCAGCACAAGCGGCCCGGCATTCTCAGGTACCCTATCCAACACCTTGGCGCATGCACTTATTACATCAGCAAAACCTGTGGCTATGGACGCCAGCTGCAACTGCAGCCTCACATCCCTAGTCCGCTTCAACAAACACCTGAACGATCTCCCCAAATACTTCGCCCACTCCGCTGGCAACCCTCCTCCAGTCAGCCAAACTGAGAACTGGGACTGGTCTCCCCTCGCCACAACCTCCGCCCTATAAAACCTCGCTAGTTCCATAAGCATCGAAGGTTGAAGCGGAAGCACTGCCACAAATTCAGCCACGAATTGTTCGGTGAGTTCGGGCTTTAGCATCTGGTTCCACAGGACAAGGGCCCATTCACTAGGCTGGTTAAGCCCATAGGCTTCTGCCACAATTAGGGCTTCTTGGAAACGGGATTGCTCGACCAGGGCACGACGGGCGTTGGTTTCGGATAGGTTAAGCCACTGGACGTCCGGCATCCGGATCTGAAGAGAGACGAGGGATGCCTGAGCACAAGCGGCACGTGTCTTGTTGCCGGCGTCGACGGAAGAGTGGACTTCAGCAGCTTCGATGTAATAGCGCATGGATTCCAGGAGGTCTTCGGTTTGGTCCTTGTCGTAACGGAAGAACCACTGGTTAGATGATTGCTCGGCTCGTGATTCCAAAAGAGAAGCCGTTTCATGCTTCATGTCGAAGTGGTTATAAACCTGCAATGTGATTCGTCCTTTTCATTCTTTTTCACAACAAGCATATACGTATTGACACGACAACAAGACATGAAACCGACCCAAAGTATCATATATGGATGCAGCGGTAATATGTTTTGGGTTGTTATCGTGTCAGTCATGGACTCATGATAAACATGAGAAAAAAAGGTCACGTTTAGGGTCTATTAAATTAAAAATAGGATGAGACAGCTTGACCTTATCAGTCAGCCTCAACCTCTGGTTTTTTTATAAAATTTAAGCCTTACATGGAAGCTCTAATACAAAGATAAAGACTGAAGTACCCTCTAATAGGGTTTACTACCAACCCAATAATTGATACCTAATGAAACAATTTTAAATTGCATTTTGGGTTACCCGTTAACAAGTGCCGCAATAAGTGACACAAAATTAATTAATCAATTTATTAGACATTTTAATAAATCATTTGTAAAATAACGATTTAATAATTAAATTGATGTTAAATGAATAAAGTTTTTTTTTTTTGTCATAACACCAAATTTTGCAATTAAGTATTCATCTATTTTACTTCGTAAAATGATTTTTTGAGAAATACAATAATTTTGTCGAAAGTCCAAAGTCACTGTACTCCATAAAAATTACTGCAATTTTTACATGGAAAATTACAGTGACTTTTATGTAGTAACTTTAAACTTGCAAAAAATTACTGTAACGCGTGGAGTATATAGGCTAAAATTTTAAGTTCGTGGATTGCTCATCAAAAAAAACCATGAATTAAAAAGGTTTTGTATGACACGTACACGATCAATCATCATATCATGTTGTGTCAACCCGATAATATCTCATCATGTTCGTGTTTCAATTTTGAAATAATAAGTTATTATGTTGTGTTCGTGTCAGTTACACGAAACACAACACAATTACATAAATTGTCAGACTACTAGGAATGGACACTTATCATCATATTTCGCAAATTAGGAAAACGAACCATGGCAAATGCATCAAGATCATTCGGATTGAATTGCTTCAGTGATGTGAGGACAGCCATTCTGAATCCCCGAACAGCCTCAGCAGTACTCTTGTTTGTGTCTGCAGCAGCTGAGTACTTCTGAAGGAGAAGATCCAGCTGACCATTTTCAATGAGAATTCCGAGTATAAAGTTGAGCGCATGGAAGTTTCCGACGCCAGTTATCAGGCGAGCTAAACAAGCAAAATCACCCTCAGACACATAAGCCTCAACCCTGGTTGCAGCAAGAGCTACAAGAACATCAACCCCATCAAGACAAGCTGATGACTTGTAGAAGTGGTGGGACAAAATAAGAAGCTCAACCTGTAGATATAGTTTTCAGAAGAAAATGTTACCAATCCTGGACAAGATGACACTCAAAGAAAATATTTAAATCGCCAAAATTAATTTTTGTCCCTCCATTTTATCTATTCTCCTCTGCGTTCTATAGTACATCTTTTAATATAACACTAAATCAAATAGGAAAATTATTGCAGGAAAAGGGTCAAATTGGAGCAGCTCTTCATAGTAGTAACTACATTATAGAATATAGATGCAAAAACACATCACAGCATATGAGAAAAATTCAAATGAGTTCGTTTTCAATAGATCAAATTGTCGCTTGATGTAAAACAGAGCAAGAACAGTACCTCACAGGCATGTGGTATTTCTTGTCCAGTAATCACCAAACGCATCAATGCATGCCCAATTTCAGGTTCAGAGGGACAAAGCTCAGCCCACTTCAAGAAGTCTGAAAATCTCCACAATAAAGGAGCAGGCCCTTCCTCCTTCTGAGAATCCATATATCCACCACGATGAGCAGCCAAAAGACCCTGCAGGACATTCGGTAATTCAAAAGGAAGTGCCTTTCACTATGAAATCAGAGAAATTTGGTCATATTTAAACAAGGAAATAGATCGAATTTCTTAGTTCATGCACAAACCAAAATAATAGTATAGAACTCTGTGAATGAAACTGAAGAAAGAGAAAAAGGGTCCAGACGAAACAATATCAGAACAATGTAGTGGCCCAAAGTCTAAGGATGGGTTGATCTAACATCACAACTATCTTATTAATCTAAACAAAGTGAAAAAACGGCAAAGCCAACCTGGATAGCAGGGCTAAAAAATCTTGAAAATCCTGAAGTACCTATGTCATACATTGAGACGATTTAAACTGGATATGGCCCCTGTGATGGCACGAGGGAAATGGGGGAGCCAGAAACATTTTGAAATGTCAATGGGGACATTTTTTTAAGATAGTACGATGTTGGGTCACAACATTTTGTCAAAAAAATAATCACAAATAATTTAGTGACTTTATCATTGACCTCAATAAATTTTGCCTTTTGAAAGAAAATATATCCAGTAGGGTCAATCTCATAAGTTATATTTGAAGTTCTCTATCACTGCATCTGCGCACTGGCCTTACGTTATCCCAGTCACATAATTCTTATAAATGTGATGAATATCCATAATGGATACTCTAAAATACATCAAGCAAGAATCTTACTTATAAATCAGAAATACTAAAAGATACAAAATTCCCATATTTTATGTGTTTTCCGATTCGAAGATGAATGAGTCTTACAATCTAAACACACAACAGGCATAAGTATACGGTTTTTGTTTATAATAGAAAAAGGAAAGTAAGACACACCTTTAAAAAGGATTCAGCGAGAATTTGAGCAATACTGGCTGCTGGCATAGAATGCGTTTGCACGAGGAGATTTGCCTCCTCGAATGACTCTTGAGCTTTAAGAGATAGCAGCTGTAGCAGTTCGATTGGCTGCTTATCAAATGCCTCGGAGAAGGACAGACCTAACATGTTTGCAGCTTTTACCACTGATATTATTCTGCTGCATAACCCACGACCACCACCTTCCGTAAAAATGGTTGTTAAACTCTCCAAAACCTACAAAATCCAGAAGAAACTAGACTAGTAGTTCAAAAAAGATAGTAAGAAAAAAAAATTAAGAAAACAAAGGCGCACGATAAAACATCCCGACCAGAATAGCGTAAAAAGGGCATTTCACATGAAGTTGGGCGAGGCTCATTCCCAAGACTTTTTGTTTTCTTTCTCGATCACTGTCCATACGTTATAAATTTTCTTTGTCAAGTAAATCTGACACACATCTAGATCTCAAAATACCTCTCTGTTCTCCCATATGGCATATACATTACTTATCATGTTCAATTTTAAATGAAGATGTAATGAGAGGGCTATTTGACTCATTTGAGTTGTACGCGGACTTAATTGATACAAAATGAAGCATAAGGGGTTCTGAAAATTTGGTTAAAGTACAGTAGCATGCCAAGCAATTTGGCCTTTCTTAAAAAACAGCCAAAGATTCTGTAATTTTGCATGTTTGTTGTGTAGCAAATAATTTGAAAAACATTTAACAAATTAAAACAGGGAAAAATCTTGAACAAACCTGCAACGGCTCAAATAAATGCTGCTCAATAGGTAAGTTATATGACTGAATGACAGAACGCACTTCATCATCTAACATTGATATGGATATTTCTCTACCGGGAGTTGAAATAGCTGCAAGCTTTAGAGCTGCATCAACAAGTATGAATTCTGATGGAACGTATTGAGAAAGCTTATGCTGGAGTTGTCGGGCAGCTGCTATTTGTCCGAATTCTAAAAGAGAAAGAACAGCCCTTTCCAATTCTTCTGGTCCAACTCTTTCCTCCCATTTTGAGAAGGATGATTCAATCTTAATGTTTTCATCTGGTGAATGCAAGTCATTTCTGAGATTGACTGGAAGAGATACATCTTCAATATCAGTGCTCCTATCCGTTGTGTCAGTTAAAGGCCGTCTAGACAGCCCAAAGCCTTTGGCTCTTCGTTTTGCCTTTGAACTCCCTCCGAATCCACTTGAAAAGCTTGCATCCACAACATGATGGATTCTGTGATGCGTAAAGTTATTATCCCTGGCATCACTTCTCTCTGCTGTTTTTGACCTCATTGAACTTATATGATTGTCCATTCTTGATATAACACTGGCAGTGCGATCAATAATATTTGACCCCTTTCCACTCCCAAGCTCACGGCTAGAACTGGCTAAGGTTAAGTCCACTTCACTCTTCACTTGAGCTTCTGATTCAACCGCTAGGAGCCATACCCTAGTCTCAATTTCTCGAAGAAGATGCAACGAATAAACTCTGATAAAACCATATTCAGGTCAGGGATATCCATAACATGATGTGAAGCAATAGTAAAATTTTGGGCGGCAAAACCACTTACGGATTAGACTGAGTTATCATTCCGCTTAGCCATTGGAGAGAAAGAAGCAACAATTCATGAAGTTCCCAAGATGGAAGATCTTTCTCAACGGATTCTGCATGTTTAAGGAAAAATAATCCTGCCTATAACAAAAAAGCAATAGAACATCACCAAAATAAAAAATGAGGAACAAATGCTCAAAAATAGTGTGATTAGTGCCAGCTAAAAGCAGAGAAATGACTGTTAAGGTGTTGACTGCTGTTGGTAAGCAAGTGACGGTACCTGCAATGCCGGGAAGGAATATCTGAGGAAGAGTGTCTGGCAATGGCCCCATAAAGCAACTCTTTCTTCTGGGACATCCCAAAGATATTCTTTCCACTCCGCTACCATGGACTCAGCCTATAATTTACATTAGAGATGATTAACAGCAACAGGATGCAAGAAACATTGAGGCGTCCGCTTAAATTGGACAAGGACACAATCAAGAGGTGGGTTATACGTTATTTAATCCCCGTAAACAATCAAACTTAAATATGACCAAAGACTAAATAATCATGCTCCCGAATAGGAATAGGGCCCACATAAGAAACACATCAATGTTTGAGGATGAGAAACATCCTTCCCATCCCACAACCCTGATGCTCTCTCTCCTCTCAATAGAGCAATAGAAACTAGAAATCCAAGTGGTTTCGATTATTTTCAGAGGTCAGGTATCGCCCCCTCTGAGTTTTTTTTTTGGGGGGATTTATTAATAAAGCTCTCTTCGCAAAATCCAAGTGAAAATGGTGTATCTTGAATCTCTCCGCTGAAAAGGAGCTATAACATTACTAGAAAGTGTGGATTTTGATACAATTCTGAAGTTGAAAGAAAAGGCAAACATAAGGTATCAGTTTTAGTAAAACAGGGTACAATTCGTATGAGTGACCAAGTGTATAAATACTAAATACGCAATTTGTTTATGGAGACCCTGAATGGACCTTTGACTCTAAATGCACTTAATAGGGCAGAACTAAATGACCAAAACTGTCTAATGAGAGCCTTCCAGGAATACCACAAGTTATAAAGACATGTCTCGTACATTAGATTCAGTACCTGAGTTTCAGTAACATGGTGCACAACAGATTTCCAGGGACCTCCACTGGCCTCAAGTTGTCTGGCCCAATCACGTGCCTGTTCCCATAGTCCATTCTTTTCTAAAGCTGCTAAAAGCTCCGCGTCATCTAGAGGCTCATTACCCAAGTGAAGACTGTCATCTTTGCGTAATGAAGGCTCCGCTAGATTAATCTTCCAATAGAGACGTCGATAATATGTTGCAGCAGATCCTCCATCACCAAAGTCGGTCGCAGCAAGAAGTTGTAACAAGCATCTTTTTTCATAAGGTGATGGACATGTAGAAAGCATTGCATCAGCGGCTTTGACAGCAGTGGAACTTATCCATGAGATTCCAACCTGTGCTCTTCCAATAGTTGTTTGAAGATGGAAAGCTTCTTCCTTAATCCTGGCAGAAAAGGATCCAAGATGTGCAGACGCTTCAGAGAGGCGCATTTGTGAGAAGGCCTGGAATTTAAAAGGGCAAATGAGCTGAAGTGTAAACTTGCATGACTATAACATTGGTTATCTTCTTTCCTTTATCGATGAATAAGTAAAATAAAGTCAAACCATCTCGGCACTTCACCAAGTCAAGTATGGCAAAAAAATTAACTTCAGCACAAAAACAATTTGGCTGGCGCTATGACGGATATTCATTCCAAGCAAAATACATTCAAACAGTATTTAACAAGAAAATTAGGACTTCTAAAAAGCTAGCAAAATATTAAACAGATTTTACTTTTCTTTGAAGTGTTAACATAGCCAAAATACAAAGAGAACATGCATATTAATAAAGCTCTCCCCCGTGCCACTGGGGTTTCCTTAAAAAATAAAGAGAACATGCAACCAGGAGTACAAAAGTGACAAACTATTTGAGGAGTTAAAATATCAATTTTTCCAGGCTTAATTGTCAGCCATTGCTTTGGTTTATAGATGGTGGTATAATACAGAAGCTGCAAAATACAATTATTGCATTACCACTATCCACTTCCTTTTTGTAGAAGGTATTAAAAAGGCAGTGACCAATAAGGCAATTTCCATATTCAATGTCTTATTTAAGGATAGTGTTGGAACCGCACCGCGGCAGGCGCCACATGATCACACCACAGTCGATGCCACAAGCGCTAGGTTGCCGGCAATCCCACCGGTGAGGTACAACGCCCCCACCGGCACAGCGTGCCGCCGGCAACATCGCCGGTGATGGCGTCGGTGCCAGGGGCTCTGCCCAGAAGCACGCTGGCGAACTCGCCGGTCTGCCCAGAAAAGCCATGTGCCGGCACTGAAGCCAGCACACATAGCCAACCAGTTTGCCAGCCGCAGCCAATTCGCCCAGAAGAGCCGTGCGCCGACGTTGAGACCAGCGCGCATCGCCCAAGAGTTTTCCCAGAAGAACCATGCGCTAGTGCTGAGGCCAGAGAGTTCGCCGGCGACCAGCTGCCGATGCCGGCAACTCCGCCAGCAATCTCGCCGACGCAAGAGCTTCTTGTTGCACCCACCCCTAGCAGTGTTGCCACCCATTGGCTCTATCCGCATCTTCACCGGCACAAGTACCAAAAAACCCGTTGACTGATGAACCCTAGGTTTATTGATAACGACAAATCAACAGATTGAGAGGGAAAAGATGTGAATTTCATTGAAATCGAACGACAAAAAAACTTTCAGGTATTCGAGAGACTTGGTTCTCTCCCAAAACCAAAACTTAATACAAATAACTTCACGATATCCTACATACTCTATTCTCCCCATTTTATAGCCTATCTCTTACCATACACGACTCCTCTCATACAAGGTAATTATTAATAACGTAATAATGGTTGATGGAGCTTTCCTAATCTCACCCAACATCCTTCCCAAAATATTCCATAAATCAAGGTAATTCGTAACGGTCATTTCCTTTCTTGCGACGTGCATAAGTATACCTAATTGGTGGTCTATCACTGACATAGTGCCGGAACTTCCCTGGTGTCTCCGTGGGGATCGTTATCGCCACGCCAATTTACTGTCATTGAGTTAAAGAATCTTTAAGATACATTGGCCCATAAGCCGTACAAAGTCCAATGCATAAGCAAGTCACTAACGGTCATCGCCGTCACACCACAAATTAAAGGAGCCGCATGAGAGAAAATTATTGCACGTGCTCCCCTAAGCCGTACGAAATTCAATCCATATGCAAGACACTAACACCCGCATACCCCTTAGAGAGCAGGATCACAGTAAAGACACCGATATCAGGATCGTAGGGAGATTGTGGAATAGAGAATGAAACACGGTGCCCGCAAGGACCTGCCGACCACACGCCCCCTCCTGATTGCGCATAAGGGAGAGTTGCCAACTAGTTGGATTGACTGGACCTCAGACATAGGCTATTTTTGGAAACCTCTTTAATAATGTGATTAATGACATTTAATGATATAATTAATTTAACAATACAGAACTATATTATAACCAGGTAGAGCAGCTAAAAAGGTCATTTGAAGGAATAAGGTTGACAAGCAGAAAAAGCAATAAGCAATATAGTATTACAATAAACAAAAGTCTAGCCTAAATTAGTTCCGGGTCACATAGTCAGTCCAACGACTATGTGACTTAGCTCTCTCTCTCCTTTAACCTTGTTGATCGTCATTTCCTCTCCTTTTCCCTAAACTTTCTAGGTCCATTCTGTGTAACACCCTCCAATTACTAAAATACCCCTTCACTTCTTTTTCTGACCTTTAACACTTATCTATTGGACAAATTGTTGGGTGACAAATCTACACCAAATCACCAATATATACAATGACAATATAACCTTAAATTTATCTTTTTCTTTTTTCTCTTTTTTCCCTCAGCAAAAGTTGTCAGTATTTTGAGAGCATAAAGATAATTGAGGGAAAAAACACCGGATATAACTATGAAGTCAAAAGATCCTCTCATCGTGCTACACGGAAAATAGGAAAATAACATCAGAAATAGTTGAAAATCTTACTCACCGCTAAAGGGTCTAACATGGTGCAACTACTAACTAATAATGATTGTGCATAATTTGTGGATTCACCAAATATAGCATTCAATGGAATCAAAGTTTTGCTTCACAAACCTGAAGAGCCCGGATAAAAGGTAATAGAGAACATGAAGGCAGGAACATTTCGAAAGCCCTTAGTAATGGAAGAAAGAGGCGTTGTTCACAAAGCACAGCAACCATTTTTGACAAAGTATCAGACACTTCAGAGTCAGTTGAGACTTTAACATGTCCGTCAGTTTGTTTTTCCCTTTCCTCTTCAGCAATATTGCCTTTGGCAACAAAAACTTTTGCATTACCAGATGCCATGGACACATCAGACTCCGTGGTCGTTGGGAGATCTGCAAACCTAGGCTCCATAAGACGCCTGCGTTTTGGAATTCTCCGGTTGTAATGAAACGTACAAATTCTAGAACTTGCGGGTAGGGAATTGGTAGCCTCGATGGCTGCTCCAACATTCTTTGCAATCTGGGAAGCAATGTCATTAACCTTTATGGAGGAAGTCTCCCTGAAAGCAAACAATTACAGGTAATATTATATCCCAAACTAGGGAAAATAGACCAAACAATGCAGTCACGAGAAGCCCAAACTTAGGTGCGTTCAAGTTGGTTTGCTGTTAGAGACACCTAGATCAAGTTTGTTCAAGTTTGAAATATGCCTAAACGTATGTGTTCAAACTTGATTTCTTATTAATGCTTGCCAATGTCGAGTTTGGTTTGTTTCAAGTTTCAAATATTCAAACAAACTCAAATATAGCTTTGAATTTGATTCCCATTCGATCTTGGATTGGTCATGTTTTAACCACAAATTCCCGCAAACCCATTCCCGTTATACTTAAGAATCTAAAACAATCTTCATTATATAAAAGAATAGAAACATTTAAAACATCAATAACAATCAACATGGTTATAATAATTTATTATCAAATCCCTATGGGTAAAACTAAACAAGAAAATCTAAAATGAACAATAGACGAACCAGGCTTACACCTTGAAAACGAATATGAACAGGAACCCTAAACAAACTTTGTTCGCAAGCTCTAATGATCGAAAGTCAGTTCTGTTCAAATTTGATTTAATTATTAGACGAACCTCGAAAACCACTTTGGTTTTGGTTTGTTGATAAACCGAACAAACTGCCATCCAACACATTCCCATACATTTATCGAATGATTCAGGTTCTTTACACCCCTGGAGGTGGCATATAAAAGTAATTGGAGCAATGAAACATTAACACATACGACAACTGTGATTGAGTTAAAAAACCTAGGTAAAGCACAAAAATAAGTAAGAATGCTGGAGCATTCTCCAGCTGAGGTAGCAGAAGACAACCTTGCTGCAGTAATTTCCACCCAAACTGTAAGGCAGTACAATAAAGACACTTCCGGGAAACATGATGCAATCAGTGCCAGTATAGACCAGCACAGGTCCTTTGCTTTTAAAAGAAGAGCTTCTCCAGGATTTTTCTGCTTCTCACACTCCGCTATAATTCCAAAGAGTTCAACAGGACTGAAAGCGGCTCCACCAAAGAAGGAAGTCTCATCCCTTCTCTCTTTAGCATCTGAGTTTGAGGAAGAGCCAACCATTTTTCTTGACTGCATGCTTTTCATAACAGTCAATATGTGATTCTTCAGGCGTGGATCGCTGAACTCCTTTGATGCCTGAAACATGACAACAGTTAAATATGCATGGAATGACCGGTTAATTTCTTTACAACCAATAAAAAATGCAGTAGAGTGCAGTTTAAACAAGATCGTGGAGAAATTATTTTAATTTTTTTCCTTTTTGTGTGCGCATGGAGTGGAGGTGGGGGGGCGCAATAGTTAAAAGATACAAGTGGCTTACTACTTCAATTACTGTCTCAAAAGGGTATCCTCCAATCTGAGCTTCTGATAGAAACCCAACCTACAGGAAGATGCACAAATTAAAACTTCTAAGGCAAAGCACGATTAGTTTTTCTAACAAAATAACACAGAAAATTGATAAAGACATACCCAGTCATTGTCTCTTGCTAAAACAGCAAGGTATTTAGTACTCAAGGGAATCTGATGCATCTGGCAAAAAATTGTAACCAAATTCCAGTGCTGGCTGGCAGCTTTTTGCCGGGACCTTAACTCAGCTCCATCACCATTGCCATTCAAAAGCCAATGACCACATGTCATTCCATCAGTCAACGCTGGAAGACTTGCCCTCTCCAAATGCTGCAGAACAAGCATGAGAGCACGGGAAGGCTGTTTGCTAGCAGTCGCATTTGGCCTTTCTTTTAGATTAATTATACTGGAACTACCATGGTGAAGATAATCATCAGCTAAAGCCCGAGCAAGAGAATCTACAATATTACCTTCAAAAAATGATGTGGCAAATGTTGAGCCCTTGGGTGAAAGTTGCCGATAATGATCATTGTGACCACTAGACCCATAAAAAGAAGATATCTGTCTCAAAGCAGCAATATCAATTTGTAGCATGCTGGCAGACAAACCACATAGCTCTAATAGAAAAGCACATGAAGCCACCAACACGGAATCCTCGAAATGCAAAATAGCCAGTGGAATAACCTACAAATCAAAGTGACATATGAATGCTCAAGTAAAGATGTTATCATTCCAATGGTTTTTTCTGAACAAATTAGGAGAAAAGAAGAACATGGCTACTTGTATTTTCCCAGGTTACAAGAAGCTACTACATAGGTCAGTTCCCACTTTACATTCACAATCCTTCTTATTTAGGATTTTGTTCAAAACATGCTCCCATCACGTTAGAATCCCAATCCCACCCTGCTCCTATTACAAGTGAACCTCAAAACTGCTTCTAAACAAGATCCAAGATATTATATAAACTTTTTCTTCCAGAAAGTAGTCTTATGTAGGAAAGTATGATATAAATAAACAAATAAATAAAAATAAACTCTTATTAGAATATCTTTTTATTTTGCTAAGTAAGCGAGAAGTTTCAGATAAAATCATGAGTGAGGGGCGTCAACCATGTTCAAAATCTATGTAACCGTAATATGTTGATGCTGCAATAATCTTGAACACTTTCGAGAGTGTAACTATTTAGTCTGATCTACTTATCAGTTATCTGCTAAATTTAACAAAATTTTACTGCTCTCATGTACAATATGAAAAAAAGGGAACATAATACTTTTGTGTTAAATCTAAGAGACAAGAACATACAGAGGCAAGGAGAGACTCTTCACTCTGTGTTAAAGGTGCAAGAAGTGTATGCACATCTGCCTGAACATTTGTTTGCCCATGTGCTGTAGTACCAGACAGCCCTCTGTGGGCGTTTTCGGCTTTCAACTTTTGAACCCTGGCAGCAAGAAGTTGGTAAAAAGGTCCTAATGACCGTCCACGATGCAAGTGATGCTCAAATCCAAGTCCATTTTCCTGAAACCAGTAACACAACTGAGACAATAGGAACATGTGCAAAAAACAGTGCCCTGATCCTAAAGAGTGCCTCTAACCATACTTTGATTCTAAAGAACACCTCCAATCATACATTTCAGATTGAATTACATTCACTGATATTACCACATAAAACTTGGACTATTTGCCAGCATTGAGAAACTCTACTAAGCAGGCAATTTTGCAGAAACCAGCAAGAAATTCTAAGAGATAAATACTTAAAGCTAACGTTTTCCATTTTTCTGACATTTCATGTTTGGCTAGAGGGATCAACATCCAACCAGCATCTTGTAGTTAAACAATCCTTCACACTTTTTGACGTTTATTTCCCTAGCCCCGTGTTTAATTAGAAAATAAAGAATTGTAAAAGTAAAATGGACTAATCCATAATTGCATTATTTGCATTACGTCTTCAACCTACTAAAAGAAGAGGAAAAGGGGGGGAAGGGATGAGAAATGTGTTATCCACAGGATAGAATTATTCCTTCCATGCGATCCACAGCTTGACAGGTTATTAGCATGGAGGTAAAATCAGCCGTTCTATATTAATGCCAGTTGAGATTTAAAATCCAAAACTTTAGATGCCTACTGTTGACAAATATTATCAAACATACTTGTTTAGCAAAGCAAGACAAAGAAAAGGTCTCCATGTCTCAATGTCCATAAATGCAACAAATTCAGAACTAAGAAACAGCATACCTCAATGGAGGACGCATACAGCTCTCGTTCAACATGTTTCTGGATAGCAGCTTCCCAAGACATGGCGCTGATCCCGCCATGTTCACCGTTACTGACTAGATAATCAATTTCCGCAGGTAAAAGAGATTCTCCGGAAGGCAGTCCTGCTAGTGATTGCCAACCAAGAGGACCCTGCTTTATACAAATGAAAAATATGATACATCATAAAGAACAAAGCTTAGAAACTAATTCGTGGAGACACTATTAGTCAAATGAAGGACAGAGAAACATATAATTGTCCGATGAAGGCTTCTAGACTGGAATGAAGTCAAACTCCATCAAAAATCGTCTAACCAGTAAATAGCCATTCTTGTTAGGAAAAATAGTGGATTATCCCCCCGAAAAGAATCCCTTAGCTTCTCTATCCCCCTTTTTTCCATCCATTAAATATTATCTCTTTTTTTTCCTCATACCCTCCTCGCAAGTTAGTGGAATTGTGAAAAAATAACTTTTCCTTTTAGTGGAATTCAACTGTAGTTCAGTTCAAAAGAACCAGATGCATATTCTAGGGGTGAAACAATATAAAACTATGAAGAAAATCACCTAAAAAATTCAAGTATTATCACCAATTATCAATATACCTGAATTCAACTCATAATATCAATATAGGGTTGAATTCAACTGTGGAGTTCAACAAATTAAACATATAAGTTTATATTGAATACAATTACAATATCGAAATTTAAACAAACAGAAAATATGGTGAAGTCAAATAGGAATATTAACAACAACTTTCATGCACTGGAATCGTATGATGTAACAAATAATGGCTAAAGAAACGGGAAAAGATGTTACAAGACTTAACACAAAACCATATACTGAAAGCCTTTTTTCTGAAAGGAACTTAAAATCTTGTAAAATTTAGGTCCCAAAACTAACCTGGATATAAAGCTGAATTAATCTCCTCACTTTCTTAGAAAACCAGTACGGGAGCATCTGTAGGAGTGAAGTATCACGCCCAGAAGAGAAAAATATGGTGTCGCGCCAGTTCAGATAGTCTGACAAGTCAGAGCTGCCAAACACTGCTTGGAATAAAACTATCAGACACCATGAAAAGTTCAAAATAAAGAAGCTGGAAAACAAATACACATGTGGGTTCAGTATTATATCAGTTTCTTATTCCACTCCAATTTAGATTAAATATTGTAAGGACACTAACAAGGCTGAATATTGTGAGGACACTAACAAGGCTGAAGGAAGCACACTAAGTATGCATACAGAAAGGAGGGGAATCATTAAATTTTAACCTTTTGATTTAGAGCCGGAATAGGTACAAGTAGGATCTTGCTCAAAACATGCCGCCACCAATGCCCTCCACAGCGTGGGGAACTCCTGCAACGCTGGTCTAAGATTCTCCAATGTGCACTGGGCTGAGGAGCTGTGATGCCTGTTGACGCTGCCACTGCTCAGGCAATCTTGAATCGGGATGGGGGCATACGTTAAGGTGGCTAATGCCGCCATTTCCCCTGCTCCTTCAGCTATGTCATCAACAGTTCGGACTATATCATCTACCTCAAGAATACTCAAATTATTGCCTGGAACAACATTTTGTGGTACGATCAAGCGTGCATTAGAGAATGAGGCATCATACTCGTGTCCACGAACCCTTGAAAAGAGCAAAAACTTTGCCCACTGACAATCTCCCTGTAGAGGCACATTGCCAAAAAAATTAAGTAAATTAAATTACATAACAGTTAATAGTTATCTACAGCAGGATGCCGAAAAGACAACACAATAATAAGGGACCCTAAGCAGTATAGCTGACCTGACATATACAACCATAAAAATTAAATGGGTAAATCTTAACTTACTGCAACACCCTGTAATGCAATCATTGAATCATGATCCATGGCCAATTCGTGGTGATCAAGGTAAAGATCCAGGAGGTTTGGCAAGTTATATTTTATACAATGGTGCAGAACAAGTTCATGTAAAGCTTCGACCGCATCCACGGGAATTGCTCGATCAATAGTCGAGAAATCCATATCTGGAGAACTTTCAAAGGATTTGTCCAGGCCCTCCAGGGAAGAAATATTATGCGTTTTCATAATGAAACCTGACTGTGCCAAGAGAGGCACTATCTCTGCTGTGTCATCCCAGAACTCTTTCAGGAAAATAAATTTTCTGGCAAGCTGCTGCTCAATAAGTGTTCTTAACCACAGGCAGCACATATCATTGATTGAAAACCTTAAGATTCTTATATTTGGGATGACTTTGGACATAAAATCCAACTCGTCTATAGAATATTTGTAGTTCCCATAATCGGTGAATTCCTTTTTGCAACCACTAGATGAAGCAGAATGTGGTCCATCCAAACTTATATGGAGGCTTCCATCAGATAATGAATATGATGGTATTACATCCAGGATTTTGTAAATTTCCACCCAGTCATTGTGGCATATGTGGTAATCAAGCTGTGATTCCCACAATATATTAACCCCCATAAGAAATGGTTGATCCAGCACTATCTGTACAGCAAGGAATTCAAATTGCCTAGTTAAATAGCAGTTTTAAGAACAACAAAACCAACACAAATTTCCAACTAATATAATAATGTCTAAAATGCATGCTTTAATAGAATTAACAGAAGGAGACACATAAATTGCAACCAGAACCAAGGCACGTAAAACAATGTGAGAAGTAAATGTGTTTGACTACGCAAAAGCAAGGACATACTGGTATTTCAGCCGAAAAATGAAACAACACTTCAATAGCAATCTAAGGTTAGAGACATTGACACCATTCAAACCCCCAACCCAGCCATCCCAATTCCTAATGATCTTACATGGTTTGAACTTTGAACTAAGAAACCTTTTGCGTCTTGTCCTCAACTAAAATATGCAGTCAGATTGTGTGAGAATATCAGTAAAGATTCCACGATTGAGTTGGAAGGACATTTTGAGAAGTAAAACTAAAATCCTTTTATCACCTTTCCCCTCTCCTTTCTCCATACATATATATATATGAGAGAGAGAGATTGATGCTTCCACGTAGAGTGATCTTTTACAGGATCTGAATTTATGTTTTTCCATGCTTGAGTTACCATATGTGACCAGAAGAACAGAACAAAAAAAAAAATGTTTTGACCAAGTCAAAAGAAGAAAATGCGTAGAAATGACAAGAACAAGCAAATGCGTGGAAATGACAAGAACAAGCAAATGCGTGGTGATGACAAGAATGTTTTATCAATAGCTTACAAAGGAGAAACACATTTCACACTAGGTCATAAACATAAATTATGGATTCATCAAATTGTGTTTGACACCTTTCAAAGACATAATTAGAAAGCCGCAATGCATTTAAAGTAATAAATAAAGTTTAAACTTGTCATGATGAAACAAGGGATTAGTAGAGCAACAAATGATTTGTGTGACAAAAATAATGTTGTAAAACCACACTAAGTAACAAATGACATTCAGACGAGACTTCACTCTTCACAATTAGAATTATATAGACTTGCAATCTTGTGGCGATCAAAATTTCCAACAACTATAAGCAAAATATTAAATTCCCAGCATAACAGCAGTAAAGGTTCATTAACAAGTAAAAGAGCTATGATTCAGCATCTTTGAGCCCAAGAGAACTGCGTATTCATAAAAACCCCTTCAAATGAACAGGTCATGTCAGCATGACTATCTGGAAACAATAATATTATGGAGGAAGTAAGAGACTGACGCGATCAATGGTTCTCTGATCCCAAGCATCAGACCAAACTGCAGCAGCAGCCCAGTAGCCAACATGAGCGCTATCATCATCAACCACAGGGATAGCCGGGTGATCATTAGCATCGGTCCAGGAACCTAAGACAACTCCATCAATGTCACCACAGCCAATAACAAGATTTTTGAATGGCAAATGCAATAGGCGGAAACTGATTTCTTTTGGTAAATTTGCAGTTGAACCCCTCATGAAGTGTTTCTGCCGGGTACAAAATGTGCTCCAGAAACTACTGCAAGGGTAGACCCTCTTTCCACAAAGACAACCAAGTGTCAGAGCAAAAACAGATTACCAGGGGAACTTAATACCTACAAGCCATCAAAGCCTCAGGACATAATGCATTAACTGTATGAGTGCCACATACCTCAACAAGTGATATCATCTCCAAAATCTTCAACTCATATTGTCCAAGATAACCGTATCTTCTCATCTCGTCAGCAATTTGTATACGAATAGATCTTCTAACAGTTCCAAAAACCAACTGTCTAAGGGCAGTTTCAACATCTTCCCCAAGCTTTTGTAATGTTGCAACAGCAAGTCCAGTTTCACCCTATTGTTAAAAAGATGATAACATAATAAACAAATCGCATGTGGAGTAAATAACATCTAACAATTATCATGAAAACAAAAATGAGTTCCCTACCTTCAGAAAGAGATCATAAGCAATTGCTTTTCCAATATCACGAACTTCGGCAAACGTATCACGAGGCTCTGAGTCAGACACCAAACCTCCTAATCGATGAAGATGCAACCTGAGAACAGCTAAAGGAAGACGACCAGAAAGTAAAGCATCTTTGACCATATTTTTATGGTCCAAATTATCAACCTCCCAACGTGCAATCATGTCCTTGGGATTTTCCAAGGGAAAAACTTTTCGTCCCAGTTCACCTCCTTCTAAGACAATAGCCAATGATTCATCAAAATTTCCCAAATCCATTTGCTTTTCAGAATCTAAGGAATCCATGGGCATCAAAGCAAGCTTTTCTGGATTGTTAGATTCCAAGCTGGCTTCAGTGACCAAAAGTTCATTTTGGTTGGCCGACTCCAATGATAATGCATCTAGAGGAAGGACTGATAATTCAGAGTCAACCTGAGATAAATCATTGTCAAACAAACTTTGTGGCACCATGCCATCCACCTGTAACAGAAGGGAGAACAGACTTTCTCAGTGATAATAACAAACACCAGTAAATACTATTTAAGCAGCACCAAAACAACACCATACCACTCGTTGACCAGGTCTCTTGAATTTGGAACTAAGTTGGCATTGTAGATTCCGGATTATTTCAAGAAAGTGAGCCATTTCTTGCAACCTTTTTAAATTTCCAATTTCATTGAGCATCTCGCCATACCCTGAAATAAATTCATCTTTCTTATGCTGCAAAAGCCCATATTTACGCAACAATTTGGTTGCAAAGGAGGTTGCCAATGAGAGAAGCCTGTTTCACAATCTAAAGATGAGAAATACAGGACCAATTTATATTTGAAGTACCACTAACAAAAATCTCAAGTGCTTCCACAAATAAGCTCACTGACTGTTTACACATCATCGGAACAAATTGCATGGTAGATAATTAATGAACAGAAACTCTTGAGAACTAATCATGACCCAACCAATGATATATGCACGTATGTGAATTTCATTTGTGATGTATCTCCGACTTCTGCATTTCAGGAAACACAAAGACTACAGATGAGCTCTACATCAGTCAGTTTGAATGTTGAGAAAGAGGTTCATTCACAATATCACCAGCTTATTGAATTCCAAGAATCTGATTGACTTCGTTAATTCATTTACGAAAGATAATCAGAAAGGCAATCACAAATTTGGCCTTGCATGTGCATGGGCAGAAATATGAGATTTTCTTATCCAAATCGTCAACAATATGAACAGGCATTAAAAGTGATGGGTAGACACATCCAGTGCCATGCGATATTGTAATTTTGTAACTATTAAGAATATACTAAGTAGACAAACACTTCAGTATAGTTAATGTAGCTGGTAGATGATAAATTATGAAAGAGATCATACCTTGATGCACCAGAAACCTCATTATCATTGCCTACTTTATGAAACATCAGATAAGCAGCAGCAAAAATTAATCTCATGACACCTTCTTCTGCCAGATTGACAACCGAGAGCATTTCTAAAGAACTGCACACAGTTAAAAAAAAAAAAAAAAAAATCGGAATAAAGTCAAAATTCCCAGCAAAACCAATGTTTTAAATCATTAAGGCTCCAACTTATATCAACCGTGAAATGACCCTGACTAATATTGAGTGAAGGTTTACATATCAGAAAAATATAAAACTCGACCAAATAATTAAGAAGAGAGTGACAGCAAAACGATGCATCTAGAGAACGTAGCAATACATTCCTTTAATGCTTATCCTGCTTGACAAGCTACCTGTTCTGTTCGAAACAGAAATGAGTTTTTTCCATTTACATGCATATACATTTAGAAGCTCAGCAGAGGGAGAAGGAGGCACATTTCTTCATGCATATTATAGTTGATACGCTGCCAGTTTGAAATCAGAATGACTTTCTTCCTTTACATCCATTACAGTATCTAAAGCGCTCATTTGATGACAATAATTCTTTCAAGATTCAAGCAATCTCGTGCTACTCATTTGATTTGTGCTTAATTCAATGTGAAGTCATAGTGATACAACTGAAGCATAAATTTCTTACGTAAGATAGTGCACTTATAAATTTAGCTTTATTTGATTATCATGGTTTTCTATTTGTTATAGTATTGACATTTCTGCATTTCTTCCATGGAAGGGCACGGGCATTTGTTTCACATTTAGATTTTTAGTTGTAAGTATTTGAAAGGTCTTGTGTAATGCATAGCACCATTCACTTGTGAAAGATAATATACAATAATAATTTTGCCCTGCTTCGTCGCACGTGAACATTGAGACTTCGCTCAAAAAAATACAATTCAGATATGAAACTTGTTTGGCAGCAAACTTTCATGATTCATCATTTCAGTTAGCGCCATTTTGGTTCATGAAGTTTGCTTTTTGGTCGATCACATAAATGAAGAATGACCATACACATTACTTAGCATATATAAATTTATAATCCAAATACCTTTTTTTTTTAAAATGCAGAAATATATTGATCACAAAAAATAGAAATTAGCAGTGGACTATGCCTAACAGCTAGAAAATACAAAAAGTTAGAGGGGGATTAGGTGTGACCTCTAAAATCATAACCAATAACCAATGCCTACAAAAAAATAAAAAAAATAAATAGAGTAATTTCTAACATGACCTTACTCTAGCCTTGCTGATATAAGGTTAGTAAAATTAAAGCCATATATAGATTCCAAGAGTATCCAGTTTCATCTCAAAATTCATATCAAATTTCCCTTTTCTATTAATAAGTATAAACATGCAACAAATGTTAAAAAACATTTCATCAGAAAGAATCCTACAAGTCAACACACTACACATTAAAGGCCCCACTATAGAGCCATTGGATATACAATGTCACAATCATAATTGTCAGCAAGGGGAGTGGGCGCCTTTATACACAAATTAAAACTTTAGATGCCTTCGATTAAGTTATACAAGAGAATCAGAAAAAGAAACCGAAAGGAAGAATTTATTGAAGAATCTTACATCTGAATTTCGTCGAATTTCAAGTAGTGCAAAGCCAGTTGCAAGCGCCGCATCCGAGACAGTTTTAAGTCCCACCCTGATATTATGACGAGATTTATCATGAATACATCATAATTATGTTCTCATAAACAAAAAGTGCAACAATTCAAAAAATCTTGCAGCATCCTTTTTGCAAGAGCATGTTTCCTAAGGTGTCGCAAAAAACTTGCCAAAATATTGATAAGATAACCATCTATTACACACCCACGCATTTTCATCTACTTCTTAGAACCTACAACTAGCATTCCTCAAAAACTTTTGATAACAAGGTGTCCCTGAACTCTGATATTTCTTTCCCTATAGGTAGCTTTGTCAATGAAAAATGCATATCAGGTCATGTCGCAGAAATACATTAAGCAGGAGGATTAAAAGAAAGGCTGAAGCTAGATGTAACCTTCATAGAAAAATGAACTACTAAAGAAAGTGGCATGATGCAGTCAATGTGTCCAGATTCTTCTTTCAGTCTTTCAATTTTATATTTTATTTTTTGGGGGGGAACTTTTTTAGAATCTAGAATTGCAAAAACAATAATAACAATTTGCAGCTCCCTTCAATTGTGAGGATACATCAGATAAGAAGTCTGAAAAAATCTGCAGCTATGTGCGACCATCAGTAGGGAAATGAACATAAATAGAATAGAAGGTGTATGCACAAAGCTAAGAACATGAATAGTAGTGAGATATTAACTGAACTGGTGTCTATATACTCATCTCCACATATATAGGTTTGCATTTGTTTCTCCTTTCTATTTATCCCCAACTAAAAAATACTAGTGTATGTAATCATAATTGCAAAAAAAATATACATATAAAAGATACAACAGTACAAGGGATACAAAAAAAAATCTCTGAATTATTTTAAGTAAGAATTTCTTGTTCATATGTCAGAACATCAGAAAGTACAATTGTTAGCCGTCTTTGAAACACCAGGAGTTCCATGGTAAGTCACTTTGTTGCTGCCAGTGATCTTGTACCTGATTCCTGACTAGGATATCAAAATCACTAATATAGATTCTGATTAACTCGTGTGCAGTGTCTCCCCTGTTTCCCAAACATCACCCCAATTATGAAGACATATGACCTTGCAAGTTAGGAAGGAGAGCCTTGGTGCAATGGTAAGAATCGTCGCCATGTGACCTGGTGGTCACGGGTTCGAATCGTGCAAACAGCCTCTTGCAAAAAAGCAGGGTAAGGCTGCGTACAATAGACCTAAATGGTCCAACCCTTCCCCGAACCCCGAGCATAGAGGGAACTTTGTAGCACCGGGCTGCCCTTTTATGAGCTTTCAAGTTCGGAAGAACAAAAACTGTAAGAGCTTCCTGTATCCTATCATCATATGTAGACAAAATGCAAGGAAAAAAATTCTCCTGACACACTGACATGTGTATTATTTATGGGTTTATAACATGCGTTGCTTATTCGTAGACTATCTGTATAATGCAACAGCTTCACAAAAGTAAAAATGTAAATTCATTGGTTTCTCCTAGATAAGCACTCAACAACAAAGGGGTAAAAAGAAATAAATGGTGATAGCATTTGGGCAAACAGTTAAAATTTAACAATATGGTGCAAGGATGAACAACCAACTACCAGATGGGTAGTGACTACCACGTTACGGCACAGTTAGTAGTGCTATCATGTTTTTCAGTTTCGAAGTATTACCATTTTCAGAGCATAGGTCATCTGCCTCTTCGGGACCCTCGTATAAAAGAACCCTATCCAAAATCTCTAATTTCCATGGCGCCCATGTCCCTTTTGATCTTTTCATTTCCGCAAGGTTCCCAGCTTGCACCACAGTGTCAGTTCCAGTGACTATTTGTCTATATCCAATGGCTTCAATAGGAAGAAAATTTGGAGAAACAGAAACAGATGGAAGAACAACCGAAAGACCACCTTCAGTCACCAGATAAAGACATCCCTGGAAAGCACAACCAACAGCTTCTCCTACCAAAGCTTCCCAATCTTGACGATTGTGGCAACTGTCAACATCTAGAGCAGTATCTATGTGCAGATCGGAATGAAAAATTTGACAACTCTTTTCCCTAATTCTGTCATGTTTTCTATGAAAACGTGTAATTCCTAAAAAAGAAAAACAAATAACATCATCTTCACTACGTCTGACCGAGGGAAGAAAAATTTTCCGTGAAGGGCGTGATGGTAATTCAGAACTCCGAAGTTCCGGTCTGATTATATGGGATGCAGTAGTGAAACCACTGACGCAGGAGTCATCTTTTTCCCACGGTTCCTTATTACCCATAACTTCAGAGAGCTTACCACTTGTCATAGCATCCATGTAGGAACTTTTATCTTGTACTGAAAATATATCCGAATCATGAGAAGCTGGTAATTTAGAAAACACCCTAGGATGGAAAATTTTGGCACCACCAACCTCTGATCCCACCAACGTTTGAAGCCCTAACTGCTGCAAATGTTGGGACGACTTGTCAATTGTAAAGTACTTTTCTGAAACATAGTCGGCAACACATATTATGTATACTACACCACTTTCATCAAGTACAGCTACTAGTAATTTTTGTGACACAATAAGCAATCTTCTAAACGTTCTTTTATTGACAAAATCATCTTCATTATTCTTGATATCAACACTTGTGGAAGCCAAATCCCCTTCTGGAAACATCCTTCCTTGTTCTTGAGAACTAAAATGGGGACGGAATCCATGAATTTGCAAAAGATCTAAACGTGCAATACATTCCCCAGTTAAAGCACTGCAGAAAAATAGTAATCCAGAGCCGCTAAGACAAAACAGAAAATTATCAGAAAACCCAAAGTCTGTCCATTCAACCTCTTGAACCCCATCCAGACTTGCATCCAGTTTTACAGAGCAAACCCATTGAATTCCCCAGCTGAATAACTTAGCAACAACAACGACAAAGTTGCTCATGTTTCTTTCACATAAATCACTACCATTGCCAGATACAAAATCCACCAATCTTAAAACAAAACCAATTAAACGATGTGAATTGCTGGAGAAAACTTTAAAACATTTGTATAGACTGCTCATACTACCAGTTGAAAAGCTAATTGAATCATCAGCTTCAACTAATGCATCAGATGATTGACGCGAGGGAGAACTGGCATCAGACAGGAATTTAAAAACTGGCGAGCCACTACCCAAAACACTAAACGAAACAACCGTTGCAGATGATGGAAAAGATGGGCTTTCCGGGAACCTGGTCCAAATTTTTCCCTCAGATTTCAGTGTTTCAGGTTTTGTCAAAAATGTTCGTAACCAACTCCTTGGAGCAGGATCTTTTAAAAATTCATCCTCCCCAGTTTCTACTTGAAATTCATGTGCAGGTTCCCTGGTTCCATTACTCCTCTTTAAACCCAAGACCTCATCAGGAGGATCCAGTGCATCCACCATATCAGGTAAGCTAACTGATGGCCCCCATTCTACCCATGTTCCTTCTCCAGTATCTCCCTGTTGTCCTGAAACAGTAACTTCAGTGGTTTCGTTAGGCTGACGAAAAGCATGCACTGTAACCCCGTGGTTGCCAGACACAAAAAGAAGTTCTCTGAATGAAGCCTCCTCGTACTGATTATAGGTATCACCACATATACCCCAAGCCAAAGAGTTTACATCACAAACAAAAGGGTAACTATTAGATCTTGAAAAATTATTTTCAAGAGAAAAATCTTTATCAGAAACCATCTTTATCGATTCAGAAGTGCTTGAAATATTCTCCCCTAAATCTGACCTAATAGATTCTGCCAACTCTGGCGAGGAGCAAGCTAATGAAGAAGGATTCTGAACATTTTTGTAATAATTTCTTTCAGGAACTTTGCCATTTATAGCTTCCCCTGCATGGTGGAAAAAATCAACTATTGGGAACCAAAGAAATCAAACAAAATTAATTGAAAAATAGACGAGGCTACAAGATTCACCTTTACCTAGAGGAAGCAACAAAGCTTCACATTCATATGTAAGCAATAAGAGTAACTTCCTCGTTGGAGAAATAAAAGCTTCACGGTAATCTGACAGGTTGAGTTGAAGCCCGGAGGGTTCCCATTTCTGTAACTGCAGTATAGTAGGACACTCACTAGTAGATGTAAAATCCATCCTGGACCTACAGTGGAGGCAAAACATGTAAAATGGCCACCCAAAAAAAACATTACACGTGACTGATTCATACTATAATTAGATGTGAAGCCAAAAATTGACAGCATTAAGACAAACAAGAAGAACGGTGGAAGAACTCTTAAAATTTCAATTCAATGCAACTTTAGTCGCGATCGATTTGAAATTTAAAAACAACTCAAAGTCCACCAGAACCCATAAAGTGAACTACCTTTTGGAGATTAAATTAACAAGAATTTCGACATATGTGCAACATAATACACGAGGGAAGTGAAAGAGGAAACTAAATGAGGATAAGAGAAATAAACAGGAGACATGGGCTACCAGCTAGAATTAAGCTCTTTTACCCGATGCAGCAAACACCGATTAATTGAAATCCTATAACACCAAAACCTCAAACTAAAATTCAATCACAACACTAAAACTGTTCAAAACTCAGCTCACTTGCCAGAAAATTCAACCAAAACGGCAGCCCGGTGCTACAAAGCTCCCGCTATGCGCGTGTCCAGTAAACTCAACCCATTAAACAATAGTTAGGATCAAACGAATCAACCCGTAGCTCAGTTGAAGATGAAAAAAGAAAATGAAAATTAACAAGAATCGAAAGTATAAGAGTGATAAATCGATCATAAATCAGCAATACACCGATCAAATCACTCTATCAAAAAAATCAAATACTAAATCATATTGCCTTACTTATCCAGGAGCAATCAGGTGTATAAGATTGAAAATTCTCTAAATAAATTTCAGATTCAAGGTTACATTGACCGTGAAGGCGAGAAAGGGGTCAGCAGAGAGAAATATATAGAAACTAGGGTTGAGAGTTCGAACCTGAAACTCTAATGGCTTCTATAAATGCTCAATTATCCGTTTTCATGTACATCGCTTCTCATATTTGTCTTCTCTCTCTATCTCTGGAATGGAACCACTGAAAATGAAAGCTTTTCTTTTTCTTTTTTGTTTTCGGACGGCAAAGGAATTAAAAATGGATGTTCTAATATTGGACAGATATTTAACCGAGTTTATTACTCGAGACACCCGTTATTTCGATAAATACCAAATATTTTGCTAATACTTGAGACGCCGCCAGGGTAGACGGTTTTTTTTTCTTGTCAATTAGGGTTCGACTCTCTTAGAGAGCCCTTTGATAATTAAATCTTTAATTTAATCATCAATGCACCAGTCACATATGGAAGAATGATCCTTTAAGATCGCTCAGGGAGGTGATTAGTCGAGATACACGTAAACTGGTCTGAACATGCCTTAAAAAAAAAAAAAAACTCTCGTAACATAATTCTTTACTATTTTTTTATATTTTTTAATTTTCAGTTTATATTTTCTACTATTTGCAACGTGTTTTTTATGTAGTCCTCTAATTTTATTTTATTTTCAATGTGGCCTTAAAAGATAGCATGTGCGAGTCACGTGACGAAATCTATTAAAGTTAACCCCTATTTTTACTAGAAGGGTCACATAAAAAATCGTGCACAAATAAGAAAACACGTTGAAAAAAAAAATTAAAGTGCCACATAAAAAATACGCTGCAAATAAAAAGACCAAATTTATAATTTGTCCTTTTAATTTTTTTATTCTTTATTCTTTATTTTTTATTTCATTTGTTTTATTTTTTGCATAGTATTCGTACAAAATTAAAAAGATCGAAAGTAATAATTTAGAAAAAATATGAAGAAAAAAAAATAAAAATATATATATATATATATATATATATATATATATATATATTTTATTTATTTTGTCTTATTTATAGCTTTTGTTTTTTATTTTGTTTTCTATAAACAATGTATCTATTAAAAAACAAATAAAATAATAAATAACAAAATCAAAATAAATAGAAAACAAAAACAAATAGAGTAAAAATTAGAAACAAAACATAAAAGAATAAGAAAATGATATGTTATAAGGTATTTTTATAAATAAAATGCGATTAGGGATATCTGAGATATTATAAAAATAATAAAGATAACTTTGCTATTAGTCAAAATGACGGGGCTATATCCGTTATAAAGTCTTATATTACCCTATTTATAGTTTTCCAAAAAGGTCTAATTGGATGTTATGCTATTGTCCCAGCCACCAAATAAAAGAAAGATTTATTATAAATTGAGATTTTTATTTTTTAATCCTCGTCAAAGAGATCATCTATCGGTATATTTAATTAAGTTTTTAATTCCTGACAGATAAAAAATAATTATAAAAAGACAAATATACTCCTAAATCAAAATCCTCTCTTTTTCTCATTTACGTTAACGTTATCTCTCTTTTTAGAGTGTGTTTGGTATGGATGAAAAATGAAAAATAGAAGGAGAAATGAAAAAATATTATGTTTGGTATGGAAGAAAAATAGAAGGGGAATGAAATTGGGAAGGATAAAACACAAATTTCGAGACAAGTTTTTTTCCCCAAATTTGTGGGGAAAAAGAGAGGAAATGGTTTTCGATATCAAAATTACAATTATACCCTTAATAATTGATTTTTTAATTTATTTTTGGAATATATGAGGGCAAAATAATAAATTACATTAAAGTAAATTATTTTCTATCCTTTCATTTTCCTTCCCAACCAAACAACATTAGGGAAAATAAGGTGGCGTTTGGTAACCGTTTCTGTTTCCATTCTAGCAGTGGGATGGGAATGGGATGGAATGAGATGGGAATTTTGTTTTCTTTTTGGGAGTAGAATCGCGTTTGGTAACAATAATTTTTTTTTTGTTTTGGAAAGGGAATTGTGTTTGGTAACGATTTTATCCTAAAATCTTTTTTTTTTTTTCTTTTCTGTTTTGGCCTGACGGCGGTGCTCTGGCGTCGGAGATGGCGGTGGCCCCCCACCGGCGATGACCGGACGGCGGTGGCGCGCGGGGACGCCGGCTGGAAGACAATGGCGCCGTCGCCGGCGACGGGCGGAAGTGGCCGGGAAATTTCCGGCTGGACGGTGACCGGCGACGGTCGTCGGACGGCGGACGGCGGGCGGCAGCGGACGGTGGTCGACTGGTAAATGAATAGTGACCATGTGTTTTGGGAATGGAATGGGAATAATGAGAAACAACTTTTTTTTGTTTCTCATTTCTTAATAAAAAAGTGGGCACAATTCTCAAATAGAAATGAAAACAAAAATTACCAAACGCTATTCCCAAACAGAATTCCTAAAAATCTGGGAATGGAATGGGAATTTCTGAAATGAAAATGGTTACCAAACGGGGCCTTAGTGTTCCCACTTTTCTGAACCCAACTGGAATAGGTTGGGTTGGGTTGAATTGGGTTGGGTTGAGAATTTTGGGAACAGAATTGCATTTGGTAACGACAATTTTTGTTTTGTGCTGAGAACAAAATGTATTTGGTAACGATTTTATCCTAAAACTAATTATTTTTTTTGAAATTTTTTTTTTGTGTTGGCGGCGGCCGGACAGCGACGGCAGTGGTGGCCGGACGATGGCGGACGGACGGCGACGCACGATGTCCGGCGACGGTCGCCGAAAGTGGCCGGCAACTGTCGCCGGACGGCGGCGGCCAGCAGCGGTGGACAGTGACCAGCGACGGGTGGTCGTCGGACGGTGGCCAGAGTTGAGAACTTTGGGTTGAGTTTTTTGGGCACAAAAAAAAAAAAAAAAAATTCTGTTTCTCATTTCCTTAACATTTTGAGAATCAATTCCTATTTTTTGGGTTGGGTTAAGTTGAGTTTTGTATTTGCCAAACGCGTTCTCAAAAATCAAACTCAGAATTTTTGAGTTGGGTTGGGAACACTAACCAAACAGGGCCTAAATTTCTTTTCACAATGTATAAAAATATTTTATTTTTCATTTTATTTTTCTTTTTCCTTTCCCCTCCTTCTAACCAAACATATCCTTTAACCTTCTTTAATCCTCATCACTCTCACTTCACAATCTTCACTCTCTCTCTTCATGCTCTTTATTCTCTCTCCAAAACCCAAATCATCTCTCTCTCTCTCTACCCTAGTCCCATCCGTAACCCCTAACCACGCAAATACCCACCAAATTTTTTTTATAAACAATTGTAATATAAATTGTTAAATTAAATAACATATAATACTGAAATTACTAATTTAACTTTTTTAAACAACTTTTCCTAATAAAATTTATTAATAATAATTTATATTAAAATTAATAATTTAATATATATTTTTACTGTTAAAAAAATAATACAACTTATTAGGTTAAATAACATTTTATGCTAAAGTTAATAATTTAATTTTTTTGTCTAAATCTAAATAATTAACATAAAAACATAATTATATTAACTATAAAATATACTTACACAAAATCTAACCTAAAAACATATATTAACATTTAAAAAAATTACCAACAAATAATGTCATAAACATAAAAACATAATTACATAAATTCTAACATGAAAACATATATTAACATCTAAAAAATTTAACTAAAATAATGTATTATTACTAACCTCAAATAATAAATGAAACTAAAACTTCAAAAGACCGGTGATAGTAGAATAAAAAGCTCAAATAATAGATGAAACTCCAAACTCCAAAATAATGTCTAGTGAACTCAAATAAATAGAAAAATGATTAAAATTCAAGTAATAACAAAATGAGTGTACTGAAATGAATGTATTTATAAAATAAATAAGGATCTACAATTTTAAAATAAATATACAAATTTGATAGTTATTATCCAAATGCATTTAAAGATTATGATTCTTTAGTGAGAATCCTCATCAAAATCTTATCTTCGAAAGTATAATTTTTTAGTAAAAAATCTATGCTTTTTGCAATAACAATTTGAACTCAATTGTTTTTTATTTATTTTTCTTTATTTCTGAAAAAAAAAATTATTTTTGTTTTTATTATATATAAAAACAATAATTGTTTTATTTTAATTTTTATTTATTATATATAAATAATAATAAAAAATAAAAATAAAAAAGAGAATACGGCCCTGACAGGGCCGGATTCTTAATTGTTTTTTAATATTTTATTTTATTTATATAATTAAAAAAATTTATTTTATAATTTTACTCCAACCCAACAATTTATAATATAATAAGTTAAATAATATATTATACTGAAATTAATAATGTAACTTTTTAAAAATAAACAAATTCTTATTTTTGAAAGTATATTAATATATGTTTTTAGTAAAAAAATCTATTCTTTTTGTAATGACAATAGATTGGGATTGTTTTTTTTTTTTCTTTGTCCGATTGTCAATTGTTTTTATTTTTTCTTTCTTTATATATAATTTGTTGATTACATATACATATATATAAATAAAATATAGTTAAAGTTGGTCGGATGAGATACAACCATTATCAGAGACTATAATTTTTAAGTAATCTTTAAAGTTGGTAACACTACATAATTAAACTTAGAAAATTAAAAACGGATAAGTGAATGATTTTTACAAAATGGCCAAAGTTGGCCAAATAAGTTGTTTCGATGACGGTGTAATGTTTTTGCATTACTTTCGAAGAGGATCGTTTTTTGTTTTTTCTTCTTCCCCATCCAAATTCAACATCATTTGTAGGTCACTTTTTGATAGTCTAGAAAGTGCCATCAGAGGTGAGCCGATGCAGGTTGTCAACTTCATCAATAATTGAATGTACGCTCAGAATCAGGCTTGGAAATATCGAGATCTAAGAACTCTGATGCGATTACCGTTGATACGATTATTCCCAATTAAGTATCGAGATCTGAGGACTCTACGCTCATTGAAGCCTTCATGCCTGGAAGATTTTTCAATTCTGGTCGCTTCAACATTTTTCGATCTGGATACTATTATTCAGGGAAATAAATGATGCACGCTTTTCAATCTCCTAGGCAACACGTGGAAGACATAAGGAGATTGAAGTTCTCGATCGGCTAAATCTGGAGTTAACAAACAATAGCTTATCCAGAAACGAAATAAACTCATTTTTTTTTTTATACAAACTATGTTCATAACACTACATAATAAAATTTAGAAAACTAAAAACGAAATTTACGTTTTCAGTTGTTATTTTTTTTTTTAAATCATCTAAGTAGTACAAATCTTGGAGTTAGGTACGTAGACTAATATAAATAGTACTTATTTGAATTTGGGAACTAGCTCTATTTAAGAAACCATAAACTAATTAACAAAATAAGATAGTTTCACTCATATTTCAAATAAAAAGTCGTAGACAGTTGTGAAAAAAGAGCATTGCCATGGCAAGAGCAAAAATAGTTCATTTGTAATTAAGAACATGATTATAGCATAAGCAAAGAATACACATTTTTTAAAGAAGATGAGAGAAATATGTTTGTAAACGTAAATTGATATTGTTTATATAGGAATATGAAAGGAGCGTGTTTTATTTTCGTGATGTAAAGGCGTTGTATTAGTACAATACACATTAACTTTAGATAAAGTTATTGGGAAAAAAAATTATGAGTTTAACGAAATTATATTTATTTTGTCTTTCCCAATTTTTTTTAAAGATTTTGATTTTTAGTTACTTTTTTTAATTTTATTTATTTTTAAATTATTTTATTTAATTAAAGATATATTGTTTGTTAAATTATTTAAAAAATGTTAAAAAAATATTAAAAAAAGATAAAATAATTTTTTTTGATTCCGGCCCTAATCAAATTATTATATATATAAATAACCAATAAAATTAAAAGAGTATCCGGCCTTGTGAGGGCTGGATTCTCGCTTTCTTTCTTTAGAAAACACAATTTTTTAAGAAGAAGGAAGAAATGTGTTTGTAAATGTAAGTGGATGTTGTTTATGTAAGAATATGAAATGGGTGTGTTTTGTTTTTGTGATGTAAAGGCGTTGTATTAGTGCAATGTACTAGTACAATGCATATTAACTTTAGATAAAGTTATTGGGAAAAAAAATTATGAGTTTAACGAAATTATATTTATTTTTCTTTCCCAATTTTTTTTAAAGATTTTGATTTCTAGTTATTTTTTTAATTTTATTTATTTTTAAATTATTTTATTTAATTAAAGATATATTGTTTGTTAAATTATTTAAAAAAATAGTAAAAAAATATTAAAAAAAGATAAAAGAAATTTTTTTGATTCCGGCCCTAATCAAATTATTATGTATATATATATAATTAAAAAATAAAATAAAAAGAGTATCCGGCCCTGTGAGGGTCGGATTCACTCTCATTTTTTTATTTTTTATTTTTTATAAGACTAATAAATAAAATTAAAAGTTAAAAGTGCAAATTACACTATACTGCAAAAGAAAATAAGATTCTTGACCAAAATTGTGAACAAAGACAAAAAACATAAAAAACCTAAAAAGTTTTTACAGCCCTATACTGCAAATATTTATGATTGTTAACCAAAATTGTAAACACCGACAAAAACTAGACAATCAGAAGTATAAAGATGATTTTTTTTTTCAAAAGTATCCGACCCTGTAGGGCCGGATTCTCTCTCTCTTTTTTTTTCTTTTTATAAGACTGATAAATAAAATTAAAAGTTAAAAGTACAGATTACTCTATACTGCAAAAGAAAATAAAATTCTTGACCAAAATTGTGAACAAGGATAAAAAACCTAAAAAAATTTCTGCAACCTATACTGCAAATATTTATGATTATTAACCAAAATTGTAAACGACGACAAAAACTATATAATCTAAAGTATAAAGATGATTTTTTTTTCCAACTTACATCTTATTATTTTTTTATTTTTTTTTACATTTTAAAGTATTTTGTCTTTTTTATTTCTAATTTTCTTTCTCATTTTTATTGATAAATAAAATTAAAATTATTAAACCTATAAAGTTTTTGCAACCTAAAAATTACTCTATACTGCAAAAAAGATAAGATTCTTGACTAGTTTATAAGACTGATAAATAAAATTAAAAGTTAAAAGTACTAAACCTATAAAGTTTCTGCAACCTAAAAATTACTCTATACTGCAAAAAAGATAAACTTCTTGACCAACATTGTAAACAAGGACAAAAAAACATACAAAACCCAAAAAGTTTCTACAATCCTATACTCCAAACATTTATATTGTTGACCAAAATTGTAAAATAAGGAAAAAAAAAATCTTATTTCCATGTTATAATTATAATTTATATATAATTTTATTTTTAAAAAATTATATATATATATATATATATATAGACACACACACACATAGATATATATAAATTGTTACAATAACTTTGATTTTAATATATATAATTTTTTTAAACTTTGATAAATATTTTAAAATTAAAATATATATAAATTATAAATATTTAGTAACATTTAATTATTTTTAAAATATATTGAAATAAAAATTATTTTAAATAAAATTATTTTTTCAATTATTAAAAATAGTTTAAGAATAAATAAAATTGAAGAAAATAATTAAATATCAAAATCTTTAAAAAAAATGGAAAAGACAAAACATTTTCCCATATACGAAAAGAAAAAAAAGGAGAAACAAAGTTAAAAAAAAATTACAAAATACTTTAACCTCTATAAAAAGAAAAATGAGAATAAGACTCGTACATTAGAAAAAAGAAGAAGAAAAAATTCAGAATAGTACAGTAAAAGATAGTGGTTTGAATTTTTTTTTGAATTTTATATTAATCATTAAATAAATTGTATATTTGATGGATAATACCCATTTTCAAAATTTATTTTTTCTTTATAAATACCTTCTCATTCTCTTTCATTTTTCATCACATTCTTAATTAGAGTTCTTTAGAATTTTTTATTTATGTGTTGATTAAAAATTTTGGAGTTTAAGTTTAATCTACTATTTAAGGTTAGTAATAATACATTGTTTTAGTTAAGTTTTTTAGATGTTAATATACGTTTTTAGGTTAGAATTTATGTAATTATGTTTTTACATTTATAGAGTTATTTGTTGGTTAATTTTTTAAAATATTAATATTTGTTTTTAGGTTAGATTTTATGTTTTATCCTTAATATAATTATAATTTTATGTTAATGAATATGTTTAGATTTAGCCAAAAAGTTAATTTATATGTCATTTAAACTAATATAAAAACTTATACAAAAATTAAACAATTTGTATAATAAATATGTTAATGAATATGTGATTTTTTTTTTTCTTTCCTCGGCTATTGTTTTTTAAACAATTTTTCTTGTTTTTAGAAATAATAAATAACAAATCAAAATTTACCTAATAAACAAGTTTTAAACTATTTAAACAATTTTTTTTTTAATAGTTTAACTTTTCAAAAATAAATAATATAAATGATTTTATTTGTTTCATAAAAGCACTTCAAATGGCTAGCGGGTGTGGAAACGATAAAGATAAGGGCAAATGTAAAGAAAAAATGAAGATTCATTGCACTGGTAAAGGTTCAAGAATAAAGGACCATGCCAGGTACCAATATAAGATTAGGTGCATGGTATGAAATCCAGATGCGTCATTCAAAAGTCATACATTGGAGCGAAGATGAACCGTGGTGCCCACTACTATGGTATGACTCCCGAGAGAGGTTGTGTTATCTGCAGGACGTGTGTGGTCCGTGGGATGTTATTACAGATTGTACTGGTATTCATCTCTCTGGCGCATGGCTAAATCTCATCACGAGGAAACGAACTTTCTTGGTATATGGTGGTCCTTTCAAACAAATTGTTCAATGGGTCAATCGTCGTTACCACGAAAGTTACAACTACACTGAATGGGGTAAGGATAGTGAAAAGGCAAATAATTTATAATGGCCTACGCTAATGGCAAAAATGAACTTTTATGAGGCAAGGTCTCATATGTACGACCCCAAGATTCCGAAATTGCGGTCTTTCAAAATATTAAAAAACGAACCGGATAATATCGAAAAAAATTGTCACGCATTGAAAAGAGAAATAAAACAAATGGAGAAACGAATTCATGTTAAACAAGGATTCCATCAGATTCGGAAGACCAATGCACCAAATGCAAACGAACAGTCGTTAAAATACTTTACCGGTCTTAAATACACGGATAACCCAGAACTGTCCGATTACGAAGATGGAGAGATTCACTACAAATTATTTGATAAAACTAAGTAGTTGTTCATGCTATAAAATTTTAATTATAGGTACTATTTTCTAATTTATCTACTTTTTTTTTTTTTTTTTCATTTTTATGATTAATTGTATTGGTTAACACGTTTAATTTTAAGTTGTTCCGCATTTAATTAATAATTATTAAAAAAATTAATTAATATTTTTAGTTATTAATATTTATGTACAAAAAAAAATGGGGTTCATTTTTTTTATGAATAAGTCATTTTCTGTTAACTCAAAGTTGCAAAAAAAAAATACATCGTCATCGAAACAACTTATCCGACCAACTTTGACGATTATTTAAAAATTATTCACTAGTCCATTTTTTGTTGTCTAAGTTATATTCTATAATATTATGAACATTGTTTATGTATAAAAAAATGAGATTCATTTCTGTTACGGGTAGGCCATCTTTAGTTAACTCAAAGTTGCCAAAAAATTGCATCGTCATCGAAACAACTCATCCAACCACCTTTGACGATCAATTAAAAATTATTTAGTAGTCCATTTTTTGTTTTCTAAGTTATATTATATAATGTTATGAATACAGTTTATGTACAAAAAAATTGAGTTTATTTCTGTTATGGGTAGACCATTTTCTATTAACTCAAAGTTGCCAAAAAAAATTGCATCTTCATCGAAACAACTCATTGGACAACCTTTGATAATTATTTAAAAATTATTCACTATTCTATTTTTTTATTTTTGTAAGTTATATTATGTAGTGTTATGAACATAGTTTATGTACAAAAAAATGGGATTCATTTCTGTTACGGATAGGTCATCTTCTGTTAACTCAAATTCGCCAAAAAAACTGCATCGTCATCGAAACAACTCATCGGACCAACTTTGATGATTATTTAAAAATTATTCACTAATCCGTTTTTTGTTTTCTAAGTTACATTATGTAGTGTTATGAACACAATTTATGTAAAAAAAAAAAATGGGGTTCATTTTTGTTATGGGTAAGCCATATTCTGTTAACTCAAAATTGCCCAAAAAAATTGCATCTTCATCGAAACAACTCATCGGACCAACTTTGACGATTATTTAAAAATTATTTATTAGTCCATTTTTTGTTTTGTCAGTTATATTATATAGTGTTATGAACACAATTTATGTACAAAAAAATGGGGTTCATTTATGTTACGGGTAGGCCATCTTCAGTTAACTTAAAATTGTCAAAAAAATTACATCGTCATCGAAACAACTCATCGGACCAACTTTGACGATTATGTAAAAATTATTTAGTAGTCCATTTTTTAGTATTGTAGACTTCATTATGTAGTGTTTCGAACGTAATTTATACACAAAAAAAATTGGTTTATTTAAAATACCGATATACCACCATTAATTACCTAAAAGTTATCGAAAACAATAAAAATATACTGGCCAATTTACATCAAATATTTAAAAAAATAAAAAATAAAATAGTGTCCCACAAAATAATATAAAAAAAATTGTGTATATATATATATTTTGGATGAATGGGGATTGGGGGGGGGGGGGGTGAGAGGCTCCCACGGTGGGGCCCCTCATTTGAGAAACCGGCCCTTTGAGGACCGGTTTCTCTAAAAAAAAAATAATAATAGTCTTCGCCCGTTGAAAGGCCGGAGAAACCCATTGTGGTAATTAAGAAAAAATGAGGCCCCATTCGGTATAGTTTCATCTTTTGAAACCCAAAATAGTGAAGAGCTCTCAGCTCGACCTTTTCCTAAAGATTCTTTGTGGGTTGAAAACTTAATGAAGATCAGTGGAGGTCTGAACTCTAAAAACACCAAATTAATTACCCTTATAAATTTGATAGAAATAATTTGTTTGTTTGTTTTTCATTTTTCTAATTAAAAAAATGAAATTAATTGAAAAAATTACATTTTTGTCACTAAAGTACAAGCAGGGTGTTTATTTAGATTATGAGATTTGTCAAAATTACATTTTTCCGGCAAAATTCGAAAAGTTTTTAATGATTTTTTACGGAAAATGGGTTGTGCTCAGTACATGCTTTCTTGTTTTTTGATATATCCACGAGTGTCCCTACACTCACACAAGGTGCGAGACTAATTTCATCCGGAGTGCGTGGTTATCCCTCCCAACAAGTGCTTTCCCACAGGTTTGAATCCTGACCGTACAGAGGTCACTCAACTGATTTAACTCAAATAAATCTTATCACTTGAGTTATACTATGTTGGTCTCAGTATATGATTTTTAATGAATATATTTTCGTCATTTCATTATTTTACTAATTTTTTTCCCTAACAACAATTCAAACGAATAATTGTTAAGAGAAGATGTCTAATGCTCAGTGGAGTGGTAAAATAACAAAATATTCCTATTAAAATGTCACGTGCCGAGCAAAAATCATTTTCATCAAAAAAATATTAACAATGCTTTTAATTTTGCTAAATCAAAACAAATATAAAATTTAGCGGCCTAAATATACAAGTTGACAAATCTCAAGATCGCCTAAATATACAAGTTGACAAATATCAAGATCCGACACTCACCAATAAGAACTAAAGATATCCAAATTAATCTCTACAATCCTTTTCTTTTTCCTTTCTTTGTTGGTATATGAATTAATGGGCTTAATGCCACATATTGGGCTTCCATGGACCAATAAATGTTGCCGTCAGTTGTCGGGCCACACTATCAGGCCCGATTCATATAAGCCCATAAAGTAATGGGTTGCTGCTCCCTTCCAAATTATGGGCTGGGCAATGGGCAGCATGGGCCACAAAATCATTCAATTATTTTGTTCATCAAGAAAGCCCAATATTCATTTTGGTACTATGTTTAATATTTGGGGTATTTTATCATTACTAATTCATTCTTATACCCATATAACCATTTAAATTTAGATAAAAATTTAATTGACATAGAGTAATTATTTGTTGGGACAATCGATGAGAGTTCCTCTATTTAAATTTTAATTGGTCAAAAGTCCTACATGCGGTAAAATTGTTTAATTTAGTCTCATTTGTTTTAAAAATGAGGAAGTCTTACTCACGTAATAGCCATTCGCCAGTTACATGTAATTACTTTGTGTGTAATATTATTGTATTAGTTACAGGTAGCTAATTTTTT
Organism: Eucommia ulmoides; assembly: GCA_016647705.1. Lineage (NCBI taxonomy): Eukaryota > Viridiplantae > Streptophyta > Magnoliopsida > Garryales > Eucommiaceae > Eucommia > Eucommia ulmoides. The sequence goes on along the minus strand of CM028339.1, from coordinate 703,667 downwards.
TTTTCTTTCAGTTACATGTTCCAATAATATGTAATTTTTTAGTTACATGTTTTGATATGTAACTAAAAAATTTAATATTTTTCAGTTATATATTTCAATAATATGTAACTTTTTAGTTACATGTCTCTGATATGTAACTAAAAAGTTTATATCACAAAATATTATACATATATATGTAATTGTAACATGTAACTAATATTATATAAGTACATGTAACTAAAAATATCCAAATATGTGTAAAAAGTAACAATTATGAAATTGTAACTAATATTAGTTATATGTAACAGAATTTACTATAAAAATCGAATATATTTACTAAAAGATTCTCTACAATTCCTGCAATATTCTTACAATTCCTACAATGCAGGACTAAAACACAAATGAAATCTAATTTAAAGGACTAAATCAAAATTTAATAACACAAAACGACTTTTCACTAATTAGACTTAAAAAAAGGGATTTTCACCAATTTTCCCTTATTTGTTTTACAGTAATATTTACATCCTCCATTCATTATGTTATTATTGACATTGTTACTGTATAGTAACATTTGCATCCCTTCATTCATTATATTACTATTAATATTGTTGTTGGGCAGTAACATTTGCATTCCCTTATTAATTATGTTACAATTGATGTAATGAGAGAATATGTATTTGGATTTATCTTAAATAATAAATATTTACTAAATTGCCATTATTGACCATAATGAACATTTTTTTTTTTTATATACCTACGAGTGTTTCCCTATCCATATAAGATGAACGACTAACTCATTTGGGATGCGTGGCTGTCTCTCTCAACAAATATTTTTCTGTAAGCTTGAATTTCTGATCTTATAGAGATCTCTCAATTACTTTAGTTCAAGTGTATCTTGCCACTTGAACTACACCTTACCGGTTCTCATAATGAACACCGATCCTGATTAGGGAAAAAAATAAATAAATCAAATTTTAAGACATAAAAACAGGGCACGTGATGCCTACCTACTAATTTCTATGTCTTATTGGCTAACGTGATGCCTACCTACTAATTTCTATGTCTTATTGGCTAACTGTTAATGACACTTTGTTCCCATCTAATTTGACTAAATTGCACTTTTTACCTTCATATTATCTCGGTAAGCATCTCCAATAAATGTACAATAAGGTGCGCCAAAAATTTTAACGACTATTTTTTTCATTCAAACTTAAAGCTCCAACAGATGTATCATCTGCTGTGCCAAAATAATATACCCCTTAACTAAGCCGTATTTGCGACAAGTCACAGGTTTAATGGAAAATTTGGAGGAAAAACTATTGGAGTTAGTTATTATTTCGAATTAAAGTGTGACGGTTATATTTTTTCATTAAAATTAACGATCAAACCTCAAACTATTTTTTTTTTTCCCCTTTCCTTATTACTTCGGGTCAATGAAAAGGATACATTTGTCATCATGTAAAATATTTTTTTAATTATTTAACTGTTACACTTAAATTTATCTAAAGTATAAATGAGATAAGTGCTTATTAAATTATGAAAAAAATATATTTTAAATCCTCTAACTATTGACACGTTTCTAAATAGTTCTTCTAAGTTTGCGTGTTTCATTTTAGACCCTTTATGCATCAACACGTTTTTAAATGGTTATTCTGTAAAAATTTCGTCCAATGTAACAGAATGAAGGGACAAAATAATAATTTTACATTTTAAAAATTTTTTAATCATTTTTTCTTTTTCTTCTCCATTTCTCTCTCCTGCTCAAATCTCTCTCTCTCTCTCTCTCTCTTTATATATCTCTCCCTCCCCCTCTCCACCAAAAAGCGCAACAAGGGTTGCTTTCCGATGAGGAGGGGGAGAGGGAGGGAAAAAGAGATAGAGAGTGATGAGCGGGAGAGAGAGAAGAAAAAGAAAAAAAAAAGTAATTAAAAAATAAAAAATATATAAAATTACTAATTTGTCCCTCCATTCTTTTATTTTGGAAGAATTTTTTGACAAAAATGACCATTTAAAAACGTGTTGATACGTAAAGGGTTTAAAATGAAACACGCAAACTTATAAAGACTACTTATAAACGTGTCAATAATTAGAAGGTTTAAAATGTACTTTTCCCTTAAATTATTATAGGAGTGTATCTCAAAATTTATAACATAATGTATATGTATCTAGTCTTCCTCGTGGAAGGTCTAAAATTCAACTCCTTCCTAACGTACCAAAAAAAAAAAAAAAATGTTATAAGAGTGAAAAAGTGTAATTCATTCCAACCACTTAAAGTGTCATTAACCAACAAGGGGTTTCATATTTTAATCACATACTTCCAAGATAATCCCCTTATGACAGGATAGGATTAACAAAATAATTATTACTAATTATTAATTATGTGTGGGGGCAATTAAGGAAGAGTGGATTCCAAGAAAGTTCCTCCCATTGAATGAAGAAGAGGTTCCAGGGGAGCACCACGTGGTTGCCTCGTGACATGCACGTTCAAAACCTAATCCCAAGGACTCCCACATTCAATGCTCTGTTGACCATCACCCCCCAACTTATTTATCACGCCTATAATTGAAAAATGGGGTCGGCTATAATACAGTCGTCCTTTTAGCTGTATTGAATACAATCTAAAAAGTTATAAGATCGACCCAAATAAATTACAAGATATTTCATTGAGAACTTGTAACTTTACAGGTTACAAGTTTTTTTCCGAAAAGTTACAAGTTCGTCTAAAAACTTGTAACTTTTTCAACTAAGCATTGTAATTTTCGGCGGGCTGTACGATACAACGGTTGTATCGTAGTTTTTCCCTTAAAAAAAATCTACTTAGATCAATTTTTTTTTAAAAGTTACTTACATTAATGAAGGAGAATAAATAGATGAGTTGAATAAAAAAAAAATTTTTTATGAGAATTTTGTGCTTTAAAATATTAGCACTCTACGAAATTAAAATTTTAGTCGATGCAATATATGCGCTATAATATTATTTTCAGAAATTCAAAGTTATTTTATTTTTTTCATGTAAAAAATTATAGTGACTTTTATGTCAACGTATATGTACGGTGGTCTTGGGATTCTCTCAACCTTAAAAGTTAGTTAATGAAATGAAACTTTTCCTCGCATTTATTTGATCAACAGTTTTTTTTCACATATGATGTAGAATAAACCCAACAATCTCCTCTCACACATTGGTCATTTGATTAGCTAACTCTCGATCAATATCTTTCTCTATAACTATCGGGCCAGAGATCATCAGTCTCTTTTACATCCGATGTGTGATAAACCCAACATATAATAATTTTTGAACTTTTAACAATAATTTTGAATTTTTAAAATAATTACTGTGGTTTGTGAAATGCATGAACTAAAATTTTAATTTTCGTGCGTTGTTAACAAAAAATTTATATCTTATACCCATTTAATATATCTACTTCATTAGTTTATTTATTTATTTATTATTTTTTATATTTATAAATTTAAAAATTACAGTGCCTCCAGATTAGGAAATTCTTAGTATAAAATAAATTAGGACAATTTTTTTAGGATTACCATTTATTTGAGAAAAATGGATAGATATAGATTGAATTATTAATTTTTTAGAGAAAGAAAAATCCCCTTTAAAAATTCCACCTTCACTTTGAAGTGAAGACAATTAAATTAAATTATTATTTTTTATATTATTTAAACATATTATTTATAAATTAAAAAAAAATTTAATATAGCATTTTCGAACAATACGGCCGTAGAGAGTGAATATAGAATTTTCCACCACCGAGCGCGTAGATCAGCTAGTGAGGTGCTATTTTAACTTAATCAAGATCCTTAGTTCAAGAATTGGGAATGCAGCCATGTTAAAACTCTGTAGGGAAAGCTTTGCCGTCCTTGTAGTCCGACCCTGCTCGATCCGGATTAGTCGAAACCCAATGTGATTATCGGATATCGGAGTGAAAACAACAACTTGGAGTGCAAATAGAAATTATAGGGTGGAAATAGCAGTTTTTAAATAAAATGAAATACGTAGAGGAGCAATACGGCAAACGTTAGTTTTGTTTGTTTGTCGTTTCGATATTTTATCCAGTAAGAGCGTGGGACCCACGAACCGTGTGGGCGCACGTGAGCAGATCCACCGTTTCTCTCTCAATAATTTGGGCGCGTGGGCCCACATCTTAGCTCCCATACGCTGCCCCGTCCTTCCTTTGTCTGCTGCCCGTAACCAATGATGCCAACTGGCACGTGCATATCGCCGTTGGCATCACCACCTCATCATCTAACAACTTAAATTCAAAATTGCTATTGCCACTCCCATAAACGCTATTTTCACTCCAATTATATAAATATTATTTTTTTGTTTAATAATAATAACAATATATTGTACAAATGATTAAGCGAAGGAGTTTTGAACACTAGACTTCTCGGAAGTTTTATCCAGGAAGTGATTAATCGAGATGCTCGTAAACTGGTGTCCTTCATTCAATCAGGGTTCGACTTTTCTGGGGAGCACTCCGGAGATTAAACCTTGAATTTTATTATGAATGCACCAAGCCGATATGAGAGAATGCGCTCTTAAAATTGTCTGGTGAGCTGATTAGTCGAGGTGCATGTAAGCTAGTGTCCTCCATTCCTTGTCAACCAGGGTTCAACTTTTTTAGAGAGTACTCCAGAGATTAAACCTTGAATTTGATCATGAATGCACCAAGTCGGTGTGAGGAAGTGCGCCCTTAAAATTGTCTGGTGAGGTGATTAGTCGAAGTGCACGTAAACTGGTGTCCTCCATTCCTTGTCAACCAGGGTTCAACTTTTCTAGGGAACACTTCGGAAAGTAAATCTTGAATTCGATCTTGAATGCATCAGGGCAACATGAGGGAGTGTGTCCTTAAAATTACCTTGTAAGGTGATTAGTCGACGTGTACGTAAACTGATCCGAACACACCTTATCGTAAAATAAAAAAAATAAAAAAAAAATTTCAGAAAGATATTAGATAACCGTTAGACTACAAAATTTGAGTTAAATATTAATGAGAGAAAAGTGCATAATTTTGAGTGTCAATGCAATTTCCATTATTTTATGGTGCCAACTTGTATTATGTAAAGGAAAATGCCATTGACACCCTCTAAATTCTAATTGGGTTTTATTTATTTTTAATAATAAAGTAAAAAGTAAAATTGAAGTGCAAGCAAAGGCATTAATAGTCAATTCGTTTAGCCAGTCTTTTTTATTTTTATTTTTTTTAATTACTATCTTTATAATTAAATTTCTTCATTATTTTAATTAATTTACGCTCGTTAAAGAGTTATATATCATTTATAGTCGACTACAAACCGTTGGATATAAATTATATAGTCAATACTATTTTATATTATTCGATATTTTTTTTTTATAATATTATAATTTCAAGTATTGTTTGATAAAATGTGTCTTTGAATATTAAATTAAATATGTTTTAAATTTTAATAATGATTAAAAGAAATGAGATCACAGACGTTTTGATAGCTTATATTCTAAATGTTTCTAGTCAGGTCGAACTGTTAAAACGGGTTTTTAACTATTAGTGTGAGACATTAAAACAATCATATATATGAATATTCGAGTATGCAATAAATGAATTATCTCTCTCAGCAACGAGAGAGATTTATTATGTAATTAGATTTAATCTAATTCAATAAATACCTTGGTCAGAGCAGTGTGACGATTCGGATTTCAATTCGTGTCACAAACAAATTATACTGTCAATCAATATACATATGATTGAATTATGGGTTTTTAACTTCAATCCATATTGTGCTAGTTCTTTCGAGAATACGTATAAAATAGAAAAATCGTATAGTGTAAAAATTACAACTGATGATATTCTCTTGGTGATTTTTACAGTCAATTGTATACAACCGTGATATGTGGGTAGAAGTGAATCATAGTTAGTAGAAATACCGAAAAGGCAAATTTGAATTTTTTTTAATTTTAATTAATTAATTGTTTCTATTGTGCTTTTGATACGAACCAAATCAGTAACACACAAACGGAGAATTTAAGTTTGAATAATCCTTTAGGGGCGACACTATACACAGGCTGCCACTATTTTTATTTTTATTTTGGCTTTTTTAGTTTCGATTTTTACTACCACCAAAACTCAAATTTGAGCCATCTTAAATATCCAGATTTAGAATCAAATTCTTAAATAATTTGCAGGTACAATACATACGGAGTTCGTCATGCGCATACTGTTGGTGCTGAGACATTTGTGTCGTTTTTCAAAGTATCGAATCAAAGCTCGTTTCACGATTAGTTCGCGCCGCTCTCTAAAGAGACAATTCAAATCTTACATCGGGTGTTTGTTGTCAAATTTTTGACCAATCAATGTGGGACCAACCTTGTTTGTAAGATAAGTACATATGATCCTCTCTTCTTAATTTATTTTTGGCCTCTCAAGCTCTCAAGAGTTATGATGATTCATGGGATATAGCTGGTCTTGTTGGTTCATTTGTCTAAACATAAGATTCTTAACCATAATAATATTATGATGAAAATCTGGAATTTTTTTTTTTTTTTATACAGTTCACGCGCTACAATAATTTTTTTTTTAGAGATTCAAAATTACTGCATTACATGAAAGTCTCTGCAATTTTTTCATGTAAAAAATTACAGTAATTTTTATATCGTCCAGTGCGACATTGAATTTTAATGGTCATCAGGTCAGGAGCATTGCAATCATTGAGCAGTTGCTCAAAGTAAGAGTCAATAAGTGAATTTTTTTCAATGATTAGCAGAAAGGTTTTGTTGGGAGTTATAGTCATCAAAACGTGATTATTGAATACGATGAATTACTAAAGGTTCGTTTGGTTGGGTGGAAAAAATATAAAAAAATAATTAAATTATTTAAAAAATATTTTTTTAATAAAAATATTATTCTCTTATTTAAAAAAATAAAAATAAAAAATTATCTTCAATTTTATCTGAATTCTGAAGGGGCAATGATAGATGGGCCCACTTATAATCTTTCTTGTGTCATTATGCCCCATCTCTCTTCTACTTGTTTCTTGTTATGATTTCAGTGACGTAAAAAAAAAAAAAAAAAAAAAAAAAAGCCTTTGAATTTTAGTTTTTAAACAAAAAAAAAACAATGATTTGAGTTATAACCATTTTTTTTCGAAATTAAAATTTTAACTCATTCAATTTAAAGGATATTATAATTTTTTTTAAAATTCAAAATTACTGTAAAAAATATAAAAATCATTGTGTAACATAAAAATTATTTTGTAATTTTTGTTGAATTTATGCCACGTGAAAGAGACTGGTGGTTAGGTTATAAACGTGAGGAAAAACCTCACTCTATAAGCTAATTTTTGAGATTGAGAGAAATCCAAGATCATCCTACACGGGTTTTGGAACCCAAGTTACAATAACTCCGGTCCAATAGCAACAAAAGGAGAAACTGGTCGAGGATTAGCCGACAAAAAACCCGATATGTGAAGAAGAAATTATTGTGTTTATCCCATATCAGACATAAGAGAGATTAATGGGTAAAATAGTAAATTTAGATAGTACATATTTTTTATTTTTTTTTAATATACACAAAATATTATTTTCTCTCCCTTTATATACCTCCAACCAAACATACTAAGGATAATGATTTTCCCTCTACAAATGATAATTTTTTTTATTTTTTTTTCATTTCTCTTTTATTTTTATTTTTCTATCCTTAGGGTTTGTTTGGTTGGAAAGATGAAAAAAGAAAAAGGAAAATATTTTTATCCTTTGTGAAAGAAAAATTATTTTCCTTAGGTTGTTTGATTGAAGGTATATAAAAGGAGGGAAAGTAATATTTTATGTGTATTAAAAAAAAAAAAAAAAAGATAAAATATACTCATATAATTTACTAATTTACCCCTATATATTACAAAAGAAGAATCTAATAGAGGTATAATGATAATTTTAATATATTTTCTCTCTAACTCTATCATTTTTTCCCCATATTTGGAGGGTAAAAAAAAAGGGTGGAAAAGGGTTTTTTTTTTCTTTTTTTTGTCTTTTTCTTTTTCATTCTCTACTCTTACCAAATAATTTTTATTTTTTTTATCCATTTTATTTTTCACCCAACCAAACATACTCTTACTCTCATGCCGGAGGGATAGCTATAGATGAGCTCCAATCAATTTTTGTATAGGTATTTGTTCGGATTCCAAATAAATTACAAATTATCTAAAAAAGTAAAAGGATGGTATTTTTTTTAGAAAGAGAAAGAAAAAAAAAGAAAAAAGATTTTGACTTTAAAAATTAAAAAGTCATGGGGGGATTTTTAAGGAATCAGAAGGGGGAGGGGGAGACAGAAAACGACAAGTGGTAAATAAGGAAAGGGACGTTGTAGTTGTCGGGTAGCATCTCCGACAAAACCCGCCAGTCAATTTGGGACCCACGTGTCGCCCACCCGCGCGTGTTCGCTCGATAGCTCTTCCTCTCTGTCTCCTCCACCCAATCCAATCCCCCCCTCCTCTCTTCTACTATTTACACATTCCACCCCCCTCCCAACTCCCATCTTCATGCATCTATTATTAGAGCGGCAACCGGATTGTCCGTTTTTCTTGTCAATCATGATTTATTTATTTTTTTAGAGTATTTCAAAAATTTAATCCATCAAATTGATGTAGAAGAATGCGCTTTTAAAATTGGTCCTGAAAGATGATTAGTTGAGATATGCGTAAACTGTCCCGGACACATTTTATCGTGATAAATAAAAAGTGGTGGAGCGACCTTCTATGATTGGTCTAAATTAAGGGTTCACTCTTTTCATAACCCAATCAAGTGTTTCTTTGGAGCACACGTGGGTCTTCAACGACTTTCTTTTTATTTCTTAGATTAATTCATTCTTATATCCATGTAGTCATTTAAATTTAAAGAAAAACTCAATTGACATATAATAATTGTTTGTTTGCTGTATAATAACATTTATATCTTCAATTCATTATATTGTTGTTAACATTATTGTTGTACAGTAACATTTACATCCCCCATTCATTACGTTACTAATAATATTATTGTTGGGTAGTAACATTTTCATCCCCATTTATTATGTTGCAATCAATGTAATGAGAGAATATATATTTGAGTTTATCTTAAATAATAAATATATAAGTGGTGTTTTCTCAATATAGACTTGCAAGTGGTGACCCATTTTAATTTTAATGGTAAAAGTGAGGTTCTCTCTAATTTTTTCCATTTCTTATTTAATCACCCTAAAAATTAGGGTGTTTTGGTGATAAGTTTCTTAGTTTACTCTTAATTTAAAAAAAAAATCTCATAGCTAATTACAACTTGTGTTTTAGTACCCCGTAATAAAAAAGACATAAGACCCAATACACGCATCTGCACTCGTGCAGTTACATATAACTATTTGATGTAACAAATATGATTGTAATTTGTAATATGTGATTAATTTGTGTGTAAAAAATTATTAGATGTAACAAATATTACACAAATACGTGTAATTTGTAACATATAACTAATATTATACAAATACATGTAATTAATATTAAACTAATTTCTCTGTGTAATATTTGTTTGATATCACAAATATTACACAAATACATATAGTGTGTAACTAATATTACATAAATATATGTAATATACTTAATTATTAAGTTGTAACTAATATTTACTATAATACGAATTTAATCACCAAATTATCTTTACATCCTCGCGCAATACGTGAGTACATATAGGACTAATACGCAAGTAAAACCTAAAACGCTGGACTAAACCAAAACTTATATTTTAAAACGGACTAACGACAGATTACCTCTATTATTTGGGACTAATCGCCAATTATCGCTAAAAATTAATATCTAATAGTCCAAGCAGCGATCATAGACCTTCGACCGATTTCATTTTAGCTAAAAATGAGATCCATCAATTATTTTAGAGAATTCTCCATAATCTTCAGGTTCATTTTGTTCTCGTTCTCTATTCCTTTTTTAGCAAGAAAATTCATACAATTATTGATCTTTGTAGATGTGAACTGAAGAATGTAATTGTTTAGGATTTAACAATTTTGATTGATTTCAGTTACTTAAACGTAGTTCAATATATCCCAAAACTTGTAATTTAGTAAATATATATATATATATTTTTATAAAAGATCTAGAGTTCGTACCCCTTCTCTTCCTTTACTAAAAATAAAAATAAAAAATGTAATCCAATGTGAGGTGAGAGGAGTGCTTCGGACAATGCAACTATACATTAAATTTATCTACAAAAAAGCCACTTGCTTTATGCATGCTTACATCCACAGGCACTCACTTTTTTATGCTATAAAGTTTAAATAAAGGATTCTTACTGAACACTACACAAACTTATAATTTTATTATTTTTTTAGAAAATTATAAATTAATACAATATATAAAAGTTGTTTTAATTTTTTAATTAAAAAAAAATTGTAATAAATGTCTCGCATGAGTCCAAAATTTTAATAAAATTATTAAGTTTTTCAAAAAGTTATTATATCCGGTGGGTTATATGAACTGTATTATATTATTAAAAGTATAATTATAATTTTTTTTATCTTGTTGAAAAACTCTTCCTCATTTTTCTTTCCTCCTCGCAAAGAATGAATAAATATTGTGTTTGGTAAATGAGAAAAATAATCATTTTTTGCTTTTTTTGTCTGCTTTCGTCCGCCCAAAAGTGGGCTGAAAATGGAAAAAAATTAGTTGAATTGTGAAAAAAGGTAGCGAAAATATAATTATGCGTTTTATCTAGACACATGTAGTTCGTTCATTTCACACATGGGGGTACGATTGCAAATTCAATGAATGTATAATTTTTTGAAAAATTTGGTGAAAGGTCCCATTCAATAAACCATCACTCTGCGGGATTCTGTAACAGTAATTTTTTAACATATAACATAGTCCTTAAAAAGTAATTTTTTTAATCTTGGGATCTTTCAACAAGATTCCCTAATTTTTTTCTTTTCATTTTTATTTTATTACCAAATATAGAATATTATATTTTCTTCCTTTTTGATCCTTCTAACCAAACAACACTAACGAAAATATTTTTTCTTTCACAAAAGATAAAAATATTATCATTTCATTTCTTTTTCTTTTTTCACTTCCATTCTTCCAACCAAATGCAACCTAATTGGTGTCAAAAAAAATTATTAGAAAATTTTGCTTTTTTCTTCTTATTTTTCTTTTTATTCAATTTTTCCTCCAATATCAAATGATTTTTTTTTTTTCATTTTTTTAATCCATAATTTTGTTTCCTACATATATGGGGGAAAGGAATTAAACTCTAGACTTTCCACAAAAAAAGATAAACTAGATATATACTAGATTACAAGTCTTGAGATAGCCATTGTCGTCCGGCCGTTGCCGTCGCTGGAGCACCGCCGTCCGGCCGTCGCCGGAGTTTGAGCACCGCCATCCGGCCGTTGCCGGCGCCGGAGTATCGCCGGCGGGCCGGCGACGGCGCCACTGCCGTCCGGCCAAAACAGGAAAAAAAAAATTAGGATAAAATCGTTACCACAATTCTCTTCCCAAAAAAAAAAAAATTATCGTTACCAAACGCGATTTTACTCCCAAGAAGAAAATAAAATTTCTATCCCATTCCTATCCTACTGCTGGAATGGAAACAGAAACGGTTACCAAACACCACCTAAACTTTTCACAAAAAAATAAATTAGATATCCACTAGATTACAAGTTTTGAGATAACCAATGATTTTTTTCAGTTCACCCTAAATGATATTTTTGGGGTGCAAGTGGATTTATTGGATGTGGCAATGGTGTTTTCTTTTTGAATGAAGTGGTCCTAAGTTTGGAATCTAGTAGTTGGAGATTAATAAAAAAAATTGCAAGTTGGTCCCTTGTGAAATGAGCTTTTTATAAACAAATCTGATTAAGAGTAGGATCTGGTTTAACCCTAATTAATTTCTCTTTTTGCTTTTTGTAGCATCTAACCCAATCCAAGCAAGATTACACGTGCACATGCGTGCCATCAACACAAGATTCAAGAAATTAGAGGACCACTCTGCTATTTATCTAAAAACAAAAGCAAAAACAAAAACAAGATCAAAACTTTGAGTCTTTCCAAAAACCCATAAATTATAGGAGAAATTTGTCTAAAAGTTGCATTCCATAAAAATACTACTTTTATGGAGTCATGTAACAATGATTTTTTTACACATGAGATGGTCCTTAAAAAGTTATTTTTAAAATCTTGGGACCTCTAAAAAAAATTTCTTAAATAATACTACTTTTAAATTGCAGCAATGCCAGTTGCCTAGCACAAATTGTCACTTTGGTTGTCACTCAAGTGATAAGATCCATTTAAGTTAAAGCAGTTGAGAGGCCTCTGCAAAGTCATTAGTTTGAATCTGCGGAAAAACACTTGTTCAAAGAGAAAACCACGCATTCCGATCGAAATTTGTCTTATACCTTATGCGAGTATGGAGACACTCGTTGATATACCGAAAAAAAAAAAATTGTCACTTTGGTGTTAGTACTATAACAATGATTTTTTTACACATGAGATGGTCCTTAAAAAATTATTTTTGAAATCTTGAGACCTCTAAAAAAATTTCTCTAAATTATACTACTTTTAAATTGCAGCAATGCCAATTGCCTAGCACAAATTGTCACTTTGGTTGTCGCTCAAGTGATAAGACCCATCTGAGTTAAAGCAGTTGAGAAGCCTCTGCAAAGTCATTAATTTGAACCTGCGAAAAAACACTTGTTGAAAGAGAAAACTACGCATTCCGATCGAAATTAGTCTTACACCCAATGTAGGTGTGGAGACACTCGTTGATATACCCAAAAAACAAATTGTCACTTTGGTGTTAGTACTATTTTTTTTTTTCATTTTATATAAGGGCAGACGAAGATGTAAAAACTAAAACTAACGCGTCTAACCTAGCAGTTATCTAATGTATTTTTCTATTGTAAGGTCTAATGTTTAAAATCTTTACTCCAACTATTTTAGGGTAAAATCTATCTATCTATCTATCTATCTATATTTTAAATTTGGCTACGAATTTCATACTATTTTCCGAAGCAGTTATTTACTCTTGCACCCGAGATCATTCTCTAAGTGAAACATGCCTGGTACAAGGGGGAAGTTTTGCACACGCGCCTGCACATGCGCAGTTACATGTTACAATTTTGTGAGTAAAATTACTGTATTTTGTAACATGTAACAACTTACTTTTTTTTTCTTTTTTTTTCTTTTTTTAACATGTTACAACTTTATGTATAAAATTTTGTTAGATGTAACAAAAATCACACAAAATATATGTAATTAGTTACATGTAACTAAATATACACAAATACATGTAACTAATATTAAACTAATTTGTGTCCAATATTTGTTAAATGTCACAAAATATTACACAGTTATATGTAATTATAACATGTAACTAATATTATATAAGTACATGTAACGAAAAATACAAAGATATATGTAAAAAAAAATAACAATTATGAAATTATAACTAATATTCGTTATATGTAACTAATATTCACTATAAAACTCTTGTAATATCCCTACAATTTTTGCAATGCGGGACTAAAACTCAAGTGAAATTCAACTTAAGGAACTAAATCAAAACTTAATACTAAGAAATGATTAATCACAGATTACACCCTAAAAATATGATTAATCGCCGATTTTCCCTTAATAAAAAACTTAAATTAGCTAACTAATTATGTTGATTTTAATTTACGTGTTTTTTTCTATATAACACAAGTAAATTTAAATAAATTACAAAATTAATTCATAAAATAAGATTAATAAAGTTTGAAGAGCCAAACAGACGTTGAAGCAATTTGATTAATGAAGGAATAAAAAAATGATATAAACAAAGAGAAACAGCTGGAACACAAATCTGGATCTAAATGAAGATCAAATTTTTGGAGTTTACTTGCCAACTTAAAAAATGAAGACTTAGGAAAAGACTTGGTATCATATGTTTTTTTCCCGGTTTTTGTCCGGATTAACTTACGCACACCTCTATTAATCACCTCACCAGACGATTTTAAAAGCGCATTCCTCTATATCACTCTGATACATTCAGGATTAAATTCAACATTTAATTTCTGGAGTGTTCTCCAGAATAATCGAATCCTGGAGTAATACTATCATCATCACACAAATTAAGATATATAAATACCCATTTGTCAGAATCCCATGTTTTGTTTTTCAAATGACAAATTGAAGCTTTATATATTTACAATCTTACAACATGGTAAAACAATCCCCTTCTTGCCCTTTTTTTTTTTTTTTTTTTTTTTTTTTTTGTGTGTTTAATTGTATTGTACAGACACCATTTCATTCAGTGGGAAGCAATTTTGGGAAAGAAAAGTGGAATAGACAGGATTTTTGAATCCCTCTGTGTCTGTGTGCTTAGGAGGCTGCCTTGCCCTGCCTTTATTTGGACACTGAAAATGGCTTCTTTCCTAGTTTTTTTTCCAAAATCTGCATGACATCAAGAGCATGATTTAGAACGCATGTAAAAATTTAAAAATTTAAATTATGTGCAGCCAAACGCTCCCTAATTACCTGATCCTCGCCGTCGCGAGTTGCTGTAAGAAACCGATTTTCGTTGGTGAAAAAAGCTGCAATTTTCAGCTCCAAATTTGCCATTTTTATGCACCTCCAAATTAACAGGACAAAACCAAGCACCATTTTTGCCTAACACTAAGAATACACAACTAAAAAAGAAGAAAGAAAAATCGACATTGCTTTGTTCCTCCTCTTTGCCAAAATTTTAGTCCCGGGGAAAAAGCCGATAAAATTCATTGCTTCCCCGGCTCGATTTCCTCTTTTATACTCATTTCTACACCTTCGACCACGTTGAAACACCCTTCCTCTGCTCCAATGGTGGAAGCCGAATCGACCCCGCACCCCGTTTGGATCTCCTTAAACATCGTCATCACCTGAATCATCGTCGGCCTCTTCCATGACCGATCGTCCAAACAAGCACAAGCCACCTTCAAATGCTCTAATAACTCGATCATCAAACTCGGATCCTCCTTTGTCAATTCCCGATCGAAAACGTCGCTTATTTTCATCTTGGCGTGCTGTTTCACCCACCCGACGAGGTTGTTGTCGCCAAAATCGGCTGAATCGGTCGGCTGTTTCCCGGTCAGAAGCTCGAGCAGAACCACGCCGTAGCTATAAACATCCCCTTTTGTTGAACACCGGAAGCTCTGGTAATATTCCGGCGGGACATAGCCGGGAGTGCCGGCTAAAGTGCTGACACTCAGGTGAGTGTCCATGGCGCTCATCAGCCTCGCCATACCGAAATCCGAAACTCTTGCTTCGAGATTTTCGTCTAACAGGACGTTGCTGGACTTCATGTCTCTGTGTATAATATGGGGGATGCAGTTATGGTGAAGAAAAGCTAATCCTCTGGCAGCTCCAATGGCGATCTTCCTCCTCGCAGACCAATTCAGCTTGATTCCGATCTTTTTTCTATCGTGAAGAACGTCTTCCAAGCTGCCGTATTTCATGTATTCGTAGACTAATAGTCTTTCTTCTCCGACTTTACAGTAACCCAGAAGAGGGACGAGGTTTCGGTGTTTGATTTTTCCGATGGTTTCCATTTCGGCGGTGAATTCTCTGTCGCCCTGTCCGCTGACATGGATGAGTTTCTTGATCGCCACGACGCTTCCGTCTTTCAGTTGGGCTCTATACACGTCGCCGAACCCGCCGGAGCCGATGAGGCTGTCGTTGTGGAAGCCATTGGTGGCTTCAAGAAGGTCGGCGAAGGTGAGTTTCCGGAGAGGCTTCTCGAAGGTTGCGAGATTGATGCTTAGTGCTTCTCGAGCACTGGTTAGCTTCCAGTTGGTATGTCCGTTCGCCGAATTAGAGTGGTTCTCCATGTAAGCATCAAGAGCAGCTTCCTTCTTCTTCCTCCTCTTTCTGGTTTCGACTGCAACTATTATGATACCAAAGATGCAGAAGAGAGAGAAGAGTAAACCCATGGCGACGCTTCCGGCGAGCGAGGCCTGTCTCCGGTGTGATTTGCGCTGGTTTGGACTCGAACTCGGATCGGGTACACAACGGGGAAGTGGGTAACCGCATAGACCGGTGTTATTGAAGAATCTGAAATCCGGGAAAGTATCGAACGGAGCCGATTCCGGGATTTGGCCGGAGAGATTGTTGTTTGAAAGATCAATGTCTCCGAGCAAAGTGAGGCTCGTCAACGACGCCGGAATCGACCCGTTTAGCCGATTGAAGGATAGATCGAGAATGGCGACGTTCTTCAGACCTCCGAGATCTTCCGGGATAGGACCGGCCAGATCGTTATGACCCAGATTCAGTATCTGCAGATAGTACATGGAACCGAGCTCCTTCGGGATGCTTCCCGCCAGCTTATTGTAAGATAAATCGAGGAAAATCATGGAGCCATTGTGGTTGAATGTCGGCGAGGTGATTCCATGGTAAACCCTAGTGAAGTTGCAGGGGTGTCTTGTGGAAATTCTGTCCAGTTGTTCCGTTCTGATTCCTCCGAATTCGAGCAAGTTTCCGGCGCCGTGGCACTGTTTGCTTCCGTCGTTCTTGATGTACACGTACGGCTTTCCGGTGAGCAAAGCCAACGCGATGTTTCCGGATTGCTTGGACAGAGAACGCGGGATAGTCCCGTTCAAGAAATTGGTGTTGAGGTCCAACCAAATCAAGCGCTGGCAATCCCCCAGCTCCGCCGGAATGCTCCCGTAGAAGGAGTTGTTTCCCAGCTTCAGAATCGCGAGATTCGACAACTGACCCAGCGACGGCGGTATTTCGCCCGTCAACTGATTGTTCGACAGCGAAATCCAGTTCAGATTCGTACAGTTGCTCAAGCTAGCCGGAATCGATCCGGTCAAGTCGTTGAAGTCAAGAATCAAATTCTCAAGCGACTGCAAGTACATGAGCTCCGGCGGGATTTCACCATGAAGCTGATTCAACCATAGAATCAAATCCTTGAGCTTCGTCAGTGAACCCAGGCTATACGGGATTATCCCGTTGAGGAAGTTGAAGCTGAGATCGAGTGAAATCAACTTAGAGCAATTACTGAGAGTCGCCGGAATGGGGCCGGTGAAGCCATTGTTCTGAAGATACAGAACTTGCAAACTGTTTCTGGGGTCTTGACAAATCCCAGACGGAATCAACTCCGACAGATTATTAGAACTCACGTCTAAGGTTTCCAAATTCGTTAACTTTGACAAGGAATCAGGCACAGAACCCACGAATTTATTGAACGACAAGTCTAAAGTCTTCAAATTACTCAACTTGAGAAGGGTATCGATCGGTAACTCACCGGAGAAGTTGTTACGGGAAATTTTCATATGTTCCAGAGCAGAGCATGAGCTGAAGCTTTCCGGCAACGACCCAGAAAGATTGTTGAGCGACAAATCCAGCTCCACGAGACCGGAACACAAGTCCCCCGCCAGACGGGAAGGGATGAATCCGTGAAAATCGTTGCCGGAGAGGGAGAGAAACTTGAGGACACCACCGTTTGGCAGGGATGGTATTGGGCCGGAGAAATGGTTGTTGGCGACGTTCAAATAACTGAGCCGCGCGCAGCCGGAGAGTGAAGTGCTGATGTCGCCGAAGAATTTGTTGGAAGACAAATTGAGATAGTTGAGATTCAGGCAATCGCCGAAAGACGGGAACCCAGATGAGAAATTGTTGGCAGATAGATCCAAATACTCCAAATTCTTGCAATCGGCCACCGGTACATTACCGGACACCCTGTTACCCTTCAAAGAAAGGTGCCGGAGCTCACTGCAACCATTGGATAACAGCCACGGGACAACGTTTGCCTCGGAAATCTTATTATTGTAAGAAAGATCGAGAACTTTCAGGTTAAGATGCTGCAACCCTCTAGAATCCTTGACAGTGAAATCCAATTGATTCATGGATAGATTAAGAGAGTTCAAGCTCGAGCAACCAGAGAAGCTCGAAATATCGGAAATCGGACCGGAAATGGCATTTTCAGCTAGATCTATGTAGCTCAACATGGGGCTACACAGAGATTTCGACGCAGAGGAGAGTGAACCAGTAAGATTTGAGCTTTTCAAAACCAGGGTCTCCAGGTTAGGTAAAGCCATCAAGAAAGACGAAACAGAGAGAAAATCAACGTTTAGCTGAACGTTAGTCAGATCTATTGAAGCGACAGCAGAGCCGCCGTTGCACGAAACTCCGGTGAAATTACACAGGTTACTTCCGCGTGACCAATCACGGAGGAGGAGCTGGCTTTGTAGTGGAAGTGAAGCTTTGAACGACGCAAGCAATTGCGAAGCTCTGTATAGGTCATCGGATGAAGAAGAAGCAGAAGCAGCAGCTTGAAGAAACAGATAATAGAGCAGGAAGAACTTGGTCGAGATGAGAGAATGACGTTGAAGGCAATTATAAAGCTTCATCTTTAGTTTTGCGAGATGGGTTTTCTTCAAAAGATTAAGCTGCCATTAGAAAACCAGAAATAGAGAGAAAGAGAGAAACTGGGTTAGTCTTTTAGAGAGAGAAAGAAGACTAGGAATAGCGAGGGGAGTCAAAAGACGAAAGAAGGAAGGTGGGAAGGGTACATATTGCGAAGAGAATGGAGGCACAGCTGGTCTTCACATGCCATGTGACCCATCTTCCCTGTTTTCTCTCTCTAAAACTATATGTTTCTCTCTCTATAAGTATCTGCGTTTAATGACTCTGTGTCTCTCTCTCTCTAGACAATCTGTTTGTCTCTCTTTCTCTCTCTAGAGCTTCGAGACGTACGTGTGTAATTAAGCATGGATAGATCCATCACTGTCCATGGGTTTAAGGGGGAGATTCCATTGGAACTTTTAATTAATAATTGTCTTTAGTCATGATCACGAGGGTTAATTAAGGCCTTGTGATTAACCCAAAATCTGACTTATTTTTATTTATTTTCGTCTTTTTGTTTTTTTGCTTCTTCATTTAATAATAACTAATAATTAATAATAATTAGTAGCTAAGTAAATAAAAGGGGAAAAAATTGAGTGCACCCAGTTGGGCCCCCTGTGTGACCGTGCGGATAAAGCCTATTAATGGAAAATTCAAAGCTTTTATTTAAAGTGTGAAAAAATCTAATTTCATTTATTTTAAGACCGACGCAAGATCTACTTGAGTTATAACAGTTAATGTATCTCTACAAAGTCAAAGATTTGAGTCTACGAAAAAACACTTGATAGAGGGACATTCACGCATCCCGAACAAGATTAGTCTCACACCTTATGTGGGTGTGGGGACACTTGTGAATATAAAAAAAATATATATTTTTTAAATATTGTCAGTTGAATTGTAATTTTAGTCCGTTTAATTTTTAGATATTTAGAGTTACTGTCAAAAGTTCAAAAATTAATATACACCATAAAAATTATTTTTATTTTTTGTATAGAAAAATTACAATATTTTTTTGTATTACAATAATTTTGGAATTTTGAAAAAAATCATGCACCTCGAACGAGATTAGTTTTACACCTTGTGTACATATAGGACAATCGTAGATATACCCAAAAAAAATTATTTTTTATAAATTGTCAATTGAACTGTAATTTTAGTCCATATAATTTTTAGATATTTAGAGTTACTGTCGAAAGTTCGAAAATTAATATACACCATCAAAATTATTATAATATTTTTGTATAGATAAATTACAGTAATTTTTCTGTACTACAGTAATTTTGAAATTTAAAAAAAAATTATTGTAATATGCGGACTGTATGGGTTAAAATTTTAATTTTGTGGATTGTTTGCCAAAATTCTCTTTATTTTATTAAGTAATCAATTCGGGATTCCGAAAAGTGATATAAGTCCTGGGATATATATATTGTGTTTTCTTTTGGGTTGCTTTGTATTAACTTATGGGTTGTTATCTAATTCATTAATAAAGAGAACGAATTGGATCGACATAATTATAACGTCGTATTTTTAAGTAGTAGATATTGTGAGATCTCACGTCAAAAATATTAGAAAATATTCTTTTATATGGAAAGTACGGTGTGGATTACAACTTGTAACTTGGTTTAAACATTATGGGCAGCGTTAGCTCTATCGAAAAGTTATTAGACGGCATGGGACTTTATAAATTCATATCCAGATAAAAACGTGTAAATTAAGATAGAAATTTAAATTGTAAAATGTTATAATTAAAATTTTCTATCACACAATCCATATAAGTTTATGTCGAGATTTTTTTATTTTTTTTAAATTATTCAATTTTTTTACGACTCCAGATTTTTTGCGTTAGATTCATGTTTCACATCGATTATTTGAGAGTTTTCAGACCTGAGTTAAATATGTTGTTTTCGGTTTTTGCTTTTTGTAAGTGATTTCAACTTTTTTTTGGCACACTCTTTGAATTTGAGGTATTTGTTGCCTACAAGTTATTCTTTTCATGTGTTTTAAATGCAAATTTTCAAACATCAACCAACCACCAAATTTTATGGGACAATTTAGAAGTCTCATTTCCACAAGTTATTAATGCTTTGTTTGGTAGGATAACAAAAAATGGGAGAAAATAAACATAATGATTGAAAATGACAAAGGATATTATTTTCACATTCGATATTTGTATTAAAAATAATATTTTTATTTAAAAAAAAAAAAAATCGATACAATTTTTTTATGTTAAAATTGATTGAAAATTTGAATTTTTTGCCCCCTTGAAATATAGGGAAAAGGAATAAAAATGAGATTAATTTTGTATTTTAAAAACTTAAATTTTCACTTAAAATAAGCATTTTTCTTGGAAGGAGTAAGAGATTTGGGTGTCGCATCTTAATTTTTTATCAGATTTTTTTTTTTTTTTTTTAATTTTTAAGTTATAATATTTTTTTTAGAGGAATCCGCACATATGTAGATAAATCAAAAATGAAATTCTTTTGAGTTGTCAATTTATGTTCCAAAATTGAGTATATGGTCTACATTAAAATTCAAATCTTTTGTGTAACTCACAAACTGTCTACCCTAATCGAGTTATGTTTTTTCCTAAGCGTCTCATTGCCTGGGATATCATTCACCCTCGAGTTTTGGGACCCCGAATCCGTTTTAACTTGTTTAAGTGCAAATTTTTTAATCCTTCTCATAACTCACATCGCGGTAGTGTTTGCCATCAAGTCGTCCAACACCTATAAATACAAAGAGGCCAATACCAAGCAAAGATAATCATATTTTTACTCGGAAAAACTTTATCCAAATATTTCTACGTTATCTAAATCTATTAAATGTCAGATGGTAAATATAACGCCGACAAATTTATCCACAGTGCATTTTTAACAAACCCTAAAGGTGCGTTTGGTTGGATAGAAAAGAAAATGAAAAGAAAAAAAAAATGAAAAAAAAAAAAAAAATGTTTGGTATAGATGGAAAGTGAGAGGAAAAAAAATAGGAAAGAAAATGCACAATTTTCTAAGTAAATTTTTTACACGCAAATTTGAAAGGAAAATTAAAGAAAAAAAGTAAAATTACAATTATACCCTTAATAATAGAATTTTTAATTTATTTTTTTAATATACGAGGATAAAATACTAAATTACGAAATATTTTCAAATTTTTTTTTTCTTCCCCAAACAATATTAGAAAAAAATAATTTTTCTTTCAAAATAGATAAAAATATTTTTTTTTAAAATAAGTAGAAAAAAAAAATATGGATAAAAAATTAGAGGAAAAAGAAAATACAAAGAAAAATGTAAAATATTCGTAACAATAAATCAGAGAGAATGAATAAAATTACAATTATACCTTTTAAAATAAAATTTTTAATTTATTTTTATAATATACGAGTATAAAATAGCAAATTACTAATTATTTCCATTTTTTTTTTTATTTAACCAAATAATATTAAAAATAAAACTTTTAAAATAGATAAAAATATTATTATTATTATTATTATTATTTTAATTTTCCAATCATACCCTAATTTAGGCAGGTCCGGTGGCGGTGGGCCTAAACCTCTCTTGAATGATATGGTACGACTAGGCACAGTGGAGTACTGTGGGATGGGCCTACGGTGATCCATCCTTACCGTTGCCTTAACTTTGCCAATAGTTATCTTATCGTACATGTCTAGTCACTTTCTATTTGACCAAAATACCCCTCCACATCGATGATGCTATTATGGTGGCCAGGGACATAAAATTCAAACCCACAATCATAAATTCGTACTTGTAATAAAATATTTTTGTAGGGGTAGTTTGGTCATTCTGTCAAGAGTTTTTGTCCCATACGGTGGTCAGGAAGCCAATGGAAGATACTCGCACGTGTTACGTTAAAGGATGTGTCAGTTGATATTTCACAAAAAAAATAGCCGTCACTTTTGATACATAATGTGAACTTTGGTTAGTGTTCCCACTTTTCTTAATTTAATTGAGATGAGTTGAATTGAATTGGGTTACATTAAAAATTTTATTTCTTTTAAAGAACAGAATTGCGTTTGGTAACTACAATTTTTATTTTGTGCTGAAACAGAATTGTGTTTGGTAACGATTTTATCCTAAAACTATTTTGTTTTTTTGAGATTTTTTTTTTTGTTTTGGCGGCGATGGCGGCGCAGAGGTGGCCGGTGACGGTCGGTCGCCGGAGGCGTGGACGGGCGGTGGAGATGGCCCGCGACGGTCGCCGGACGGTACCCGACGGCGGTAGGTGGTGGTGGTCGGCCGGCGGATGAAGACGGAAATTGAGAACTTTGGGTTGAGTTTTTTGGACAAAAAAAAAAAATAAAAATTGTTTGTTTCTGATTTCTTTAGGATTTTGAGAATCAATTCTTATTTTTTGGATTGGGTTGAATTTTATGTTTGCTAAACGCGTTCCCAAAAATCAAACTCAAAATTTTTGGGTTGAGTTGGGTTGGGTTGGAATAGAATGGAAACACTAACCAAACGGACCCCAAAACTCCCACTCATAACTGATATAGGTATGAGAATTTTAATGGGTCAGATCGGGTTAATGATCCGACTCAAAAGATGTAAACCCGATATGTTATTTGGGTTGAGCATATCAGGTCCGTAGGGGAAAAAAGACTTTAACGGTCAATTATACAAACAAATAGGCCTCACGAGGAAGTCCATCAATGGGCGAACAGGTCAACCCTTGATAATCACATCTCCTATGCATACGGAGCGTTTCAACCCATTGACTGTAACGGTCCATATTTGATGGAAGCACCTTACAGATATCTCTACTTGGTTTAATAGAGAATATCATGATTATCCTAGCTTTTCCAGTCAGATATCTCTCTCATCAACTCCACGAGGAGCGAAAGTGACTCCCTAAATGGACCAACTTCATGATCAGTCTTGCGGATCGACTGCCTTTCATTCTTATTACCGCATATCTCAGAGTAATCATAAACATTTATGGAAATGGTGAGAAAGTCTATTAGTCGTTTTCCACAAACGACATCAATCTAATGATATCCCAAAATGGTTCATCAGGCATGTCACTCTAAGATCTGGAATATTTATTTTCTCTTAGTTCGTAAAACTTCCACAGCTCAAGTTCCTATAAAATAATACACTGCAAGTGGATCTGTTGACGTTGCACCTTCGTTGTGAGAATAAGTCGGGAGTTCCCAGGGAAGTTTGGCAGTTTGTGCTAGAAAAAGAGAGTGTACCCGGTCAGTTCCCCATGCGAGAGTTTACGTGCGTGGGAGGACATATTTGACAAGTCCTCCGCGAATCTCGACCTATTGCCACAATCGTGATGACAATTTCGAAATTAAGTGTTGAGGAGCCATTACTTAGGAGACGTAACGGCTCTTTTCTTATTAGGTGGAGTCATTACAACCGCTCCTACGTGGGACTAGCTTGGCATCACATCCCGAGGTCGTAACCTTGGACCGGTTGGCGTGTAAGGCATTTGGTTCGAGGTGAAGCGCTAACCAAGACGATGCTCGTTCTGAGGCGGGCATGTTGATCAATCCACACCTCATTGTAACTTCTCGTGCTTAACACATGCCTATGGCGACGGTTTAGACCCTGCCCGATAGGTCCATTAATTGGAGGAAAAGTGAAAATTTATAGTTTTTACAGTTAGATTTGGAATCTTCCTTCAATTATTTGGTGGGTGGAAAAAGGTGAATACTATTACCCATATTTGAATGAATTTAACCAACCATCCATGGCTCCTCTCTCTCTTATTTCTCTCTCTATATGTATAGGTGTATGTAAAAATGGGTCCCGTAAAAGATGTAGGCAATTCCCAAGTGACGGACGTGAGAGATGAAGGGCACTGAAAATATTTGGGTGAAGAAGAAGATGATGATGACGTGGAGGGCCCGCCACCTGCTATTCCACGTGCCCATGTCCTCCTTGCTGACGTGGAAACACACAGTTTTGATTGACCAATCACCACCGACAAAACAACCCACCAATTATTTTTGTCCCATACTCACACAGGGTGAAAGACTATCTCGTTCGGAGTATGTGGTTGTGTTTTTTCGCAAACTCGAACTCTTAACCTTACAGAGATCCCTAAGTGTGCTTTGCCACTTGAGTTAAACCTTGTTGATACCCATTAATTATCCATGGAAACCCACAAATCATCGTATTTACTTCACTAATCACTACAAGTTAGTGTTAATTAAATATTAAAAAAGTTTGCAAGACTATAAAGAGAGAGATGAGGATAATGGTAGGTGACGATGGCGATAACGTGAAATTTTTGTACAAGAGGGGAAAAAAATAGAGATTGAAGGTAGATGAGACGACGATTGATGTTAAAATATTTTCACATATAAAAATAAAATAAAATAATAATACTGATCACGCATTATCAAAATACTACAAATATCTAGCCGTAATAACATTTTAAAAATATATTTTTTTTAAATAATAATAATTAAAAAAAAATTTACATGTTTTACATCCCAATTTATATTTTTGTTGTGATTTGTAACTATTAAAAATAGATTGAAAGTGGTTGAGAGTGCGTTTTTAAGATCGCTCGAGAAAATGATTAGTCTGATCGCATATAAACTGATCTGGAAAAACTTAAAAAATCGAAATATTATAGTAAATAAATAGAACTTGAATAACAAACCCATCATAATAAAGTGGCACAAAAATAATAGTGGAGAGAGAGAGAGAAAGATATTATTTTATTTTTTTCCCAAAAAAAAAAAAAAAAAAAGTTGTCCCATTATTTACATTGGAATTATATATGCAGAGTTTGTGGAGAGGTTTGTATGGGGGAATGGACGAAAAGGAGGGAAGTGTAAGCATGGAAAAAGATAAGCCTAGAAATAAAATATAATAAAAAAAAGTAAAATTCACAACGAATATTTCAGAAAGTCCCGAATAAAACCACGTGTAAAAAAAAAAATTCATAAACGACGTGTGTGGATCTTGAACATAACTCTTTGATATTCACATGCAGTGCAGGTGAGACCCGAGTCTGATACTTGGATTCTCGAAAATTCTACTTAGGGCTCCAGGATGAGTATGAAGAACATTATTAGTGCTTACTACAACATTGTGAGTCTCAAATATGAAGTTTGGATACACACGAGACACCCAATCCTTGGGTTAATCGAGGATGAGCCAACGCATGTCTTGAGCTCGGACTGTAAATCTGGAAAGGAATTACATATTCAATATAACGGCCCATAACATCTCAATCCCGCAAATTTCGTGGATAGTAAAAGGACTGACCAAGATTTAGGGAAGACTTACCAAATAAATCATCACATGACGACAAAATACTAAGAGGAGATGTCAAACAAAGGTAGAAACAATTTTATAAGTTGATACTCGGTCGAATTTCCGCTAGATACTCTATTGATTCTCACACCGGAGATGCAATGTTGGCAGGACCACCTGCGTGTGTTCGGGCCAGTTTATGCGCACTTCGATTAATCACCTCACCGGACGATCTTAAGGGCGCACTTCCCTACATCGGTCTGGTACATTTAAGATTAAATTCAAGACTTAATTCCCAGAGTGCTTCCCAAAAGAATCGAACCCGGGTTGACAAGAAAAAGAACTACCTCACAACTTAAAAAACTCTAATGTGTTGAATTCACTATGCAGTTTTCGTTTTTCCATGCAAAACATACGATTAGAATATCACTTTAAAGCTCTAAAATAGGTGATCATTTTTTTGTGTAATTTGTTGATGAAACAAACAAAAAGAAATTGATTAATCACTTATTTTTTTTCAAAAGACATTTTTTTTTGTTTAATTATAATAACTGTCCATAGTTTGTTTTTTTTTTGTTTTTTTTTTTTTTCTAGTTTTACGATAAGGTGTGTCTGAGTTAGCTCATGCGCACCTCAACTACTCATCTCACTGGGCAATTTTAACATACATTCAAAAACCCTCAAAGCCACTAGAATGTATTCAACTAAAATCCATATTTTTTTTTATTTTTTTTTTTGGGTTTTATGATAAGGTGTGTCTAAGTTAACTTATGCGCACCTCGATTAATCACCTCGTCAGACGATCTTAAGGACACATTCCCTCACTTCGGCCTGGTACATTTAAAATTAAATTCAAAATTTAATTCTCGGAGGAGGCTATCCAGGAGAGTCGAAGAACCCTAATTGACAAGAAAATAGACACCTCTTCTTACCAATCGGACCAATCTCACTCGGGTAGTAAAAACCATAGTTTAATGAGTGTAATTTAATAATATATATATATATATATATATATAACATAATTGGTTGCAAAAAAAATAGTTTTTTTTTTTTTTTTTTAAAAAAAAAAAATTAGGGTTGTGGTTATTATGTCTGTTGGAGAGGATGGGTGTGGAGCCAAGTCTCCTTTTGGTGTTCTTTTGGGAAATGGGAATAGGATTAGGAGGAAAGTAGAAGCCAAAATATTATGAGAATGAATGAAAAACAATACCACACGAGAGATGTGACTTTTGACCCCACACCTATTATTATCTTATCATTTGCACCCCCCTAACTTTTCACTATTCAATTTTATAATTCTCATCTAACAAAAATACAAAAAGGCCCCTTCATTACATTTTTCGGTTCCTGCCCGACTTTTATATTTATTTTAATTTCGTAAAATCGAAAAATGCCGTTAACAATTTTAAATGAAAAATAGATTACGAACTTTTTTTGTGTGTTTCTGGGTTTTTTTGTTAGGTGTATCCAGGATAGTTTACGCGCATTTCGACTAATCAATTTCACTAGACGATCTGAATGACACACTCCCCCACATCGACTGATTGTGATGTTCTAATAGTTATAAATTAAAACGTTTTTCATTAAAAGTGCAAATTTCTCTACCACACAACATAGCTCAATTATTTTGAGAGGGGGGTGGGGTGGGGGGGGGGGGGGGGGGGGGGGGGGGGTGTTGAGTTGGGGCCACTTGGGTCCTAGCCGTCAAAAGATAATGCAGAGGGGTATAGGCCCATGGCTGTTTAAAATTTAATGAATCTCACTTATAAGCCAGCCTGTATGCAGCTTGGAAGAGATATATTACATAAAGCACCCCCCTAGTTCATTAAAAATACAAAATAAGCCTATATATTAAAGTCAAAATACAAATATGGGAAATTACATTTGATACCCTCACTAATAGGACATAATATCATCATTGAAATTTGTACAGAGTTCAATTGTCACATTCTTACAGAAATTGCTATCCTAATTTTCAGTGATTCATTTAGAGCTGTTCCCCAATAATGTCTATTAGTTCCCCAGGCCCCTCCTATTTTGGAAATTGCATGAAAACTGGATGAAATTTGCTATTTTAAAAGCAGCGGCAGCACAAATGGTATCAGGGTTTGACTTTTCTGGGAAACATATCGGGAATTAAATTTTAAATTTAATCTTGAATATACCAGGCCGATGTGGGAGAGTGCGCTCTTAAGATCATCAGGTGAGATTATTAGTCGAGATGCGCATAAATTGATCCGGACACACGTTACTAGTTGCCACAGGCTAGCAGCAAAAGAAGAGATTGAGGTCCATATGTTTTTATGGGCTTTCATGGGACAGCAATGTGTTTCATACATGCAAGGCCCAGGAAGATTTCCTAGTGTACTAAAGCCCAATAACATTTGTTACGATAGTTTGGACAACAACAGAGTGTATCGAATTTGACTATCCTTAAAAACACTTTGTGAATTAAATCTTAAATTTAATCTTGAATACACTAAGCTGATGTGAGAGAGTGCGCTTTTAAGTTCGACCTGTGAAATTATTAGTCGAGATGCGTATAAACTGATCTAAGCACACGTTATCACTTGCCAGACTAGCCGCAGAGTGTGATGTGAAAAAAAAGAAAGATTGAGAATGAAGAAAAAGGTAGGGGGAGGGTTTTAAGGAATTTGGGTTGTTTTTGAGGTCCATATGTGTCTTATGGGCTTTCATGGGACAACAATGTGTTCATAGAAGAAAGGCCCGGCAAGATTTCTTAGTGTAGTTAGTTTTTCTTTTCAAACCCAATTTTGCACCCGCGAGGGAGAATTCAGAAATTAAATCTTGAATTTAATTATAAATACATCAGGTCAATATAAGAGAATATACTTTTAAGATTACTAAGAGAGGTGATTAATCAAAGTGCGTGTAAATTAACTCAAACACACCTTATCGAAAAAAGAAAAAAAAAAATCACACTTCCCATTTCATACAATTTCTTTTTAAAAAGTCTAATAATTTTGTCAAAAGTTCAAAATTATTATAAGATATTGAATTGCAATGAATTTCATGTAGTGCAGTAATTTTGGATTTCGAAAAAAATTATTGCATCATGTGGATTGTATGACCGAGAAATTTAAATTTATAGTGTTTTCATCAACCCGTCTTATTTTTTCTCTCCCTTTGTTACTATTCTTTTTATAATGTTTTAACCTAAAACCTTTTCGAGAGGTTATGGTAAGGTGTGTCCAGACCAATTTACGTGCACCTCGACTAATCATCTTCCTTAGCGATTTAAAGGACTCACTCTCTCAAATCGGGTCGGTACATTCAGAATTAAATTCAAGATTTAATTTTCAGAGTGTTCCCTACAAGAATCAAACTTTAGTTGACAAAGATAGAAATGAGACATCTCATTTTGCCAACCAAACTAATAATTCTTGAGTATCTAAAACCTAATAATAGGGTAACTTCGTTTAGTTCGAAAATTCTCACAAATTCAATATAAAATTTTCTCAATTTTGGATAAAAAATATTATTAGTGTGTTTAATATTATAGAAATGATAATATTACACTTATAAATGACCATTTAATTTAGAAAAAAAAATAAAATACTTTGTTGTCTAATTAAAAAACTTTAAATGATTGAAAAAAATTTAATGAAAAATATAATTTGACTAAATGATTTTTCCTAACACTCCTGTTTTACAATGAAAATTACTGGATGATCTCAAGAGATTTAGTTTGCACGACTTGCCCCTATTAAATGAGCGGTTATATTTCATATCTTGTGATTTGACCCTATTTGCCTTCAATACGTGTTGTCACTCTTAAAAACGTGAAACAAAATATGATAATAAACTATAATTTCTCCCAATCGTGATTATTGTTAAATGATTTTTTTACACCGCAACGATCTATAAATCACGATTTTCAAAATGAGATATTAATTTTTTGGGGAGTTTTGGATTAAGATGCATGTCAATGTTATATGTATGACATTAACTGTAATATTAATGTTATATATAACATCACTCTAATTTGTATGTCCATGAGTGTTGAATATAACACTTAAGATAAGAGAAATAACATCAATTAATGTTAATAATAACACAAATTATATGAACGTGTTGAATGTAACATGACCAAATGATAAAAGTGATTTGAATGTTGAATATAACACTATTTTGATAATATATAAAACCGTGTCAATTGTAACATGATTATGAAAATTAAAAATTCTAGAAATACTATACTAAATGTAACATGAATGTGAAAACTGAAAATTCTGAAAGTATATGAATGTACAAATTTAAATTAATAAAAAAATAATAAATGTGATATTATTTTGAAAATTTTAGACATATCAATTTTCGTATTTTTTAAAATTGGGATTAAATAGTTCGAACTTTTTAGAGGACGGGAACGGGATCGTATGATTTAAACTTAAACATTTGAAATTGATTAATAATTACATTCTTAATTTAGATCCGGTCGGTAATTTTCTTTTCCTTTTTTAAGCATTTTGAGTTTAAAGTGGTGTGAAAAACATTTTTTCCCGTCTGAAAGCAAAGCACAAAGGATCAGCAGATTGATAGAATCGTTCATTCTAGGGTTTTCGAGCTACCGCACGAATGGCGAAGAAGAGAAAGCCAGAGGAGACGCGGCTCGATGAGGTCGATCGAACGACGTTCTCCACCTTCTGCAGCGCGGCCAACTCTCTTTCCCAGCTATACAGCCAGACCATGCACCAGCAGAGACTTTCATTCCAAGCCGGTGAACGTCACGGGCTGGTTTGATCTCTCTCTTTCTATGTAATTTTTCGTCATTTTTGTGTGCTGAAAGTCTCTATTTGGATTATGATTGATTGATAGGGTTTGCGAAATTTTCGAACACTTGCGAGTATTTGTTCCCACACAGTTTATCATTATCTACGCGCGCATGTTATAACACCATTGATTCCTTTTCCTTTCTACGATTTTCCTTTCTTCATTTATGTTTAATTTTTGGAAACTATGTAAAAATAGAATTCTATGGGTATAAAGCTGTCTATTGCCTTTGCATGTAAAGTATTTGGGACTTTCTTAGACTTTGTGTTCCCTTCACCCATTTGATCACCCCTAGTATGGTATTAGATAATTGGATTGATATAACACAAGTAAAGGATGATATTTCGGAAGGCTGTGATTTTAGTTGCTTAGCGGATTTAAGTTCGACGAACCATTGTTTTGTATCGGGGAATTATCTGTTATATTGCAGGCAAGAACTAGGAGAAACTCAGGATTCTTGTGCAAGTTCTTTATGTAATATACTGTGTTGTTGCGTAGATTGCAACAACTTGGGGAATATGAAGAATTCCTCATCTTTTGTAGTTGCTTTAAGTTCTTCCAATGATGCAACGGCCGTTATTCTGGTTCGTCATTGTCAAGGCTTTTGGAAAGCATCATTACCCACTAAACATCGTACATCCTTGTATGGCACATCTTGGATTTACATGTTGTTCTGCCATGCATTTTATGTACACATTTTGCAGTACGACCAATATGGGTAATCAGCACTGTAAGATGAATCTTGGATACATGGACAATTGGATAGGATACTGGAGTTCAGGGACGAAATGATAAAAAATGGAGTACTAGCACTGCATTTTATTGTTTTATTGGTCATTATACAGTGATCTTGATATCTCCACGTATTCGGTGATCTTTCTCAGAAACTAGAAAATCAGGATGGCGTCAATCTTAAAACTAATAATTCAATGTATCTTCAAATAAGTGAATGAGGGGAGTCTTTTGCACTTGGACCTACCTTGAGGTACATGACTATGACCCCTATACCTGCTTCTCTTCCTGGTTCCTATTTGGCAGAGGTGGTTATTGGCAATGATATCTTGGTCTTTTTTCCTCTTAAAATAACCTTATTGCGTTGAGAGGATTATTTTGCATCTTGGGTGTGCCATCACTTCCCTGGCCCGCCTATGGTAGATGTGATTATGGGCAATGTTAATTTTTGGCTGTTTGTGATTTCTCATGCTTCATGTTGTATCTATTTTTTGTTGTGCACGCACTAAGTGCTTGTTTGATAACACTGAAAATTAATTGTTGGAAACTTAATAGTGCTGAAATTACAAGTGCTGAATATATCAAGGGTTTACTTTTTTAATACTTATCGCCACATTTCTCTCGCTCTATTTTTTCCTCCACTTAGTACTTTATCTATATTTGTTTGTATATAACTCTTTTTGCAGGATTTTATTATAATGATGCTATATAATGGTTGTGGTAGATAGATGTTTGATGATTTTAAGTAATAAGTAATGAAAGGATAAATTATTGGCACATCACTTAAAAAGTTTGGACAATTTTTAAGTGATTTTAATTGGTTGCTTCATCTTGTTATCAAACACACTTCATTACTTACTTGATACATAAAATTTTAAGTATTGAATTGTGTTATCAAAAGGGGGCCTGAGTTCCATATCAGAAACAAATTCTTCATCCGAATGTAGTTGAAGTTTGCATCCCCATAGTTAAATTCATGGCCGGCGCTGAGGCGGTTTAGGCATGACTTGGAATGATTCTCTTTTGAACTTTGGTATATGTCACGACTCACGAGTGAAATTGCAATTTAGAAGTTGTTAGCCGCTTGTATAAGCTGTTTTAGAGTGCAATGGCATAGCTCCCTCCTCCATTTGACTACTTATTCCCAGATCATTTTCCCTCTATTCTATGGATCATTTGATTTTTTCACAAGACAAGCCTCTTGATCAAACAAAACCAATTTCACTTATTAGTTTTAAATTTGCATGGTATAAGTTTAGGGTAGGGCCTACAATTTCATTTATTAGTTTCAAATTCTCATGGTATAGGTTTAGGGGAGGGCCTATACTAACAATGTGCGCCAAAGATTAGCAATTTGTGCCTAAGGTATTGAAGTGCAAAGGACTCTTGACCTGCATGTGTATTTGTACTTTTTCCTAAAATCTTACTTGGAGGCTGGCGCAAAATTTTCCAATTAACTGTGTGATTTTGAGAGAAGATTAGAGAAAATAGTTTACGATGGTTTGGACGTGCATAGAAGACCCATAGAAGCACCAACGAGAAAAATGCAATTTAGTTCAAGCGTGGGGCTATTAGAGGGAGAGGTAGGCCTAAGAGGACTTAGGACGAGACTATTAAAATTGATTTGATGGCATTAGACCTTATTTAGGGGATGACCCTTGATCAATATTATGGTGTAAACGGATTTATGTAGCCGACCCTTATACTTGATTGCTATTCTTGTAGATATAGTGATATACATGTTTGCATTTGTTCTTTTACTTAAACACCTGATTTCTGTTCTTGGTGCAGGAGAAGCTCTATAATTGGATATTGAGACAACAGGAAGATGGATCAATAGTGGCAACCGCTGATATAAATGCTTACCTTCAGGTTCTCTCTCCTGCCATTCTCTCTCTTGTGCTATCTTTCCTTTCACATTTCTATTTGGTCTTATATTGACGACCAATGCTTGATCATTTCCTACATTTTTTTTTAATTTTTTAAGTTATTTTTTTGTAGAATGAACTTGATTATGGGACGGAGGATTCGCCAACGGCTCACCAGTCTCAACCGATGACCCAATTTACACATTCGGGCATTCCAGTTCATTCTAATCCTTTTGGTTCAACAGCAACTACTGGCACAGGACATCGTTCGTCGGATCACCAAGCCAAGAACAGCTCTGTTTTCTCAAATGCACTTTCCAGCCCGGTTCGTAGGAGCCTTCAGCATTGTCAATTGGCCCAAGGTGGTAGCTATTCTCCAAACAATCCCATTCTCTCTGGAAATGCGCCTCGAAATAACGAAACTCATCAGTCTAACAGGGACTCAAACCTTCCGAGCTTCAATGACTCTTCAATGGACATGCATTCTGATAGCTCCGGCCATGATTTGCCTTACTGAAAAACTCTTTTACTTCTTTTTTTTTTTGTTTGTTGTTGGTCTTCGTCATTGAGAAGATCATATACTGTGAAAAAGAGAAACAGATATATTGGCCGTGGCATGCTGTGAAAATCAATGTATTCATGTTGCTTGAATGGGTTATGGGCGTCTGTTGATGTGTTGTATTTTTTTTTAATTGCCTATTCAATTGGTGCTACATTAATTTGGGTTTTTGACACTTTGTACCCTTAAATTTGACCAAAATACTAATTTGGTCCCCACGGTTTTCATTTGAACAAATATTTCTACCAAAAATGTTTTCACACCCTTTTAAAAATAGTTAAGAGCACGGTGACGGTTTGCCAGTCAAAATTATAACGTAGTTATTAATTTGGACTGGAGTGAAATGTGTTTAAGTTGAAATTACAGGGGCCAAAAGTCAAATTTTAAGGGTGCAAAATATCAAAAATTTGCTTGAGTTAAAACAGTTGAAGGATCTTTGTAAGGTCAGTACTTTGAATTTGTGAAAAAATACTTGTTAAGAGGAACAATTATGCGTCCCGAACGAGATTAGTTTAACATACGTGAGTATGGGGACATTTAGGCGGCGTTTTGTTAGTGTTTTTACTTTTCTCAATCCACCTGAGTTGGGTTGAGAATTTTGTTTTATTTTAAGAATATAATTGCGTTTGGGAGTGACAAAATTTTGTTTGTGTTGGAAACAAAATCGCGTTTGGTAATCACATTATTCTGAAATTGTTTTCTCAACAATGAATTAAGTACGTTCAGAGCAACCATCCACGCTACTAATTGATTAACAAACAACAAGAACACGAAAAATAAATAAGAGATCAAACCAAAACAAGATCAATCACACAACAAATCAACAGACACACAGAGAGCAATGGAGAGAAGACGCAGAAATGGGAAGGGCATGGTTGGAAAAAAGAAAAAGAAAAATTTCTTGTTTTGGCTTAACAAAAGTGGAACACGGGAACTCAGTAACAATTCAAGTAATTCTAAGCGTGCCCTCGTGGATGGGTCGAGTTTTTTGGGCGTAATTTTTTTTTTTTTTTTGTTTCTCATTTTTTTAGGATTTTGAAAATTAATTCTCATTTTTTGGGTTGGGTTGGGTTAGGTTGAATTGAGTTTTGGGGCCCGTTTGGTTAGTGCTTCCATTCCATTCCAACCCAACCCAACCAAAAAATTTTGGGTTTGATTTTTGGGAACGCGTTTGGCAAACACAAAACTCAACCCAATCCAATCCAAAAAATAAGAATTGATTCTCAAAATCCTAAAAAAAACCAGAAATAAAAAAAAAATTAATTTTTTTTTTTTTTTCCAAAAAACATAACTCAAAATTCTCAACTTCCGTCTTCATCCGTTGGTCGATCATCATCACCCGCCACCGGCCACCGTCCGCCGCCGCCGACCATCGTCCGGTGACCGTCGCTGGCTGCCGTCGCAGGCCACTTCCGGCAACCGGCGACCATCGCCGGGCACCTCAGCCGCCGTCGCCGCCAAAACAAAAAAAAAATCTCAAAAAAATAAAATAGTTTTATGATAAAATCGTTACCAAACACGATTTTGTTCTCAGCACAAAACAAAAATTATCGTTACCAAACGTAATTCTGTTCTCAAAAGGAAACAAAATTCTCAATCCAATCCAACCCAACCCAACTCATCTCAATTGGGTTGAGAAAAGTGAGAACACTAACCAAACGCCACCGTATTTGCCAAACGTATTCCCTAACAAAAGTCTCAAAATTTTTGGGATGGTAAGGTTAGTTTTGTCATTATATCAACCGGAAGTGCAGACGCAGAGGGGTCTGAACCCGTATTATCATAATCTCATCCTTTCAAATTTAAGGCGGCGATTTTATCCTCGAAAATTCTTCCCGCCACCTCTCTCTCTCTCATCGCAAACGAATTGAATCAAGAAAGCCATCACAATTGTGTAACTCGGAGCGCTGATTTTGGCCGTCGACGTATGGTACGTATTTTGATCGATCCGTAAGACTTGTTTCAGTGATGTTTTTCAGCTCGGTTTATATTTAATCTATTCCGTATTGTTTGTTGTAATTTGATCTCGGATTTCAGTGTCCAACGGCAGTTTAATCTAATCTGAATGATGCTGTTTGCTTGATTTGGACTTGTGAATGCGTGCTATGTTCATTGTGTTTCCGTTACAAAACCCTAAATTTGTACGTGCTGTTTAGGGTGGGAGGAGGGGAGAGGGTCGCTGGGTGTTGGGAATGGCGGTGGCTTTGAATTTGAGGGTGGTTTGTGGGCGGTGGTTTTGAATTGGGCGAGGTGGGGAGGTCGAAAGTATAGGTGATTGTGGTTTACATTGTTAAATTTGTATTTTGCCCTAAAATAAAGTAGAATTAGGTTTTATGACATATAAGTTGGCTTCTTTGAAGTATAAGAACTTGACCATCATTTATACGGATCTGATATTCAACACCCAGGTGGGGCAATGAGACCTACTAGGCAGAAACAAGGGAAAACAACTGAGGATGTTCCCGCAAAGTGCATTGAACTTACAAATGGCGGTGGAATCAAGAAATTGGAAAATAGAAGTTGTATTCGTCGTCGAAAAGCAACAGGTTAGGCATTTCAGCAGAATTTTGATTAACTGTCTTTAATTTTTCAGCTTCAATTTGTTGCATCCATCCCTTTTGGTGTGTACTCCGAATTCAATATCTAGTTTATGTGGTTAAAATATTATATATATATATACAGATATATATTTTAATATATGGACTTCTATTGCTTCCAATTTCATTGTCTTTTCTCTATTTCTTTGGTTATATTTTTCATGGTTTTGAATCTCCTCTTTCTAGGTGGTAAGGACTGTCCAAGGAATATAGAAGATTCTGGTGTTTCATATCTTAGTACTGCACAGCCATTGGTTAAGTCACTTCAATGCACAGAGAATTTTGCTCACGGAACAACACGAATACCTTTGATGGAGCTTAAGACTGGGAAACCGCATCCTTCTGGAAAGATTAAGCTTCAGCTTTTCCCAGTAGATGAAAGTACCCGTAGAGGATTAGAGAAGGTGAGGTATCAATTTATCAGATTTAGGTGTATGGATAAAGAATTGCACATAAGATAGATCCTCTATCTATTTTTTTTTTTTTCACGTTATAAATAAGAGTGGTTGCATTTTATAGGATGGTTGCAATCCATTCCTGGAGCTCACTTTAAGCGCTCGAAAGAAAGTATCATCCGTGCTTAATCACCTGAATACCAAATGGGGTTATTCAAGTGTAGCCCTAGGGGATCTCATGCTTTTCCCGTTCAACGTGAAGTTGGAAAACCTAGTTACCAGCCAAAAATGGATTTCTAATGACAGTGGCATAAATGTGGGTGATGTGTATGAAGCCTTGAAAAGTCCTGCCTTGTTTCGCCTAAGGTATGAGGCTTCTATCACCTTTCCTTTTTTTTTGTGTACTTAATTTAGCATGACTTTTAACTTGATATTGCATCATAGATATGGTTGGTTTCCTAATCAGAAGCCAGAAACTTGCGAGTTACCTTCTACATCTACTCCTATGGAAGCTGGTAGGGAATCTGAAGTCCTCCGGGAAGGTTGCAGTGCATTTTCAGAGATTAACTGTAAGCAAAGAAAAACAGAAAACTTGAAAGATGACGAGTTTGGAAGACCAATGGCCATAAACAGAACACCAGAAGCAAATGCGTCAGAAAAACTGCCCTTGGACGCATCAGCTGACCGTTTGGTAACATGCTTTCTAGTTGTTTATCTATTCTATAAATTAGGACATATTTTATATTTGAGACATTTTAACCTTTGGATTCGATATCCAAGGGCCAAGATCAACAGATTTTAGAAGATATTTTCAGCTTTTGGATTAGATCCAAGCGCTGAGATAATGAAACTTGCAATAGATTATCTAAACAAATAAACGACTGTTGATTTAGATCATGGAACTCCCATAAAATTATCCAAAGACATATTACATTTTGTCGAAAACTAAAGGACATAATATTATATAATATATTATATTATATTTTGTTGAAAGCTAAAGGGAAAAAAAACTCTCAACAGATTTTTCATGATATTTAAACTAACTATAGGAGATATTCAAGATTAATATATTAAATTAAAATTAGTGTTTTTGAACATGGCTTAGATTATGTATTAATTTTGTTCTTATAGGAAGATGAATCCAAGACTGATAATGGACCTGCAACCGAGTTTTTAGTACCATGGGATTATAATTTGACCAACTTGAGCATTGGAGGCCTGCTTTCAGAAGCATCTTTACAGGGAAGGACCAATATCTGTGATCCCAAATCAAATATTGAACTATTTTCTGATATAAGCATTGGAGGCTTGTTTTCTGAAGCATCGTTGCACGCTAAGATCAACAATTCTGATTTAACATCAAACAGTGACGATGTTGGCTTGCAGATGACGGTGGATAAGGGCATTGCACAATCTCAATATCCATGGGATGATAATCTAACAAACTTAAGCATTGGAGGCTTGTTATCTGAAGCATCTTTACAGGCGAAGATAAATCATTGCGATTCCGAAGAAAATGGAAGCAAGCCAGGCATGGAGTCATTTGCTGCTTGTGTTGATGGTCAAAAACCGCATCCCCTGTTGCAAAAACCGATGGTGCATGAGTCACACTCGTCCATATTGGATGCTGAAGAAACGTGCCATGCGTTTTCCTTTCGGAAGTTCTCTTCAGCGGGTGGAAGAGCAAGTTTTAGGGGCTGTGACAATGATGAGAGTTCAGTGTCATTCAGGACTCCTAATAAAGTCATGGTTGGTTCAATTTCAACTGCTTTATTGCATTTTGTTTTCACGTTTTCTAATTAATTATGAGTTATAGACACTTACATTTCCCTAGTGACAGCCAGGGAGTGCTATTTCTTTTGAAAATATCTATGGGGTTATGACACTTTGCACCCCTAAAGTTTGACCATTATCTGATTTTGGTCACTGTAGTTGCAATTTGAACACATAACACCTTGAAGTTCCGTAATCAGTACACTTTAGACCAAATCAGTAACTGTACTACAATTTTGGACGACAAACAGTCAGTTGCTGCGCACCCAACTATTTTTAAGGAGACTTTATAGGCATTTCCAACTTTTTTTCTTTTTGACTTACAATTTTTGTACAAGAAAAACCTATATATATATATATATATATATATATATATATATATATATATATTATCTTATATGTATATTTTTGTTTATCTGGATGGGAAGGAGAACGGGAGGGAAGAATGAGGTAGGAATTACCTGTAAAGTCTCTTAAAAAACAGTAAGGTGCATGACATGTGACTGTTTTTTGTCTAAAATTGTAATGGGGATAATGACTTGGACTGTAATGGGATGATTAAGAAACTCAAAAGGTGTTTTATTTTCAAATTGAAACTATGGAAACCAAAGCAAGATTTTTGTCAAATTTCGGGGATAGAAAGTGTCCAAACCCCAAATATCTTACTCTGCGTTTTTGTTGTTGTAGTTCAATAATGAAGTTGGCCGTGCACAAGTTCCTGGTCAAGGCTCCTTGGTAGATTTCTCATCTCCTTCAAGAGGAATTCTTAATGAAGAAAGCAGCCTCGGGCTAACCGGCATCAAATGGGTATGTCAACTGTGAAACCTTTCACAGTTATTTATCTGATTATCTCTTAATGTGTGTTTTTAAGCCTAATTTAACTGATTCAATACAGGACGACTCTTTGAATCCGTTTAATTTTGAAATGGCGACCTCCAGACGGACAACAAATGGAGACTCCGGCGAATTTGTTAGGTAGGTTATGGGGGATGGACAATGAAGTTCAAGGAAATTTGTCTGAAGTAATTTGTTATTACTCCTCATGCTGTTGTTAGCATTAGTGTTAGCAGAAACATTTGTCTTTAGGAAATATTGATAAAAATAGAATATACTGATTACACTCTTTTTCTATACCAAGGAACTGTTCCATTTCAAACAAACAGTACCTTTACACCTACTCTGGTTCCCAGCATCCTTTGTACTTAACGAAATCAATGGCATTGGGAAAATTACATTTTTGGTCCCTGAAGTATGTGGTCTGTCTATGTGAACTTTGAGGTTTACCAAATTGCACGTTTGGTTCGTCAAGTTTTTTAATTGGTTTAATTTTGCGAAATTAAAATGTTGCTAATGATGTTAGGTGAAAAAAATTGATTGTGCTCAACACGTGATCTTTTAATAGGTATATTTTGTTATTTCATCACTGCACTAAACGCGACGTTTTATCCTAATGATTCATTTGAACAAACATATATTTATTATAAGGCCAATACAACCTATTTTCCATACGAAATCATTAATAATGTTTTTAATTTTACGGAATTGAATGTGTGATTTGACAAGCCTCGGGTCCAATAGACACACATACTTAAAGGTTACCTAAAAAATGCAATTTTCCCAACGGCAATTTAAGAATAATCCTATTATGTATATGTGGTGGTTATCGATGATTCTTTGTTTGTTGGCCAACGTGTATATATATATATTATCCGACAATGGAAAAGAAAAAGAAGTCTACCTGCAGGGACCAAACGTGGAGCACTTGTGTTTGTGCAGTTGAAACAAATACAAAAGTGTTCCTTTGAGAACATAGTCAAATGTCATTGGTAATGGATACCTTGGCTACCTAAAAACAATATTTCCTTGCGGCGGAGGAAACAGAGAAACCCAATGAAAATGACCCTTTTTTATTTCAACAACCATAACACAACAGCCGACCTACAAGCTTTTTGACATCATCACACATCTTTCCCCTTCTTTTTTATTCTAAACAAAGACCAGTGGCGGCGGTGGCTTTAGCTTTTTGCCATGGGGTGTGTTCAGGGCAAGGGTGCAACCCATACACCCCCAAGAAAGCCTGTCATTAACAAGTTGAAGGTCGAAAACGGGTATGTCAAAGGCAGTGGTCGAACCGTGAGCCAGAAACAGCCGGTGAAGGACCCAAACAAGAGCATTGACGGAGGAGAGAAGGAGACCGTTGTTGTGCGAGAGGTAGCGAGAGAAAACAATGGAGTTGCACAGAGGAAGAAGATTGGAGCAGATGAGCTGGTTGGTGGATGGCCCAAGTGGCTTGTCGACAACATTCCCAGAGACATACTGGCTGGCTTGGTTCCAAAGAGTGCTGATTCATTCGATAAGCTTGCCAAGGTCGGTATGAAGAACTACACCTTTTAACTATACATTCTTTCCTTCACAATCTATCATACACACATATATATACATGAAACAAATATTGTTTTTTTTCTTACAGGTCGGCCAAGGAACGTATAGTAATGTGTACAAGGCTCGAGACAGGGAGACAGGAAAGATTGTCGCCTTAAAGAAGGTGAGGTTCGACACATCAGAGCCCGAAAGCGTGAAATTCATGGCGAGGGAGATCATCATATTACGACAGCTTGATCATCCCAATATCATCAAGCTTGAAGGACTTGCTACTTCAAGAATGCAGTATAGTCTTTACCTGGTGCTCGATTTCATGCCGTCTGACTTAACCAGGGTTATCTCCGGTACACAGGCAAGACTAACCGAACCCCAGGTCAGATTAATTATTCCTCCAGACAACAATCATTAAACAAATCAATACTCTATTTTTTTTGAAATCACAAAAAAGAAGAAAAATGTTAAATGCAGGTGAAGTGCTACATGCAGCAGCTCTTATCGGGTCTCCAGCACTGCCACGAAAAGGGAATTTTACACCGGGATATCAAAGGGTCCAACTTGCTGATAGACAAATCCGGGATGCTAAAGATTGCTGATTTTGGGTTGGCAAATTATTACCAACCAAAACAGAAACGGCCTCTTACAAGCCGAGTTGTCACCCTTTGGTACAGAGCGCCTGAGCTTCTTCTTGGATCGACTGATTATGGAGTTGGCATCGATCTTTGGAGCGCTGGATGCCTTTTGGCCGAGATGTTTGTAGGAAGGCCAATCATGCCTGGTAGGACTGAGGTAAATCAAACATGATTTTTTATTTTTGTCCTTAAAAATTCACTGTATATGCAGTTCGTCTTCCTTTCATCCTGTATTTTTTTTTTCCAGGTTGAACAGCTTCATAGGATTTTCAAGCTCTGTGGATCACCCTCGGATGACTACTGGAAAAAAATAAAGCCACCAACAACTTTCCGACCTCCACAACATTACAAACCTAGTTTCCAGGAAGCACTTACAAATATCCCGGACTCTGCTCTTGCTCTTCTCACCAAGCTTCTTGCTCTTGAACCGGCTTTTCGCAGCACCGCTGCTTCTGCTCTCCAAAATCAAGTAAGAACTACTTCCTAATCTTCACTATGTATGAGTCAGTTTCCTTTTCTTAACTCTTTTTTTTTTTTTCCTTTTCTTTTCTTGCTTACAGTTCTTCTGCACAAGTCCATTAGCATGTGATCTTTCAGGTCTACCTGTAATGGAAAAGGAGGAGGATGAGCCAGCTCAATCAAATGATCGAAGGAGGTACTTTATAGTTTATATACACGTGTGCGCGCGTGCATGCGAGAGAGAGAGTAGAAGTCAACCAGTAGCATTTTTTGGTTTAAATTTTTGGATTTCTGCCTCAGGTCGGCTTTAAAGACAAAGCAACGGTCCGGGAAAGCCAATCGTGAAGATCACAGAAGAAAGAGTACGACCTCAGAACAAGCCAGAGAAAATTCAGGATCTTCTAAAGAGGTAAACCCTAATCTCCATATCTCATGATCAGTCGAAAAAATCAACCTTTTTTTTTTTCCCAGTACTTAAAACTTGAAAAAAATGGCAGGAAAAACATACAAAATTCAACTTACAGAGCCAAGAGATGGCATTTAACAGTGCAAATAGCAGCACCTCCTCTAGTAGAAAACAAAGCCCGCCTCCTTCTCCATTTCCTGTTTTTCATACTCAGGGAGATCGATCTGCAAAGACAGAGGCACATCCCAATGCTCTCAAGAACATTAAGAACTTCCCCCTCCTCCTCGCTTCCATTAGAGAGACCACCAATCACCTTGAAGATCGCAGGTTGAATCTCAACCGCCGCTCCATCTCCACCGTCGATTTCAGAAATTTTGATATTGAGAAGATATCAAAACTCTTTGGCCTGCCAGATAATTAAAGACTATGCAAAACCATACACATACCCTTATATGATCTCAGAATTGAAGATATTATACTCCGTACCAGTTTTTTTTTTTTTTTTTTTTTTATTTTTTTTTTTTACTTCATCAGGATGATGAGCTGTGAGTAATAAACATAATCCTATGATGAACTACTTTCTTGTTCATTTGGCTGATTTTTTCATGGAAGATCTCGTGATGACACTACCTGTTTGCACTTATGAAGTCATATACATATAGAGAGAGTGCTCATTTACTCAATAATCAATCAATAAAACCACTCATAAATGATTTAGCATGAATGGAAGAACACCCACAAAGCTGTATATACATTATTCCAATCAACCCAGTATCACAATTTACAACTATTCATCATAAGCCAAGATTACGGTAAAAAAGAAAGCTCCAAATCGATGAGGTTACGGAAAAACTTAGGCAGGCATAGAACACACTCACAAGCCTGATGGTGGTTTCACCATCCTGTACATAATTCATCACCCAGAGGATTACGTTGCTTATTATAAGTAGTTCAAGAATCATAGTAGTTGTCGGTGAACTTGTTCTTGATCCACTTGAAACCGTTCCTCAAAGAAGATTTGAACTTACCCTCTACGGTGTACATGTTATAAGCAGCCACTCTCTTCCTCCTCTTCACCTCCGGATTATCACCTGAACTATTGAAGCTGTAGGACTTGTTTTGCTCCTCGAAATCGAACCGGGCATGTACATAATCAGGAAGAGATTTACTTCTCTCCATTGATCAGAATTACAAAAGGCAAAGCTCTCTCAAGGCATGAAGAGAGGAAGCCAAGGCTAGTTCATATTATATACAAGGAGATAAACATGATGGTGATGGTGGTGTGTGCATTAGTGCGCTCTGCGTGGGCCATGACAAGACTCCATTTGATCACGAAAAAGATTTGAGCTGAGATTCATATTATTGAATAGGGCAACAAAGAAAGAATAAGAAATGCTTATGATGATTGCATGATATATGTATGCGAAATGTAATAATAATTCATCACATAAAAAAACTGATAATAAGATGGTGGGTGGTTGGACCAGTTGGATTTAATGCAACCCAGATTTTTGAAATGGTGTAGATCCCACTAACTAATGTTAGGGTTATAGGTGGTGGTGGGGTTCACAACAATTAGGTCCTGAGGTGGGTAAGGGTCCACAAGGTGCATATGGGTGTTGGGGAATGGACAACAATGGTGGAGAGGAGGAGGCTTTCCACCTTTTGCAAAGTCCAATGCATTAGTTGCATGCATATCTCCTTCTCCCTCTCCCTCTCTACTTTTCCTAATTGTGGGCCTTCTGTGTCTTATTCTCTTTCAGATTCCACAACTATCTCCATTTCTCTCCGTCTTGATTGGTAAGCTCATAAAAATAAATTAAATGAGCATTGTACCTTCTTTTGTAAAAAGAAAGTTGAAAAAATTAAGAATTTTTTAGACATTG
The DNA here is from genome assembly GCA_016647705.1 of Eucommia ulmoides. Taxonomy (NCBI): domain Eukaryota; kingdom Viridiplantae; phylum Streptophyta; class Magnoliopsida; order Garryales; family Eucommiaceae; genus Eucommia; species Eucommia ulmoides. The sequence continues at coordinate 659,595 of CM028339.1, read as the reverse complement.
TATTCTTTTTCACTCCAAATCTCTCCAATTTGGGGAGAAAACAATTCTTTCTTTATGAAAAAGACTTCCTTTCCAATTTTCCTCCCTACTTAAATTACAAAATGAATGAGAAAAATAACCTTGAAATAACCCATATTTTTTTATTATTAAAAAACCTTCTAGTAACTTTTATCCTGACTTTTAGCCCCATTTTTTTATTTTATTTTTAAATTCTGTGATTTTTAGAGGCAGTATTGTCAATATATTAATCTCGTTTACATTAGGATTGACAAAACGGATATTTACGTGATAGCACGACACGAAATTGGATATTTTATTTTATTTTGTTTGGTTTATTTTTCTTGAAATTGTATAATTTTCTTTATGTTTTATTCTTTTATAAACTGTGTTAATAGGTCTTTAATGTGTAATAGATTAAAACAAGTTTTTATTGTGACATGATATTTATTGTCTCGTGTCGTGTCAACCATATAAGTTTTATGTTATTGTGTAATATGATAAATTATCGTATCGTGTCATATCAATCCGATAAGTTTCGTGTCGAGTTCGTGTTCAAATTTTATGACACGATAATCTATTATATCATGTTCGTGTTGCGTGTTATCGTGTCAGACCATGACACTACACAAAACAAGACCTAATAGCACGATTTGTCAGCCCTAGTCTACATTCTATATTCTACATATTAGAAGATAATAATTATATATCTTGATTCAACTTTTCTTCCCATATTTATTCAAATTAATCATTTTCTTTAATTCAAAAATATGGAAAAATTATAATTATAATTTTAATTTAATTCAATTTATTTTCATAATTAGATTAAACAGTGAAATTATCATGAATTGGTGATTTATCCGAAGACTTGTAGTCTAGTTATATCTAGAATTCAACCCCTTCCCCAACACGGATCAACCCAAGACAAAAGTTGTGGATCTAACCTAATTCAGGAAAGAGGGGGAAAGGTTTAAGTTTATCAAAAAGGGACTCGAATTTCACTTTTTTAGACGTTCTAGCACATGATAGAGCATGTTCCCTGGTGGGAAATCTTCCAATATTTTCCTCCGAACAAATTTCGATCAAAATCTTAACTTCAAATCCGGTTAAAATTCGAAAACAAGAAGAATCTAATAGTAATAAGTAGAAGCATAGGCACAAATTTAGTTGAACGAAGAACTACAAAAATAGGGTAAGATGTATGTAAACGTACCGTAAAATTTGGGCTCAATCGTGGAAGATCTCACCGGCCGAGTATCGGAGGCAACTCTATCGGTGCGCGTGACGATCTTAGAACTGAACTCCATGTAATTGCACAAAAAAATGAGGTTTCGGCGATGAACAAGGAAGTGGAGGAGGTGGGGCCCACCGACGGCGACGGAGGGGCAGGCGTTTGGTCATCCATCCTCCTTAATAAAAAGGACTGAATTAGGATTTCAATTGATATAGCCGTGGTTCCGTTGATCCGAGAGGGTGTGAAGCTGGTAATTCGATTCGCCGTCGTCTCTGGTTCTCATCGTCTTCGTCAGACAGAATCTCCGCCGCCGAGAAATTTCTACAGAGAGAGAGAGAGAGAGAGAGAGAGAGATTTGGGCCGGGGATGAAGCTGAACTGGACAAGGTTAAAGCACATCCCCCAAAGCCCAAAACTTTTATGGGCCGGACCTTCGACAAAGGTAAAGTATGCTCTAAACAAATGTCCAAAATTTCAATTTTTTTAGGGTTTTTGTCCGCCGCCAAATCCCAGGACTCAACCTTGGACAGACGGTGGAAACTACCAAGCTGGAGTATGGTAGAGGCAAAGAGAATTTCCGGTGGAACAGTGAAATATGTCGAGCTTGGAAAGAACACCAATGGCGAAAGCACGCTGCTGGACCGACACTGACACTGAGAGACAAAAACTAGGGGAGCGAATGAGATTAGATACCCTAGATTTTGTTTTCAAAAATAATTTTCAAAAATTATGAAAGTTGTTTGGTTTAATTTTTAAATAGTTATAGAATTGAAATATTTATTAATAATCATTTAAAAAATTTAAAAATAAATGTAATATAATTTATTGAAATATGATGTTGAAAAACAAGATGATGATATATTAATAATAATAATTATTACTATTATTATAGTGTTTTATTTTTAATTTTAAAAAAGTCTTATATGTGATTGCAACTTATGTTTTAGTTTAGTGCATTAAAAAAAAGCGAAAAATCCAACACACACGCAGCACTCTCGCAGTTAAATGTATCTAACTTGTGTATAAAATATCCGTTAGATGTAATAAATATTACACGAATACATATAACATAATTACATGTAATTTGTAACTTGTAACTAATATTGCACAGATGTGAGCGCATGCGGGACTAATACGCAAGTAAAAATCAATTTAAGGGACAAAATCAAAATTTATGTTTTAAATGGGACTAATAACATATTACACCCACTATTTAAGACTAATCACCAACTATCCCTTATTATTATTAGATAAATGTGTGGTAGAAAGAAGAAAAATTATCAGTGACATCCCTTGTGTTTGAGACGATAATCACGGTAACCCCTGTTGTTTAACAAATACATGGAGATCCTCTGTAGACTGCAGGGAAAAAAAAATACAGTCAAATTATTTTTTACCCTTATCTTTTAAAAATAAAAAAATTAAGGCAATTATCATCTAACCCCTTATCTTCTAAAATAATAAAATTAAGACAATTACCATTTTACCCTTGCCAATAATTTTTCTCTCTCTTATTTTTATTTATTTATTTCTCTCGGTCAAACCCACCTAATTTTTTTTAAGGTTAATTAAATTTTACCTCCATGTGGTTTGATCGATTTGCACTTATCCCCCTATACTTTAAAAATCATCACTTATCCCCTCTGTGGTTAGATTTTCAAACCACTTACCCTCGATATAAGGGAGTAAGTGCAACAAATATCTGATCACAGGGGAGTAAGTGGCTATTTCCAAACCACAGGAAATAAAGTAAAAATTGGCCAAACTGCATGGGGGTTAAAATTTAATTAACCCATTTTTTTACCATTACCACCACCACACCTCCTCCTCCTCCTCCGCTGCCGCCGTCTTCTTCTTCTTCTTTCTCTTTCTCTCCTTCTCGCCAGATCTGCATAAATCCAGCGACAGAGTCTAATCTTTGATCAAACTTTTGACGACAAATTTCAATCTTCAACCCCAAAAGATATGAAGATCAAACTAATGTGCAAGAACAAAAAACCACATTATTGTGATTGTGACCAAGATTCATATAAATAATGAATAAAAAAAGAAAAAGAAAAAAAGATGGGGAATGTAAACAAAGGGAAATGAGAGGCCAAAATGAAATTGCAAATATGACCATATGCATGTCACGTGATCAACCACAGGTTCCCCACAACTACTTTCATGCCATAAATGTTTGAGACATTGAGAGGACCATTGCTGATTAAGTCAAATCTTATGCATATACAATATTTAAATAAAGACTAATTATTAACAAATAATTGGAAAACATATAGCTACCTTGATTCAATATTATTAGGTTAATATATAGCACTTTATCTCTATTCCACTTTCAAATTTCAAATAAAGTGTAACGGTTCAATAATTATTAAAATTACGTAAAATAATAAAGGGAAAATCGACGATTAGTCTTATTTTTAGGGTCTATTCCGTAATTACTTATTTTTTATTATTAGATTTTAATTTAGTCCCTTAAGTTGAATTTCACTTGAATTTTAGTTCCGCATTGCGGGAATTGTAAGAAGAACTTAGTGAGAAAATTCGGTTTTATAGTGAATATTAATTACATATATCTGTGTAATATTTGTGACATTTAACAAATATTGAACACAAAAATTAATTTAATATTAGTTATATGTATTTGTATACATTTATATTACTAATTACATGTATTTTGTGTGATTTTTGTAACATGTAACAAAATTTTACACACAAAATTGTTACATGTAACCGCGCGTGTGTAGAGCTTCCGCCTTTTTAAAATAGACGGGACTAAAACAAAAAATTTTTTCGCCTCTGGGACTTTTTACAAATTAAGGGTGAAATAAGGGGACCTCCAACCGAATTGCCCAATAATAAATTTATTCTAATATAGAATTTGGCCCGACCGCCGAGTGGTGGTGAATATATAAAGGAAAAGAAACAATTAGACCAAATGGATAATATTCAACTCGACCAGATTCGAGGGTATATTGTTACTCCCAAATGGAAAAAGGATGGATGAAAAAATAAAAAATAAAATAAGATGAAAAATGAGAAAAAAAATTATTTGATATGGATGAAAAATGGAAGGAAAACGAAGTAGGAAGGAAAAATTTTCATGCAAATTTTCATTTTCCACTAATTTTTCCACAATTTTTTTTCCTCACTAATTTCGGAAGAAAACGAAGAAATATAAGGGAGAGTTTTTCATGAGGAGAGAAAAGAATAATAAAATTTTTAATTTATTTTTACTAAATTAAAATATGATAATAAAACCATAAATTATATTAAATAGAATTATTTCTTCTCTTTTTATTTATTTTTTCTAGCCAAACAACACTTAATAAAATAAATTTTTTTTTCACGATGAATAAAAATATTACTTTTTTATTTTTTTCTTTCAACTAAACATATCCTAAATGTTTTTTAATTTTTTTTTTTTTTTTTAAATTTGATCATTAAATTTAACGGAAAACGTAATTGTTGCACTTTATTTTATACTATAAGTGATAAAATACAATTTAATTAAATTATAGGAAATAAAATGCCATTAATCCATGTTGTTATTATGGGGTCATTTTACTTGTAGGGTTTCTAGACCACGCGTTTATAGATGGACCCTCTTAGTCCCTACGTGTTGGAGGAGGAAAATGGGATGTACAATACATGCATGCATATGACTTTTCAATGTGCATATGTTTAAGCACGCCACTATTTCACTAAATTTCAAGTACAACTTGTTGATTGATTGTGACGTGTCAACTGTAAAGTCCGCTCAAGTTAAAACAGTTGAGAAACCTCTGTAAGATCAGGAGTTTGAGACTGCGAAAAAATATTTGTTGTGAGAGACAGCCACGCACCCCGAACGAGATTAGTCTCATATCTTGGGTAGGTGTGGAGACACTTGCGAGTATACAAAAAAAAAAAAAAAAAATTTAACTAAAATTCGACCATAATAAAATATGGCTGATTATTCAAAATGTCTTGTTATCACGGGTTTGAATTGATTTGTAACGGATTAGTTGTTGTGATGATATTTTTAAATTAATAAAAAAATTAACAACAAATAATATTAATATTTTTTAAACGCAAGTCATAATTATTTTATTAATAATAATTGTCACTAAGAAGGCAATAGTTAAAACCCATACAAATCCAAGGTTTAAAAGCCCTAGCAAATCCTAGCTCTAGTACACTTGTACTAAATGACATCTTTTTCTTTTAACCCGATGTTAATTGTATAAATAAGTCTTCCATAAGCATTGAATTAGTTGCATAAATGACATCTTATTCTTTTAACCCGATGTTAATTGTATAAATAAGTCTTCCATAAGCATTGAATTAGTTGCATACTTGATGAGAAGTTTTTTTACCATAATTATTGTACTATGTCACGTGTAAGAATATTGTTTACATGACATCAGTGTGTCGTACGGAAAAATTAGATAAGACTTAGATGTCTGACAAATAACTCTGAACACGATTCCTAAATCCACGGATGCTGCCTCGGGTTCTTTGGATCAAATCAAGTGCCAGGCTTCAATCACCACAATCCGAGCACAAGTTACAACCTGTTCAGGAAGGATTGACCTCACTACCGACCAAGATGATTGAAGGGATCCCATGTGCTCGGGACTCCGTACTTGGCACCCGTTATTATATCCCGCCAAATAAGGAAAGGGCAGTCATGATTCTGATGTAACGGTTTATTACTCTCATATCCCCTTAAATTTAGGGCATTAATGAGGATTGGTCGAGATGTATAAAATACTTGTCAATTAAATTTTTCATCTCTTATAAATACTAGAAGGGGGTCTACACAAGGTACATGCACTTCTCCTAGCAGTTATTATGTTATCAGCACAGTCTATTGATTCTGACCTGTCCAAAGTAACGCTCCAAACAATGCTCAAGTAAGTGGAAGAGTGATAGATCTGTCTCTAGATAAGTTTCCATACCCCTTGAAAGTGGCCTCGAGAATGTGTTTGAGGATTTACCGATCAGATCTAGACCACTAGGAGAACACTGTCCTCCGAGATTAGGTCAATGTAATTAACGAGAAGCTCAGACAAATCGATAAAAGAGAACTTGATGTTCAAGAGATAGTAAAATGAAATGCCTCACCTTTTACTATTGGGTTATGAGGGAGAAGATTCTTTTGAATTTCAAGCTACCGTCTCAGATCAGGACATGACAAGGAATACCGACCTACTCGAGCACTTGGACATACCAAATCCTTGCTCTGGTACACTTGTACTACATAATATATTATTCTATTAACATGATTATTGTGTTGCCGCAAACGTTTATCGTTTGGGAAAATTAAATAAGATTTATGTGCTCGACAAATGACAATGAGCACGATTTTTAAACCCGAGATTCTTGCCCCAGTTCCTTGGATATAAAACCAAGAATATCGTCCATATCAACTACAATCACCACAACCCGATCGAGCATTAGTTACAACATATCCAAGAAAGATTGACCTCAGAACTGACCAAGATGATCCAAGGGATCCCATGCGCTAGCTAAGGACTCTGTGCTCAACATCCGTTAATATATCTCGTCAAATAAAGAAAGGGCGGTTACGATTCTAATGTGACAGTCTATTACTCCTATATTCTCCTAAATCCGAGGCATTTCAAAACTTATGGAAGACTTGCAAATAAGTTTTCTATTTCCTATAAATACTAGAAGAGAGATCTACTCAAGGTACGTTCACTTCTCCTAACTGTCACTCTGCTAAAATTCTCTGGAAACACTGTACAGATTTTCACGCCAGAGGTGTAACGCCAACAAACCCACCTATGCGTGCATTATTTTGCAGAAACCCAAAGTTAAAAGAGAATCCCATTCCGAATTCCAAAGCCACCATTTCTTACGATCCATGGGTATAAAAATGAATTAGTGATAAACGTCGGGGTGATTACAAAATACCATTATAAAATACCTGTATATTTGAGTTGATTAGAGGGGACGGGTCTAATTAGGAAGAAGCAAGATGTCTGGAATGTGTTCCACATTGAGAGGGCCGGCGAGTTGTTCCCCCCACCTCCCCCGTCACCGGCGTCTCCAACATATCACGTGATATTTTTGGGAAAAAAATAGACAACCATATTTACTTATCATTCGCCTTATCTCAATCTCACAACGCCCCCACTGCCCTTTGTCATCTTCTTCCTCCCATTAATGCCCTGTCTCTACTTTCTCTCATCAATTAATTCATATATAATATCATCTTAATTAATCACTTTAATTAAACTAAATTTTTTTTAACGGTAAGGTGTGTCCGGGTCAACTTACGTGCACCTCGACTAATCATCTCACCGAATAATCATAAAGACGCACTCCTCCATATCGACCTAGTGCATGTATTTAAGATTTAATTTTCGAAGGGCTCTCCAGGATAGTCGAACTCTGGTTGACAAGAAAACGGGCATCTCTCCGTACCAACCGAGTTAACCTTTCTTAGGTATTAAACTAAAATTTATTATAATATTGTTTTTAATATAATTCACTTATTATTTTTTTTTTAATTTTTCTTTCGAATAAATTTTTAATCTTTCGATTTAGTTGTTAAATCTATTTAATTGATTGTAATTAAGACTAAAAATAGTTTAATTTAAAATTGATGTGAGTGAAATTTTGTCATCCATGTGTCGCCCTAGTAGCTGGTGATCGAGGGCCTACATGGCAGGCCATCCGCCATTGATACCCGATAACTCCAAGAATTTGGTGTATCAACCGAATCTTTGAATATCTGACCCGAGGGGTTCATGCAATCCACCTCGTTCACGTGAGTCTGTCTCACCATGCAGGGTGTGTAACGATTTTTCCAGTGGCAGAATCCAACTGAATGCCACGGGACCTCGTTAGCTGAGATATTCTTTCAAAGATTCAACTACTCCCGCCATGGACAACTACAACTACAATTGAAGCAAAACTAAAAGGGATGAGCTCTAATTTCTTAATTTCCTAGAGAAGTTTCCTATCAAAACAAATACTTATTCTCATCTAAGTAGTTAAAAAACCATCCGGTGTGAAGATTTCTGCAGGTTGACGGATAGAGTGAGCAAGTGCACAGAAGGCTCCTCATCCCTTGTTACTTTTTTTTTGGTACATATGTCAAGGGAGGGGGTAGAACTCTAAACCTTTCACAAGAGAAGTAAGCTAAATATTTATTAGGCTACAAGCCTTGAGATCCTCATCCCCTTGTCATTGATATATATATATATATATATATATATATATATATTGATGAGGGTATTTTTGGACTTTTCTGAGTCAGCACCTAGGCCCTGGCCCCGTGTCCACTATCGCCAACATTTTCACTACAGGCCTAACAAAGGCCCGTGGATTTCGCCAAATGGGCCCAAAAGTCCAAGTTCAGTGATTATCTCCTAAATGCCCCAAATTATCGGCTAAACATAGGGTTTTGACTAATGAACTGTATTTAGACCCGACTAATAATCTTCAACTCCTATATATACCAGGGGCTATGCAAGCTCGAGGTACGCTTTACATTACGTGCAAGTTCATCTGTTTACTTGCTGCATTTTGTACTCTTTCTCTCTGAAAACTAATTACCACGCTGGAGGAGCTTCACCAGGACAAATCCTGTTCTAAGCCTTCTGCAAGTACACGTCCTGAGGAGCAGGACTCTGGACATAGCATGTCAGTCCTCCCAGGACCCAGCACAGCTCAAGTGAAAAAATTTCAACACACGACTCCACCTCAACAAGAGAACTCACCTGTCATCCGACTGGACCCTATTCGAGACGTGTACCAGTTTTATACACCAACATATATATATATATATATAGCAAACCTAATTTATGTGGCAATAAATAAAGTTGCATGCAATCTTTACTTCATTAATAGGAGTTCATTTTACAATTTAATTACATGCACCATGCAAAAAAAAAAAGGCAAATTAAAGTGACATGGGGTTAAGCATGAGGAGGACCCATGCAGACATAAGGGGCCTGTTGATACCTCCAAACAACCAAATCAAAAACAAAAACTGCATCCACCTCTATATATAAAAGGAGGTAAAGCATATGTGGTTTGAATTAAATATAAATCCAGATTCTCATTATATAAAAGATATTGCAGAAAATGGGTGTGTTTACATGCAATAATCCTCGTATCCTTCTGGTGATTCTTTTCATGCTATGCTTCATCACAACCACCACTAGAGGTACTTGATCTTTTTCTTTTTTTATTGTCATTTAATTAGAAGTACTCTAGGGTAAGTGTTCTTGGTTGGTTCTCACTTGGTGTAGAAACAAAACAGTTTGAGTTTTGCCGCCCCTTTATTCAACTTTACATTCAATCTATAATCTTTAATGGTCTCAACTCCTCGTTTACTGATCTACGATATAAAAGAAGAGGGATCCTTTAATGGGTTTTTAATATTTTAATTAATATCTGTTGCAGCAAGGAGATTGGCAATGGAAACTAATAATGAATCAGGCAGAAATAAAGAGATGCTTCATGTTAGTGAGAAGGCGTTAACACCAGAAGCTGGAGTTGGAGTTGATCCTGTGAATGGAGCTGCTGTTGCCGACACGACGAGTGAAGAAGATTTAGTAGTGATTGATTATACTCCGGCGCGCAAGAAGTCGCCCATCCATAACTAGTATAAAATTAAACTGAGGATCGACGGAGACAGCGAAGAAGAATTAGGGTGTGTATTTGGGTATTTGATTTTGAGAAAGAGTTTTGTAATTTTATTTTATTAAAAATAATTTAAGAAAATTTTACAAAACCTTCGTCAAAATCAAATACCTCACCCAAACCGATTATTAGGGTTTTTGGGAAAAGATGTTTGATTAAGGAAGAGTTGTCTTCCTATCATTAGGGTTTTTGGGATTGGTTAGTTCTCTCTCGCTCTTTTTGTATAAAGCAATAGAACTAATTATGCTTTTGATGCTATAAACACAAAGTATTTGTGGATTGAATACCAATATATATGTATATATGTATATATATGGCTTTAAGGGTTTATATCTTTGGGTGTTCTATTATTATTATTATTATTATTATAATATTTATTTATTTTAATGGAAGTGTGCTTTAATGGCGTAGTGATGCGATTAGGTTAAAAGTGTAGTTTGTTTAATAATATTTTATACATGCCTTTGAACTTTGAAGTGAATGTGGGATTGAAGAAGTGTAAACTTATTAGTTCTTCCTGTTCATGAAAAAAAACTTAAAATAATTATATATTTCACCAAATCCTGACTTTTATCATATTGATTTAACTACTTTCTATTTTTAGGTTTGTATTATTGTGAATCGTATATTTTCAGCTGTCAATTATTCATAATATAAATAGTTTAATATACATGAGTAAACTCTAATCAATAGAAGGCCTTAAGAGACCCGAGAGATGTTAGTTCGGTTGGCAATGAGAGGTGTCTATTTTCCTTGTCAATCAGGGTTCGATTCTCCTGGAGAACACTCTAGGTATTAAATCTTAAATTTAATCCTGAATGCACCAGATTGATGTGAGAAGTGCGCCCTTAAGATCATCCGGGGAGGTGATTAGTCGAGGTGCGCGTAAGTTGACCAAGACAATATTTTACTGTAAAACCAAAAAAAAAAATAACAACAACAACATATATTCAGAATTAAAATCAAGATTTAATTCTCGGAGTTGTTCCAGACGAGTGAACTAGGAAAGTGAATGTCATTGAAAGTGAATGTACTTTGCAATTTCCAAACCACTTATTTGCAGTTCAGAGTGGCTTTAGAAACAATACTTATAAACAAAATATTTGAATTCCCATTTTGTGTTAAATTTGTGGCTCATATCGATTCCAATGAGAATGCACAAATCATTATATAAGGTAAAAAAAATTATTCCGGTTAGCAAGTGCCATAAAATTTTAAATCGAAACCTCCATGCATTCAGAATCAACGTTATGAAAACTTGTCTCTCTTCTCTTGTAGTCAGATCTTTTGTGCAAACCCTCACTCAACAATAGGTGTTAAATTACTGTTCGACATCAATTACTTGATAGAGGTTTCCACTATATGAGTCAAATGAATTATTCCACTGAAAATCATAAGATTTTAAGTTAAAACCTGACACTCAAAGCGGGAAAAAAATGGTGGGAGTAATTGTTGTCTGGTGTAAAATTAATATAAGTTTGATCTGAACTTCCAATCTGAAACAAACAAAAACATTCCAATCTGAACCTCAGCAGTATTCATCAAAACTGTGGTGTTTTCTGTCGAACCCCAATACAACAATAACTAAGCCTTTATCCCACTTAAGGTGGGTTGGCTACATGCATCCGTTTACGCCATAGTGATCGATAAAAAAAAAAAAGTACTTAGTTTTCTAAGATTTTCTCATAGAAAAGCAGAGTAGCCTCAGCATCAAGAACATCTTTCTCGGAGACGCTAAAAACTTGAGAATCAGAAATGGAGAACCACCGGTCAAGAGCCGATTCCAATAGCCCAACAGAATCACCGTCGTCCAATTTGCCTCTAACTCTTCTGTACACCGTGTAATGCCCACTTCCCGATCTCCCAAAGTGTTGCACCACTGAAACCAGACGGTACCTATCTTTATTCTTCTCGTCTCCCTACATCAAAAACAACAAAAAATAACTCTCTCAGGCCAACTCCAGACAAAAGCTTCTACAAACAGACCAAAGATGGTTCTAAACAAAAATTTTCAACCTTGTTATCAGACGAAAACGGTATTAGATTTGATGCCCCCATGTTCTCTACTGAATGTGAATCTGAAAGTAGTTCTTCATGCATGTCATTTCGCGTTTTCGTGTCAAACTGCAGATTAAGATTGTCGGAGCTATGGAATGACGGTTGGTATTGCTGCTTTGGTTGCCTACTTGACTGGTATTGTATTTCAGCACCATTCTTCATGAAAGGGGCCAGGTTCAATATCAATGGAAAAGAGATGTGCCCCTGAATCATTAAAAGAGTGCAATCAAACACGATACTCACATAAATATTTTGCCAAATAGCCGGGGGCAGGGGCGAGGGAGGGGGAGAGCGTACCCAGACTATGAAAACCCGAGATAATCATTTGATTGAAAGTTTAAAAAAGAGTTAATGGCACTTTGTCTCCATGTGGTTTGACCGAATTGTACTTTTTACCCTCTATGGTATTTTCGTAAACACTACCCTCGTGTCTGGTGGGGTTGGATAATATCCGTTTGTCCTTCATTTTTCTTTTCCTTTATAACGCAACAAGTCGGATCGGGTATAAAAGTAAATTTGTCATTTTACGAAATTCTGTTAATTATTTAACCGTTGTACTTAAATCTCAATTACATGGCGATAAATGATGACGAAAATATTACAGGAGTGCAGTTTGGTCCCAGAGAGGAAAATATAGTGCAGGAGTCTCGTTAACCAAATGAAAATGTATATGAACATGAGTACCTGAATTTTAACCGGTTCTCCAAATATGTTAACAGAAGCACGTTGTAGATGAACGCATAGAATCTGCAAGTACAAAAATGGTGAAAAGGAGGAAAAAAACTAAGGCAGCATTTAGCAACTCTTTTTTTTTTCTTTTTAAGCACTTCTTGAAAGTTAAAAGGCTAATTTAACAAAAAAAAATACGTTCAAAAATAAAATGCGTGTTTGATAGGGTAGAGATTACATCTTAGTATTATCCTTATAGTGTAGGCGGCCTCTAACCCAAAAAAATAAAAAAAAATAATAAGTTACTGAAAAAAAAGCGCGTGGAGAGATTGTAGTGCATAGATCTCAATTGATATTTTATAATATAAAAACCGAAGAAACAAAAAACTACTTTTGCTTTTCAAAAAAAAAAGTACTTAATCATGTTTTCACTTTTAAAAATAAGTTTTTTTTTTTGTTTAAAATGGTATTAGGTCGGCTTAAAAGCAAAAAAGTACTTTGAAAAACGCTACTAAACGGTGCCTAAATAATAGATGCTCGATTTCAACCGTTTTGTATAAATAATACATCAACCGTGAAGAATTTCGGCTACATAAGTATGATCCAATCTAACCCATAATCTTACTCTTGTTCCCATGACATGTTTTTCCCAATGAATTCAGATTTACAAATTAATAAAATAGATCATTGAACTAGATTTAAGTTATCAATTTTCATAGCTATGATACAACTACTCGCCCATCATATATTGTATAGCTACAAGAATCCCCAAGCCATATTAAGTAACTATTAGCTCTTAGGTTTGCTTAATTAAAAAAAAAAAAAAACCAAAAAAAAAACGATACCTTTGGGCTGTGTGCCATAGTTAGCTGCTTCATGGTGCGTGAAAATCTATTCGACCATGGTAGCATTTTAAGACAAGAAATACTTCTGCAGTCGCAAGAATCTTCCATACTACAGCATCTTACTTTTGAGATATCTGTCTGACAAGTAAAGGTAAACGGCATGTAATAGGATATATATTAAGCCAGTTAATCAGAAGCTCGAATTCGTAAAGAAAGAAAGAAAGAATTACATAAAAAAATCCAAATATTTGTGCTGCCATGACTAAATTACCTCATCTTCATTCATTGAAGATAAATACTTTAATGCAGCAGTATGCCAACAGCGACTGCATCTGTAATTCTCAACTTGCTCTGGAGCGAAGAACTGCCTCAGGCAATCCTCCAAAGAATTTACAGCCACCTATTATCACATATCAAAACCAAAAGCAGTAGGAATTTATTTATAGGGTTTTTTGCCGTAGAACCCAAATTTTGCAATTCACTATTCATATAACACACTTGATAGTTGATACAGTAATTTTTTGAGAAGTCCAATGATTCTGTCAAACGTCCAAAGTCACGATACACCATGAAAACTATTGCAATTTTTTATACGGAAAAATTGCAGTGACTTTCATGCAGTGCAATAACTTTTGACTTGCAAAAAAAATATTGTACCACGTGGACTGACAAAAATTTCAAATTTGTGGATTTCACTAAAAAACACTTATTTGAAAAGAAAAAAAAAAGTAGAGGGTACGAGAAGAATTTACGTAAACGTACAGTGGCGAGGCCTCTGCTTTCCACTGGCGAGAGATGCAAGCTATGAAAAAATTGAAATTCCAAAGAAATCTGAGAAGTAAATAACAAATCAATGAAAAATGCATAAACGGGTTTAACAGAAAATTAAGATCAGCATTTAGCGGTAAGAAATATGATTGCAAGTACCATTCAACCTGAAACGAACAAGTTTGACAAGTCAAAATGCTGCCAAGAATCCCATCAAAGGGTCCAAGAAAGACTTGTCTCCATTTTTCCTGATCACTGAGATCCAAACCACTCCTTGGAGAAAGAACTCTACAATTGGGAAGAGTAGCCGCTTGTGCTAAAGAACAGCAATTCGGGACATAGCACTCCGATAATTCTTCTCTTAAAGCAGACAACATGTGAAAAAATGCTTCTTCTGCGTCCTACATTTTTGGTTAGTTATTCAGACATCGGGTCGTAATAAATCAAAAAAATTTCAAAATGCTGATTATAAGAATCAGCATTTATTCTATTGCTTTCCCTAAAAAATATATTTATTTCAAAAAAAAAAAAGGTAATTGAAGTTTATCTCCTTCTAATTAGACCCATTTTCACTTTACCCTCTTAAAACTTTGAAAATAGGCACTTGGCTTCCTTAGACTTTGGACTGAAGTGAAAAAGTTACTTTTTCCGTTAAATCTAATAGGATTGACAAATAGACTAAAATGCCTCTAATGCATACCATATCCTTACTTGTTGAACACAGATTGACTGCTCAAACGGACTCTAGTTTGGATTATCTATATATGCACGGATTCGTCTCAAAATTATATGGTTTGGCGCCAATAATTTAACAAAAGTATTAAGATTGACACTCAAATTGCCACCCCCTTTCAGGAAAAATGCTTATTTGACATGGGAATTCAAATTTTTAAAACAAGAAATTGATCTCATCTTTTATCCATTTTTAATAATCTACATATGTTTTCCTATGCTTTAAGGGGAGAAGAATCTAGTTTCCATCAATTTTGACATGAAAAGTTTGTATTAAAAATCAAATTCTTTTAGAAACTCCAAAATATTATTTTTTAATACATAACTCAAATATAGAAATTGATTGAAAATTTTGAATTCTTTACACCATAAAACATTTAAAAAAGCATAAAGATTATTAAAAACGGATAAAATATGAGATCGGTTTTTTGTTCTAAAAAAAAATTGAAATTTTCATGCTAAATAAGTATTTTTCCTAAAAAGGTGATTGGGGTGTCAAATCTAAATGTTATTGTTAAATTCTTCATTTCGAATTATAGTACTCTCTCAGACGAATACATGCATGCATAAATTGTCCAAATCGAAATTCGTTTAAGTACTCAATTTGTGTTACAAAGTTAAGGACCTGATGTGCGTCAAGGACATTTAAATCTTTTTGCCAATTCCATTAGATTTAATGGAAAAACTAATTTTTTTCACTTCAGTTCAAAGTCTATAGAGGTAAAATGTCTATTTTCAAAGGAGAAGGAGATAAGCAAAAACGGGTTGAAGTACAAAGAGCTAAACTGAAATAACCAAAAAAAAGAAAGAAAGAAATTAACCTGCTGGCTTGTTAAATTGAAATGAGGAATATAGTGATCAATTGCGAGCATCACTTGACGCGGAGACAATACCTCTCTTCCTTGCCGAACGATACATAGTTCTGCAGAGTTTGAAGTGTGGAAGGTCTCAATAACGATATAGACCGGATTATACAAAGTTATGATGTCTATAATTTGAAGCAAGCTTATAATCTAAGTTCAAAACACACCTCAACGATTAGAAGACATCTCAATGTTGATATTAAGTCGAGATTTAATTTATCAAAAACAAAACAATTGAAGAGATCATCGTTAAGTCTTAACCACGAACTAAACGCCAAATAGCAAGAAGGGTTTTCGGGTTTATACAAATCATAGAATAGCAAGAGCAACCATGAGTTAAACTAATCACTAATATAACCTTGTCCATTCGAATTAAGCACTATAGACGACCAAAAGGATACAGACTCGACCTATAAACACGAATTCAAAGAAAATGGACTTCGAAAATAAGAGCAGAACACATTTCAACCATGTAATAAAGCCCCTAAAATTTGATTCCTGAACATTAAAGTTTTTGAATTTACCCTCAATTAATGAAGCCAAGGCAGCTGTAAGGGGTAAGCTTTCTTCTAATTCCTGCGGCGACAGAGATTCAAATTCCTTCAATATCCTTCTCAGAAAGCTTTGAAAACTGGAACAGCTAGCCAAAGCCTAACAAGAAATTTCAACAAAAACCCATATGGGTCAAACCAATCAATCTATTACATATACATACACACACACACACGAAATTAGAACACCAAAGAATCTATGGAATTGGTTGTACCTGTAATATAACATTCAGAAAGCAATTGTTTCCGAGATTTTGCAATCCGGGAACAACCCATAGCTCCTCTAAGGAACCATCTACACCCAAAGACCATGGAAAAAGATCAAATGTTCTCAATTTTCCATCTTTTACAGCGAGGAAGAAACCAGCAACGCCCAGTAAACCAGCTACCGATATACGAAATCCAGCAGCTGAAACCCAACAGGCGCCGGACAAAATCCTGAACCCAGTTTGAATTTTGTGAAAATATGATTGAGTATTAACCTGTCCTCCGATTTTCATTTTGATTGGAATTAAGTGGTGTTCTTCAAGGGCTCGATAAATGAAAATATTGCCTGCAATACGAAACAGGGATATGGAAAAATATTGTGTAGATGAGTTCTGATGGAAACTTTAACCCTGGTTCTGTCCATCGTCTTGAAGCCTGAAGAAGGTTCATTCAAAAGCGTGAACCTTTTTTCGTACGAGTTGTTTACACAATAAATGGGTTTTAAAAAAAATATTGTTTACAAGGTATATACCCCAGGCTTTCTGGGGTTGGGAACCGGGGTTACCAACCCCAAGTACACAAAAGCAGCAACCGTATGTCCGGGATTCACAACACCGGGTATAAAATGTTTTTATTTATTTTTAATCTAAAACCCGGGGTTGTGGAACCCGGGATCACAACTCCCTTTTTAACCTTTTTAAAATAAATAAATAAAGGTTATTTATAAAATGGCCCCCAAATGAATTTTTAATGTTTTCGACAATTTTGAGTTAATTAACGATGGTATATCGATATTTCAAATAAATCTATTTTTTTTTTTTTGCATAAATTACGTTTAAAACACTCCATAATACAGTTTACAACACTAAAAACAAACAAGTGAATGATTTTTAAAAAATCGCCAAAGTTAGCCATTTGAATACATGAACTGATTTCAGACTTGGGTCTTCATCAGAAACAGGTAGAGATATATTGCGACAGTCAAAGCGCAATACATCTATCGAAGAACCAAGTTCATCATGCTCGGACCAAATATATTGATGTTCGATTCCACTTTATTCGAGAAATTGTTGATGCAGGTGTTATTCTTCTTACAAAGATTGGGACATCCGATAACCTTGCAGATATATTGACGAAAGTCGTTGGAAACGCCAAGTTTCAGCACTGCCTAAACTTGACCAATATTGTTCATACATAAATATGATTTTTGGAGGAGCAACTATCGGTTCTATTGGATGTGTAGTATGAGAATTCATATTAACGTTGTGATGATGGTAGCATTTGAAAATCTCGCCAAGGTAGAGATTGTTGAATTGGTGACTCTATTTTTCTTGATCATCCACCGTCCTTTGAATAAAAGAAAAGATGGCAGCATGCTTGCCTTCTTTTCTTGATAGCAGCCTATGTTGAAATATTGCCTCAAACAGCTTTATTTGAAAAGGAGGGAGAAGAAAATCTGCATATCTTCTCCTCTCACTGCCTATAAATAGGCAATTGGTTCAACCTTGAAAAGTATCTCACAATTGGAGAACACAATATATGCCAATTGAAAAAATACATTAAGAATGAGAGTTCAATTCCTCAATAGTCATAATTGAGTGAATTTTTGCACAAGTGTCTTAAGTTGTTTTATGGCCTTGTTCTGTATTCTTTATTTATATATCATTGTCAAATAAAGAAGTTTCATAGTTACTCCCGAGGAGTAGACGAAATTGCCGAACCTCGTTAAATCTCGTGTTATTGTTTGTGAGTGTGTTTTCATTTCATCTCTCATAATATTTGTTCTGTGTTTGGTCCACCCGACACGCTTCCTCACAACAACAACTCCCTTTTTAACCTTTTTAAAATAAATAAATAAAGGTTATTTATAAAATGACCCCAAATGAATTTTTAATGTTTTCGATAATTTTGAGTTAATTAACGACGGTATATCAATATTTCAAATAATTTTATTTTATTTTTTTGCATAAATGACGTTCAAAATACTCTATAATACAGTTTACAACACTAAAAACGAACAAATAAATGATTTTTAAAAAATCGTCAAAATTAGCTAGTTGAGTTGTTTCGATACTGATGTAATTTTTTCGACAATTTAGAATTAACAAATAGTAGTTTATCTGTATACAAAATAAACTCAATTTTTTTATATACAAATTATGTTTATAATACTATATAATAAAATTTAAAACACAAAAAATAGGTTAGTGAATAATTTTTAAATAATCGTTAAAATTGTTCAAACTTGTTAGGGAATCTTTTCTCAAAAATCTGATATGAAGAATAAGTTTCGATTGCGTGGCCGAAAATTAAACCATGCTAAAATAAAAACATAAAAATAAAAACACGTGTCAAACTCTATTGACATTTTGCATATTGCTTAATGACCAAGTTATAGCCAAAAACTTCTAGTGGAACCAAATTTGAAAGTGACCTGCGTTGATTGGACTCTTAAATGAAGTAAATTGTTTGGGCCATTTTATAAATAACCTTTATTTTATTTTTTTATTTTTTGAAAAGGTTAAAAACGGGGTTGTGATATCCGGGTTCTAAATAAAACCCGGGGCCCACGACCCCAGGTTTTAGATAAAAAAAAAAAAAAAAATTGAATATCTAGGATTGTCAATTCTTGCTATACCGAAGTTGCTTTTGTATATCCAGGGTTCCCAATCCTGAATATCTTGGGTTGTGTCAATAACTTGAAAACACCCTATTTTTAGATTTTTATTTATTTATTTATTTATTTATTTTTTAAATTCATTAAATGTGTAAACAACTTTTTTTGGTACACCCTCAGAAGTGGGTGAGACTAATTTCGTTCGTGCGTGACTTTCTTTTTTAACAAGCGTTTTTTAACAAATTCGAATGTCTGAATTTCCAGAGGTTCTTTAATTGTGAAAATAATTAATTTTTTACTAATTTGTTTTTAATAATTCTTGGTAAGAATAAAATCCAATTTTTGGAAGGTTAAATTAGTTTTGTTTGTCTTTTGTGAAAATTAATAAATTGTACAAAAAAATAGTCGTAACTGGTATTTGACAAAAAAAAAATTCTCTCTTATTATTTTTAGTTTTTTTAAATATTTTTTATTTTGTAAAAAAATAAAACATAGTTCTATCTTTATTAATAGTAAAAAATAATTAGGATTCGGCTCTTTTAAAAAATATTTCAGAAATTAAATCTTAAATTTAATCATGGATGGACCAGACTGATGTAGGAGAATACATTCTTAAGATTGACACAGAAAATAATTAGTCAAAGTGCGCATAAACTGATCTAGATACACCTTTTATTGTTTAATAAAGAAACATTACTAAAAAATAATAGAAACTAATCACACTTTTAACAAATAAACGCCATAGAATTAATAATTTTTCTTTCAACAAAACAATTTTAAAAAATATAAAATTGAAATTTACCCTTAAAAAATATTTTTTTTATTGTTTAAGCTTTTTTTAGTTTTCTCTCTCCTCATTTAACTTATTTTTGAAAAAGATTATTTTTCAAACCTTTTTAAAAACATTCTTAGAGAAAAATCTTTTTTGAAAAAAAAATAAAAAAATGAACACTTATATTCCTATATATAAATACATAATTCTAACCTTAATTCTCTCATTTTCACTAAACCCTAATTTTTTCCAATCCTCTCTCTCAATACCGAACGATTGCCACCGCCAAACGTGTCCTCTCTCTCAATCACCGAACAACTCCTCTCGCCGAACCACTGCTGCGCGTATTCGACTGCCATTGCCAATGCCGCCAACGATCGTTGCCGCTGAACAACTCCTCTCTTTCTCTCAATCCCGAACGACTGCAGCCGAACATCAAACAAAGATGATGAATGGACGAACGTCGTCATGCTCGCAGCCTCTCCCATCGTCGTCGTGCTCCAGTCCTTAGATCTGTCGGATATCTGACGGCGAATATGAACATTCTCGCGACAACGTGACAATGAACGAACGATGAACGACGTTGAGATTTTTCAAATCTGGAAATTTCCAGATTTATGTGAATGTTTTCTGTCTTGTGATTTCTTGAGTTGATTTTGTTTCTATGTGAATGTTCAGATCGCAGACTTCGCAATGAATGTATTATCTGAAGTTTTTTATTGATTATTTTGTTTTCACATTCAAGATCTATGAATGTTCGTGTAATTTTTTGTTGATTCATGTGGAGTTTTTGTTTCTTCACGTGAATGATTTTTGTTGATTTTGTTTTTAGTCTAATATTCGTATGATGCATTTTCTATGTGAATATTTCATATCGCAGTGAAGGTGTGTATCTGAAGTTTTTGTTGATTATTTTTGTGTTCAGATTCAAGATCTATTAATGTTCATATATTTTGTTTCTCCATTTCTAGATCTGAAATTTTTAGAATGTTCATGTTGATTTGTTTGGTGTTCTCAGATCTGGTTGAATGTTCTTAGATCTGGTTTCTCTTTCTCAATTTTCTAGATCTGAAAAATTCTAGATCCGAAATTTATTTTGAATTTCTATCAATCGTGAATTTGTGCAAATAAATTTATTCTCAGATCTCAATTTTCCACAAAACATGAACATTCATAAACCTGCAAAAATTTACCCAAAAAATCGAAATTCATATCGTCGAAAATTAGATTATTTGTAAATTAATTAATTTTTTTTTTTTTAATTTCTATCAATCGTGAATCGTGTGGGATGATTATGGTAATTTGGTGGGTTTAAAAATGAGAATTGTCACATATTGGTTGTTTTTATGTGCAGAGTGACATAACTTGTAAATATAATATAATTAGAGGGCATTTATCAGGGACTAAATTTTAAGACTGCTACGGGGGATCAAAAATTTAAATTAGGCAGTTGGAGGATCATTTTATCAATACTATACCAAATAATAAATTTTTCAAAAAAAAATGCCTAATCAATTTTCATCCATATACTAACTACCCCCACCAAATCTCTACCGTTCCTGTGAACCATGGATCTCTATCATTCCCTCCCTTTTTTCGTCTCCACCAACAAAATCGGCCACCACCATGCGGCATCGCTACCGGTCACCACCAGTAGCCTCACATCTGGCCAAACCACCGTCCAACCACTAACCTTATGTCACTACCACAAGCCACAACCAACATCGCGCAGAGCCATTATCGCACTCCACTTCGCCCTGAACAAATCTGTCCAGATCCGATTGGGTCTCTTTCTCTCCCCCAATGAGAGTTTTTTTTTTTTTTTTTTAACTTTTTTTTTTTTACTCATTTTTTTTTAGTCATATATATAAATAGAAAGATATAATCATTTATCTATCTTATTGTTATTTTGATATCTAAAAAATGGAGCAAGCATAGCTAAAACGTTGTGCGAGTTAAAAGCTTAGATGTTACGGAAGGTTATGCGACAAAGGATGAGCTTTAACTAGACGAAGCAAGAAACGGAAGTAAGCAACAAAAGCAAAGCAGGTTATACACTAAGATCGCTATCACTGGACAAGAAACGGTCCAAACACTAGCGAAATGTTCACATATTTGTTGTGTTAATAAATAAAATTTGCTATAATTAAATTTTGTTGTTTTTTTTTTTTTTTTTTTTTTTTTTTTTTTTTAATTCTGTTTTTTTTTTGCCATAGATTTGTTTTGCTCTATGTTGGAAAAAAAAATCGCTTTGTGGTGTTTTAATTGAATAATTTTGATATTTTTTGTTTATTTGTATTGTTAGTGGCGGCCGAAGCGGTGTTATAGTGAATATTTATTGTAATGGTGAATGGTTATTGTGACTACAGTTGTGTTAGGTGGTAGTCGTGGTAGTAATGATGATTTTGATGTAATGGCGAGTGTATTCAGCGGCGGTGATTTTGATGTTAATGATGAACGTTTGCTAGTGGTTATTGTTTATTGTTAAAAAAGGTTTGATTATACTTTGTCTTGTAATTTGACCAAATTATACGTTATAATATCATGGTATTTTTGTCAGCACTTGTAACCCTTGTAATTGCATTATTTTATTTCGAAATTTAGGGTTTTTTTGGTTATTTTCCTCATAATTCAATAGTGTCTATTTAAAAGTCATCCCAAGTTGAATGTTGAAAAGTTTATTTTTTTCCATCTTCTTCATTCTCCTCTGGCGGCTTTATCGCCATTCTCTCTATTTCTTTGTCCTCTCTATTCTCAGCACCTTTTGTCTCTATATATTTTCTCTATATAATATATATATAGAGAGAGAAATTCAGCTTTGAATCTGTATAGAGATGAGAAAGAAAGAGCAAGGATTTATAGAGAACCAAAAAAACCTTGCACAGGTCTATAGAACCGAGCAAGAATCTGTTAAACCCGAAGTCAAGTCTCTGTCTATATGTAATTTCTCTCATCCCCTCTCTCTCTGTACATATAATGTATATAGAGAAAAAAGATTGTGAAAACGGGTGAAAGAAAAAAATGGTTGGTTGGTTCGGCATGGTGGTGGTAGTGGTCTGATTGGTTCAATGTATGTGAAGGAAGAAGACGACGGCGATTTTTTTTTTTTTATCAAAATACAATTTAATATTTAAGTTTTTTAATAGAGTTAAAAATAACACTTAACCAATCAATCGTGTGTCGAGCACGTGCAGGACCACTAAAGGTAGTGCGTTGACTGAGCCACATGGTGGTTGACTAGATGATGTTTTAGCAACACCGTCACAATTAAAAGTACAAGTGTACAAATTTCATCCACAAATTTTGACTTTACTTAAAAAGTCAACTCTTCCATAATTGTTTTCTATTGAATTTTTCTATCCACAAGTTATTAATTTTTCCATAATTTTTTTTTTTTTTTTATCAATAAAAAATTACGTATTGTCCTATCCACAATTTGAACTAGTCAACTGTTTTGTAGAAATTTTTAATAGGCCTAACTCATTCTTAAAAGACGTCTTGTAAGAGGATGATTGTCATTAACTTTATATATAGTTCAGGATCAGTTAACACAAGCGATGTGGGATTCAACACACCCCCTCACGCACAGGGTGGATTTCGACAAACCACTGCGAACGGATATCGGGAAACCCAACATCAATGTGAGATTCAACATGTTTAAGTGATTTTTAAATTTTCGTTATATCCTAACCAAATCAAAAATGACATCATGTTTAACATTGTGTCTAATTTGTGTCCTCTTGCAGGGTTTTATAAGATGAATATGGATGGGAGTGCTAGAGGAAAACTGGACAAAAGCGGGATAGGTGGCTTGTTGCGTGATCAAGATGGGACTCGGAAAGTGGGCTACTTCGGAAAACTACAGTCTTTTACGAGTCTCGAAGCAAAAATCCAGAGCATTCATGTAGGTATCCAACTTGTGGCGGCGAGAGAGTACC
Source organism: Eucommia ulmoides (assembly GCA_016647705.1). Classification (NCBI taxonomy): domain Eukaryota; kingdom Viridiplantae; phylum Streptophyta; class Magnoliopsida; order Garryales; family Eucommiaceae; genus Eucommia; species Eucommia ulmoides. Next base: position 635,681 of record CM028339.1, on the reverse strand, counting down.
TGAGGGTTATAGTCGAGACGAACTCTACAAAAGCCGTGGCGCTCATCAATGACGATTGCCTAGAGAATCATGGTCTCAAGAGCTTGATCACGGACTGTAGACGCTCGATTCAGGCAAATAATTTCATTCTTGAAGTGACATGTTGAATCAACAACAAATGTGTAGACTTCTCGGCATATATGGGTACAGATGGCAAGCAATACATAAGCTACTTGGAGGATCGTCATGAAGAAATGATAAAACTTGTTCTTTCGGAGATGAAAAACTTGTGCTTTTGTGTACCCAGGGTTCCCAATTCTGGATATCTTGGATTGTGTCAATAACTTGAAAACAACCCGTTTTCAGATTATTTATTTTTTTTTAAATCCATTTAATGTGTAAACAACTCTTTTTCGTATACCCCAGGAAGGGGGTGAGAATAATTTCGTTCGTGCGTGACTTTCTTTTTTAACAAGTGTTTTTTAGCAAATTCGAATGTCTGAACTTCCAAAGGTCCTTCAATTTCTTATAAATGTGAAAATAATTAATTTTTTACTAATTTGTTTTTAATAATTCTTGGTAAGAATAAAATCCAATTTTTGGAAGGTTAAATTATTTTTGTTTGTCTTTTGTGAAAATTAATAAATTGTACAAAAATAGTCGTAACTGGTATTTGACAAAAAAAAAAAAAATTCTCTCTTATTATTTTTAGTTTTTTTAAATATTTTTTATTTTGTAAAAAAATAAAACATAGTTCTATCTTTATTAATACTAAAAAATAATTAGGATTCGACTCTTTTAAAAAATATTTCAAAAATTAAATTTTAAATTTAATCATGGATGGACCAGACTGATGTAGGAGAATACATTCTTAAGATTGACAGAGAAAATGATTAGTCAAAGTGCGCATAAACTGATTTAGATACACCTTTTATTGTTTAATAAAGAAACATTACTAAAAAATAATAGAAACTAATCACACTTTTAACAAATAAACGCCATAGAATTAATAATTTTTCTTTCAACAAAACACTTTTAAAAAATATAAAATTGAAATTTACCCTTAAAAAATATTTTTTTATTGTTTAAGCTTTTTTTAGTTTTCTCTCTCCTCATTTAACTTATTTTTGAAAAAGATTATTTTTCAAACCTTTTTAAAAACATTCTTAGAGAAAAATCTTTTTTGAAAAAAAAAAAAAAAAGTGAACACTTATATTCCTATATATAAATACATAATTCTAACCTTAATTCTCTCATTTTCACTAAACCCTAATTTTTTCCAATCCTCTCTCTCAATACCGAACGATTGCCACCGCCAAACGTGTCCTCTCTCTCAATCACCGAACAACTCCTCTCGCCGAACCACTGTTGCGCGTATTCGACTGCCATCGCCAATGCCGCCAACGATCGTTGCCGCTGAACAACTCCTCTCTTTCTCTCAATCCCGAACGACTGCAGCCGAACATCAAACAAAGATGATGAATGGACGAACGTCGTCATGCTCGCAGCCTCTCCCATCGTCGTCGTGCTCCAGTCCTTAGATCTGTCGGATATCTGACGGCGAATATGAACATTCTCGCGACAACGTGACAATGAACGAACGATGAACGACGTTGAGATTTTTCAAATCTGGAAATTTCCAGATTTATGTGAATGTTTTCTGTCTTGTGATTTCTTGAGTTGATTTTGTTTCTATGTGAATGTTCAGATCGCAGACTTCGCAATGAATGTATTATCTGAAGTTTTTTATTGATTATTTTGTTTTCACATTCAAGATCTATGAATGTTCGTGTAATTTTTTGTTGATTCATGTGGAGTTTTTGTTTCTTCACGTGAATGATTTTTGTTGATTTTGTTTTTAGTCTAATATTCGTATGATGCATTTTCTATGTGAATATTTCATATCGCAGTGAAGGTGTGTATCTGAAGTTTTTGTTGATTATTTTTGTGTTCAGATTCAAGATCTATTAATGTTCATATATTTTGTTTCTCCATTTCTAGATCTGAAATTTTTAGAATGTTCATGTTGATTTGTTTGGTGTTCTCAGATCTGGTTGAATGTTCTTAGATCTGGTTTCTCTTTCTCAATTTTCTAGATCTGAAAAATTCTAGATCCGAAATTTATTTTGAATTTCTATCAATCGTGAATTTGTGCAAATAAATTTATTCTCAGATCTCAATTTTCCACAAAACATGAACATTCATAAACCTGCAAAAATTTACCCAAAAAATCGAAATTCATATCGTCGAAAATTAGATTATTTGTAAATTAATTAATTTTTTTTTTTTAATTTCTATCAATCGTGAATCGTGTGGGATGATTTTGGTGATTTGGTGGGTTTAAAAATGAGAATTGTCACATATTGGTTGTTTTTATGTGCAGAGTGACATGATTTGTAAATATAATATAATTAGGGGGCATTTATCAGGGACTAAATTTTAAGAATACTACGGGGGATCAAAAACTTAAATCAGGCAGTTGGAAGATCATTTTCTCAATACTATATCTTATAAGGACCAAATAATAAATTTTTCAAAAAAAATGCTTTAACTAGACAAAGTAAGAAACGGAAGCAAGCAACAAAAGCAAAACAGGTTATGCGCTAGGATCGCTATCACTGGACAAGAAATGGTCCTAACACTGGCGAAATGTTCACATATTTGTTGTGTTAATAAATAAAATTTGCTATATTTAAATTTTGTTGTTTTGTTTTTAGTTTTTTTTTTATTCTATGTTTTTTTGCCATAGATTTGTTTTGCTCTATGTCAGAAAAAAATTCGCTTTGTGGTGTTTTAATTGAATAATTTTGATATTTTTTGTTTATTTGTAGTGTTAGTGGCGACCACAGCAGTGTTATAGTGAATATTTATTGTAATGGTGAATGGTTATTGTGGCTACAGTTGTGTTAGGTGGTAGTCGTGGTGGTAATGATGATTTTGATGTAATGGCGAGTGTATTCAGCAGCGGTGACGATAATAGTAAATGATTGTTATGGTTATGGTGTTAATGATGAACGTTTGCCAGTGGTTATTGTTTATTGTTAAAAAAAGATTGATTATACTTTGTCTTGTAATTTGACCAAATTATACGTTATAATATCATGGTATTTTTGTCAGTACTTACAACCCTCGTAATTGCATTATTTTACTTCGAAATTTAGGGTTTTTTTCGTTATTTTCCTCATAATTCAATAGTGTCTACTTAAAAGTCATCCCAAATTGAAGGTTGAAAAGTTTATTTTTTTCCATCTTCTTCATTCTCCTCTGGCGGCTTTATCGCCATTCCCTCTATTTCTTTGTCCTCTCTATTCTCAGCACCTTTCTCTCTACATATTTTCTCTATATAATATATATATAGAGAGAGAAATTCAGCTTTGAATCTGTATAGAGATGAGAAAGAAAGAGCAAGGATCTATAGAGAACCAAAAAAACCTTGCACAGGTCTATAGAGCCGAGCAAGAATCTGTTAGACCCGAAGTCAAGTCTCTGTCTATATATAATTTCTCTCATCCCCTCTCTCTCTGTACATATAATGTATATAGAGAAAAAAGATTGTGAAAACGGGTGAAAGAAAAAAATGGTTGGTTGGTTCGGCATGGTGGTGGTAGTGGTCTGATTGGTTCAATGTATGTGAAGGAAAAAGACGACGGCGATTTTTTTTTTTTTATCAAAATACAATTTAATATTTAAGTTTTTTAATAGAGTTAAAAATAACACTTAACCAATCAATCGTGTGTCGAGCACGTGCAGGACCACTAAAGGTGGTGCGTTGACTGAGCCACATGGTGGTTGACTAGATGATGTTTTAGCAACACCGTCACAATTAAAAGTACAAGTGTACAAATTTCATCCACAAATTTTGACTTTACTTAAAAAGTCAACTCTTCCATAATTGTTTTCTATTGAATTTTTCTATCCACAATTTATTAATTTTTCCATAATTTTTTTTTTTTTTATCAATAAAAAATTACGTATTGTCCTATCCACAATTTGAACTAGTCAACTATTTTGTAGAAATTTTTAATGGGCCTAACTCACTCTTAAAAGACGTCTTGTAAGAGGAGGATTGTCCTTAATTTTATATATAGCTCAGGATCAGTTAAGACAAGCGATGTGGGATTCAACACACCCCCTCACGCACAGGGTGGACTTTCACAAACCACTACGAACGGATATCGGGAAACCCAACATCAATGTGAGATTCAACATGTTTAAGTGATTTTTAAATTTTCGTTATATCCTAACCAAATCAAAAATGACATCATGTTTAACATTGTGTCTAATTTGTGTCCTTCTCTCGCAGGGTTTTATAAGATGAATATGGAGGGAGTGTTAGAGATAAACCGGACAAAAGCGGGATAGGTGGCTTGTTGCATGATCAAGATGGGACGTGGAAAGTGGGCTACTTTGGAAAACTATAGTCTTTTATGAGTCTTGAAGCAAAAATCCAGAGCATTCATGTAGGTATCCAACTTGTGGCGGCGAGAGAGTACCTGAGGGTTATAGTGGAGATGAACTCAACAAAAGCCGTGGTGCTCATCAATGACGATTGCCTAGAGAATCGTGGTCTCCAGAGCTTGATCACGGACTGTAGACGCTCGATTCAGGCAAATAATTTCATTCTTGAAGTGACATGTAGAATCAACAACAAATGTGCAGACTTCCCAGCATATATGGGTACAGATGGCAAGCAATACATAAGTTACTTGGAGGATCGTCATGAAGAAATGATAAGACTTGTTCTTTCGGAGATGAAAAACGAAGTTCTCTTTCATTTTGTAACCCCTCCCCCCCAAAAAAAAAAAAAAAAATATCACCAAATCTCATAATTTAGTTATCACACAAAATAGACTAAATGTGATTATTTCAAATCTCATAATTTAGTTAAAAAAATAATTTTAACCTTGCTTTTGAGAATATTTAAATCCACGAGGAATAAAGAGTTATGATCAATTTAAATAATTTAATTTGGTTAATTGTTGCAACACTTGTTCAAGTGCGGGAGGTTACGAAATAAAGATTGGAACCAGTAAAGCGGAAAGTTGGGTTGACCTCCGAGTCAATATACTCATTTTTCATCAACCGCTGCAGCTGCTTTACAAGAGAAAAAAGTAGACTGAAGAAAAATTGGGACAAAAATATTAGAATTGATTTGATAACATTAAACTTGATTGGAGTAATGAGCATTGATCTATCAGTATACTATAAATGACTTCATGTAACGAATCTTATTCAAATGGGGCAAAGGCCCCGTTTGGTAACCATTTTCATTCCTGAAATTTCCATTCCATTCCCAGATTTTTGGGAATTCTGTTTGGGAATAGTGTTTGGTAATTTTTGTTTCCGTTTCCATTTCATTCCCATTTGAGAATTGTGCCCACTTTTTTCTTAAGAAATAAGAAACAAAAAAAAATTATTTTTCATTATTCCCGTTCCATTTCCAAAACACATGGTCACTATTCATCTACCGGCCGACCACCGTCTGCCGCCGCCTGCCGGCCATCTCCGGCGACCACCCGCCGGTCGTCGTCCGCCGCCGCAGCCGGCCATCTCCAGCGACCGTCGTCGGTCACCGTCCGGCTTGAAATTTTTCGGCCACTTTCGGCCGTCGCTGGCGCCACCGCCGTCCGGTCATCGCCGGCGGGGGGCCACCGCCGTCCGCCGTCGCCGGTGCCGGAGCCATCGTCGGGCCGGATCCGTCGCCGGTGCCGGAGCCACCGCCGTCAGGCCAAAAAAAAAAAAAAAAAATTTAGGATAAAATCGTTATCAAACACAATTCCCTTCCCAAAACAAAAAAAAAAAAAAAAAAAATATGGTTACCAAACGCGATTCTACTCCCAAAACGAATAACAAAATTTTCATCCCATCCTATTCTCATTCCACTGCTAGAATGGAAATAGAAACGGTTATCAAACGCCACCTTAATTTTTGTCATGTTGTTACACCACCATCTATTCTTGTCATGTAATAACTTAGACTCAACAACAATTCTGGCACATTAGGCCTAACAAGATCATGAATCCCACCCACCACCCAATAAATTCCCTACCAATTTTTATTTTAGGAGTTAGTCAAATCCTTTAAAGGATCTACCTATCAAATAATGACAATTTGTTAACCACTTTTTGCGTGATCTTTGTTAAATTTGACCTAGCAATACAATTTTAAGTTTGACTCAACTAATAAATCCAATATTAGACCTCTGAGACTTGTCAAATTGTACAAATTTTTCAAATTTTTTATATATTTCAATTTCGTAAAAATGAAAAACGTTGTTAATGATTTTAGACGAAAAATGAATTGTGCTCAACACATGATCTTCTAATTAATTTTTTTTTTATTTTTTTAAACGTAAAACAATTTTCGCTAGTGACAGTTTTTATTTCAGGAGTTAGTCAAATCCTTTAAAGGATCTACCTATTGAATAACGACAACTTGTTAACCAATTTTTGTGTGATCTTTGTTAAATTTGACCAAACAATACAGTTTTAAGTTTGACTCAATTAATAAATCCAATATTAGACGTTTGAGATTTGTCAAATTGTACAAATTTCTCAAATTCTATATATATTTCAATCCCATAAAAATTAAAAAAGTTGTTAATGATTTTAGATGAAAAATGAATTTTCCAAGCCTTTCGAGACTGGAAAGCGGGTCGTGCGTCGTTAACTAGGGGATCGCCTAGAAACAAGCCTGAAGATCAGAAAATCTTTAATAGCGGAAGTGATTTTAATAGTAACGAGTTTCCCTACAATAACACATGCCGACAATGTAGAGAAGAATACAATTACAATAACAATAACAATTGTATTAATATCAAAGACTTAAATGACTTCAAGAGCATGTTCTCCCACATAATACTTTAAGCAAAAAAATACAAGTGGCCACAATAGACATAATTATACTCAAGGAATCATAATGGTATCTTTCTACAAGAAATGAAAGAAATAAACTAAACTAAACTAGTCTAGAAAACAAATGAGAAGGGTCACGGATAAGCGGTCAAGTACGAGAACAAGCATTGGACAAGCTAAGACCGTGACATTGTGCTCAACACATGATCTTCTAATTAAAATATTTTTATTTTTTTAAAACGTAAAACAATTTTCTCTAGCGACAATTTTATTTTCTCTATCTCATTTTTCTAAGAATCATTGTCGAGAAAAAATTAAAAGAAAATGTCTTAGATTTATAAAGTGAGAAAATGACAAAAATATTCATATTTGGACAGATTGAACAACATCTATTTTTCGTCCAAAATCATTACTAATATTTTTTATAATGTGTAGGGTGATTTTGAGCCTCTTTCAACTCCTAAAAATTAGTTAATAAAGTGAGACTTTTTCTCAAACTTATAATTTGATCACCAGTTCTTTTCATATTCGATGTGGTATAAACCAATATGGTTGCAGAGTTAAAATAAATATAAAATTCAAAAAACCCAAATGTAAAATTTAATAAAACTATGGGTCAAAGGATGCAAAATGCGTTTTTTTTTTTTCTTTTCTTTTTTTAAAAAACCATGTCGGCGATGAATGCCACTCATCGCCGAATCGACTGGAACTAAAAGCCTTGCCGTGGCGGTGGCACCGGTCAACTCTTCAAACTTTATGCTTGAATTCACACCCTGTCGACATCTGTTTTATGCAGCACAATCAAACAAATTTCTCTATCAACACGTGACAAATCGAAGTTGTCCATAAATACATAATTAAATAGTTGGAAACAAAATAATAAAGAAAGAAAGGAGAAGGAGAAGAAGCGTGAAAGATTACTTACCTTCGCCATGAAGAAGATGGCTAGTGGTACCCTATGACCGACTCTATTAATGGCGGCGCATGCATCTCACCTCCACTGAATTTGCAACTTGCCTTGCCTATATATCTTTGAACGGCAGAAGCTTCATGGGTTCTCGTCAACTCAGTTGAATAATCTTCTTTTTTCTGGAATATTTCTTTAGTTTGATTTCACCATCTCCGGCGCTGATTTAAGGGCAGCGAATAAATTTATTGACACCCAGGTTACATGTGTGAGTTGAAAGTGGCAAATTCAAGAGACTCCGGCAGGGGGTTACGACGGGGAGGGGTGGGGGCGGATGAAGCTGCACTTTATGGAGGTGGCGGGGGTGATGGGGCGCCGGCGGCGGGGTTTTGGGGGTTTAACAGACAGGAGGAGATGTCAGCTATTGTTTCTGCTCTGACCCATGTGGTGGCCGGTGGCGGTGGTAGTGGTGGGGGTGGTTTTGCTTCAACTGTTAGTAATTCTACTTCTGCTGGGGCTTGTTCATCGCCAAGCTCTTCGACCGGTGTCGGAGAGAAGAGACGGCGTCAAGAGGAGGGCGAATCTTCACTCCCGCCAGGAGGTATCATTTCAAAACAGACGCTCTCTCCAGTAACTGAAGGTTCAACTCCGACCACCACATACGCATATGCTCCGGCGGCGGGCGGCGGCGGAGTAGAACCGAGGAGAAGATACAGAGGCGTGAGGCAGCGGCCGTGGGGCAAATGGGCAGCTGAAATAAGAGACCCGTTCAAGGCTGCAAGAGTCTGGTTAGGCACATTCGATACAGCTGAGGCAGCCGCCAGAGCTTACGATGAAGCTGCTCTCAGGTTCAGAGGAAACAAAGCCAAACTCAACTTCCCGGAAAATGTAACGCTCCGGTCATCTTCTCGCGGAGTTCCGGCAACCCATTTGCCGATTCACAGTCCTCCAAATACCGTTTACTCCGTTTCGACATCCGCCGAGCCAATCGTTCATTCTCATGCTCCCAACTACGTAAACACAGACTACATGGATTACTACGATTACTCTCAGATGTTAATGAATTCCAATGAGATCCAACCACAGCCGACGATGAGCCCGTTAGACCAGTTGCTATTGTCATCTTCATCATCATCTTCGGCTTCACTTGGGTACACACACTCATCATCTTCGGCTTCACTTGGGTACACACACGCCCCATCGACGACTTCACCACCACCTTTTCCAATGGCTTTCACTGCTCAGCCGTCGCAGCGTCCCTCGCCGCCAATCTATCAGGGAGATAGAGATGATTTTCCAGTGATATCACGGTCGGATGCAAATTATCAACCACCACCTTCTTCAGGATAATTTCAGTTACAATTTTATTTTTGGTTATATCTAATTATCTATTCATTTGATACCATATGTATTGGCGAGGATTGTTTTGTACTGTAATGATTCTTAGTTATCATACCGTAAATAGTTATTTTTTTTACGACTTCCTCCTATGGCAAACGCAAGACATACCAAGAGGAAGCAAAATTTCAGGCGAAATGATTAAAAACCACAATACAATAACAAATAACAACAAACAACTAAGCCTTTGTCTCACAATACTGATCACAGATGCTACATCAAAAGGCCATTTTTCGAAAGCAAAAGCTAATTGAGAACCTATTTTTATGAATACTGATTGTACCTCGTTCCGCAATTTAAAAAAAAAAAATACAAACAACATCATAAGACTTGGTGATTTCATATCAAATCACCTAGTGGTAGTCTTTTTGATAACAATGAATAACATCACTGAAAATGGCAAAAACGAACATAATATTAAGAAGAAGAAAGAACGAAAGGCGGCAGAAACAGTGTAAATCTTAACAATGTCAAAAGAAAGGCAAGGATCTTCTATGGATACAATGCTCTTGAATAACTCAAAAAGATAAAGCCCATCTCAGTCTCTCTGTCATTAGCCCGAGAAAAACAAACAGTCGCATGCCAACCTGCAATGTTATCAATGGCGAAATCAATTGCTATGCAGCTATTTACAAAGGTCGATTCTGTTTGCACTTCAAAACTACCGAACTTTTTGTTGGGGAAAATTACATATTTGGTCCCTAGAGTATGGGGTGGGGTGTCTATGTGATGAGTGCTACGCTTAGTACGTGGCCTTCTAAGGGGTAGACTTTCGTCATTCCATCACTCCACGATTCAGGATTATATGTCTTAGATTTAGTGGAGTAATGAAATAACGAAAATATACCCATTAGAAGGCCACGGGCTGAACATAACCCATTTTCCATCCAAAATCACCAACGGTTTTAAATTTATGAGATTGAAACAAATGTGAAGCTTGCGGTACCAAATACGCAACTTAGCAAATGTTAGCGTCTACATAGACACCCACCCCATATTTTAACTAATAGTTTAGAAATGCAAATAGAATCACCCGTTTGAAGCATGATGCATGTGCTATTTGACAGAAGTAGAAGGTAGAAGAGTTTACATGCACAGTAGGGAGGGTAGAATCAGCAATTTTCAAACTTTCAAGGCAGATTTGTGAACCATCATTTCCTTGTGTATTTGGTGGCAACTCTTCTCAACAAGGTCAAGCAGCTTCTCCAAACCCATAGCCCATGAGTTCAAAATGTCATTGCTGTCCTTTGCTGACTGGAAGCAAACTATACCCAATGGTCTGTCAATCTTTGCCACCAATGCTTTCGACACAACCATTTCTGATAGGTGCTTTTCAGCATCCTGAGATTGGGCGGAAAAACATCCTTTAATTGAATATATTAAGCATGTTCATCAACAGACTACAATCACATCAATAATATTGAACATAACACAGGGAGCTTGCAATGGGTGTGTGCGTGTGAGAGAGAGATTAATGTAACTTACAGATAAAACTTCAATCCTACTTTAGAAATAATAAGATTACCTTAAGACATCGGGAAACGATAGGCACCGTTTGTTAACGGTTTTTTAAGTACTTTTTAAAGTCAAAACAGATAATTGAACAAAAAGGTTGTTTTACATGGAAGTAAAAAAGTGTTTTTGGTAACGTACAGGTTATATCTTAGTATTATTCATATAAGAGTCTATTAATCCAAAATAATATTCTAGAGGGTTGAAAATTTAGAAGAGAGGTCCTAGTCAATAAAACATTGAAAAAATGAAAAACAATCTTGCTTTAAAAAAATAAAATAAAAAAGTACTTTCCTATCTTGATTTTTATATTAATTTTTTTAAAAACACGACAAACCCTACTTTTATTTTTAGGTACTTTTCTGGTTAAAAGCAAAGAAATGGTTAAAAAAAAGGCTACCAAACAGTGCCTTGGTAAACAATTTTTCTCCTTATCACTATAGACATATAATGAACATATTATTCACGCCCCCAAATGGAGTTCAATGCCACTCCATCAAGTCATTAGTCATTGGATCACAACTGGCAACTACTAGAGCTGATAAGAGGTATAGCCAGAATTCGCATACCTGGATGCTGAGACACAACAGATCTGCAAGTCTCTTCAAAGTAATCCTCGAGTAATACTTGGAGACAACAAGAATGTTCTGAAAGAAAAAGATGTCTTACAAGTTAATGATCACTAATAAGACAAAACATCTTGTAGAATAAAATGGAAGGTGCAATAGAAATCAGTTTTCTTTGGATAAGTATTTGTTTAGTGGAAGAAGATACATGTTCTATCACTCTCTGTCTGAGATCTTCGGCTGCTTTGTCAACTAAAGGACCACCAAGCATGTTTTTTTCATTGTCAAATTCGGCATTAAATGTGTTCCATAAAGCTGTCCACTGAATGACCTCCATCGTTAGTAACTGTTTCAACAGCATCCTGAAGAGCACATCAAAAGGCAATGTTCATTAGTACTTCACAGATAAGAAGCCCTCCTGGGAGAAAAAGGCCAAAACAAAATGGAAAGATAATCTATATTCCATAAAGGAATAGAAAAAACCTGAAATTAGGAATTTCTGAGATATTCTTATCCTCTAGGGTAGAGTTAAGAAGGCTCGATTGCATGGGATCATGTGGTGCAAGAACCAGGTACCAGCATATTTTCCTAAGCACCTTTATTAAACGAATTAGCAAAGAGAAGCCATTAGACAGAGGAAGGCATGCACTTATAAGTCATCTTTGTATTTTACTGTCAATGTACGAAAAGGTAAGTGAACCACTGGAGATATGGGAAAGCATCACATCCAAGATTAGTTTTTTACCGGAATCCACTGAGCTGGGTTTTCTCTAACAGTAGGGATCTCATATATTGCCTTGTAACAGCGACATATTTCAAGGTAGTCGTTGCTATTTGAGTAGTACCTGCAAGTGAGCATATGAAAGAAAAATGAATTGGCAAGGAGATGAAAGTATGAGAAAAAAAAACCAAGAATGCATCCTCAGCAATATCAAAATTTACGTAAGATTTTGTAAGCATTTATTCATGTCCATATAACAAGGGTTAATAATCCAGTCCAATACCAAAAAGTATTGTAGTGTTGAGTCCACATCAAGTTTACATAATGAAGTGTGTTCGTAAACAACCCCGCCAGCATGTTTCAGCAGGTTAGCCGAGGAAGGTTACCACAGTGCTCTAAGATAGATTTTTATTTTTTTTAAAATAAAACGAGGTTCATTCAAGAGGATCATTTTAGACAGTTTAAAATTCAAAATAAATGAATGCCATAATGTCCTGTTAGTATAATGTTCAAATCTTCAGATTAATTCAATCTTTGCATTAATCCCCTTAATTTTGTCCCACCATAACTTGAAAGACTGATTTTGTCACTACATTGATTCCTGAACACAACTCTTGTTTACTGCCCAACATTTTGATCATTTGACATATCTGGTCTTCTAGGAGGCCAACAAACTTGCTCTTCAAATTCAGAGCTATCTATGAACCCCTGTGCACTTCTCTCTTCTAACCATCTTGCCTTGATTCAGCATGTAATGTCAACAATTTCTCCTTTGCACTAAATAATAGAACTTGTGCAATTAATACCTATTTTGAGGTACCTCATGATCACCAATTTTCACCCTCCCCTAATCTTCTGTTGTATTATTAAAATTAAAATACATCTATGTTGTCCTACAACCTTTGGACATTTCATCCATTTGAAAGTCCAATTATTGTATTTATCATCAAATGACATGAAACAATAATAAGCAGCACAAATGCATACACAACATAATCAAAACCATAAAAATAACACAAACACATATATCGCTTTCTTGATAAATTTGGATGTACTGACAAGTTGGTAAACAAAATTTCATTAGAAAGTACTCTATTCTATTTTATGGAAACAATAGGAGGGGCAAAGCCATAAAAAGGGGAAGTAAGTTAGGGAGAGGGTCAAGGAAAATGCTAGAAAATGAAAAAATCATGCATTAACTTTCACATGAGTAAGTTTATCCACCCCATCCCCCCACCCCGAGTTGTAGGAGGTTTTTAGAAGAGTGCAATTTAGTTTATCTTAGACGCGAAGATGAAGTAATATCAAATAGGAAATATGTGACAACTCTTTTAATTGTTTAGGCCAAAAAATTGAACAAGAAGGAAAAGAAAATGATGGAAGCCTATACCGTATCATCAATTCATAGTATATTCGCTTCAATTCCAACAGTGACGGTATATCAGCAGGAGCCACTTCTACAACATTATCACCTTCTTTAGGCTTCTTCTTCTCCTTCGCGGTATCAGCTTCAAATACTCTAGGACTAATCTTTCTTGAAAGTATTTGCGCGCGAACATAATCCTTGCGGTCTAAACACAAACGGACCTGCCAGTTTGAATTTCATAGTATCATATTTCCAAAGCCATAATCATGATTTTGAAACAAGGAAGATAAGTTGACAGTTTAAAGAGGCTCAAGTACTTGATCGAGAATGAAGGCAATTTTTTCAGTTTTCGCCATTGCACCAAATGTTTCAACCTGTAAGCAGTAAGATTCAAATGTTTGACACACGCGCACACACAAAAAAAAAAAAAAAAGGAATAGATTTTGATTTCATTTTAATAAAATTCACGCATACCGACCGCAATTTCTTGCATCAAATCAGCCGCTTCGGCGATAAGCCCCTGTTCCTCCTTAATTTTTGCAAGTCTCTTGATCAAACGAGCCCTCTCAATCTCAACATATATCTAGAATGAAAAGATGACAGTTGAAGAAGCACAAATAAAGATGAAATCCTAAATTGGCAGTGAAATTTGTAGTCAAATTAGAAAGTGTTAAACAAATCACCTTTCCCGCTGATACACTGTTAAGTGTTTTGATAAGCTCAATCTTAGTTTCAAGATCTGGTGTTTCCTCAATATATTGCATGGCTTGCTGGACCATAGCAGTTACAGCCTGCGAGAGAGAGGCAAAGAAGCAACCAATGAACATTAACAAGAAGCAACAGCAGAAAAAACAAATTAATAAAAACAAGCAGTCATAAGTGCATATTCCAGATGGACAGAACTGTACAATTGAGAGAGAGAATGTGTTAAATGAAAGTATGAAAAGAGCAAAATTCTTATGTCCCAGCTTGATAACCCAGCGGGCCAGCCTAAACCCCCAGGAACACACAAACACATATTATTGTATACATGCAGCCATGTATATGCATGTTTTCATGCAGCCATTCCCCAAATGACAAGGTCTGGATTTCGTAATAGAGTGAAAACCTTGATGTTAGTCGAAGAAAATGCCAATGAGACAATTCTCAATATTTGTCAAAATTGCAAACTAGGCTTTCGACGATGCCCAATTTTCACAAAATCCTTCACATATTTATGAGTCTCCTGATGAGAAAGAATATAGATACATATGCACCATGTATCACAAGCACTTCTTTATCTATAGATTCTACACAGATAGCCATGTTGATAATACATGGAGTGGTGAATAAAAAACAAGCACGTGGACAGATACATTAGCTCTTTGTGTTAAAAAATAACAAATAGTTACACAATACAACCTATTCGCTCATTCGAGTAGGTAAAACCTCAACATTTTCACACAATCTTTATCTTCCATAAGTTTTTACATATTAAAACCACACAAAAACAGCTAAAGGGGCAGGGAAGGGAAAAGGCTCCCAGCCAAAAAAATAAATACAAAAAGACCTCTCAAGGAATCTATCACCTGCTAACACCTTTGTGCTACGAGTAATTCTATCCCTATTATCAAACACGAGTTTACTTGAATAACAGAAACAATAGAGTTGTACAAAGACTGTGCAACTCTAATTTTCTTATTGAAAAGGTAATCATTTCTCCCTCTGTCCAAAGGTAGTACATTGCGGTGGCAAGAAATATTCTCCCCAAAATGCTATAAGCAGATGAACAAACCACCCATACTCTAGCAGTCCAAGATATGCAGTCCTAAGCATTTTATGCTATTCATATAAAGTGAATTCGTTTAATTAGCCCGAGAACTCTTAACTAGTAAGCCCGTAAGCCGTTCCTTGTGCAAATAAAGCACAACAGATGAACGTTTTAGAGGAAGCAAAATCTAATTCCCAAAATAACAGTGCTACTATATTGAATTGCCAAATTTTTCCAATCAAACTGACAAATACCTGCTTTAATTGACCACGTCGCTTGGATAACAGAACAATCTGATCATTGAGTGTCTTCCAAGCACGAGCTTCGAAGCAAAGTTGAAGAATATCGGTGACGGCCTTTTTCGTGCCGGCCACGTCTCCATTGAGTCTCATCTGCTTCTCCACATTCAGCAGCAATTCTATTTGCGACTCCAAATTATTTACGCCCTCCTGGAAACACAGAGCATAGCATATTCACCATAAATACGAAGAATTAAGCATCTAACAAAAGCAACGAAGAACTATGAGATCTAAAAGGAAAAGTGGACGAATTGAATGAAATTACCATCTTCAATGCGATCTAGTGTTCGAAGTGAGAGCTTGGTGTATCGACTTCAGGGAGAGAACTCGAGCTGATTTTCGGCAGATCTGAAGCCCTAGGAGAGAGAGCTTCGAGAGAGAGAGAGTAAAAAGAAAAGAGAAAAAACGATGGGGGGAGGGGGATTCTTCACGTTACCAGAGGGGGTTAATTGAAGTTACTATTATGCCCCTGTCGAGCTTTTCGGGTTTCTGGGTTAATCCGTCAAGTCAACTTCCAAGTGGTTCCTCTAGCACTTGAGGAGTTCTTCGAGGTTGTGCATTTTCGATCTGCTATTTGTTTTCATCCAGGCTAAAAAGTCTACACAACGGTTGTTGAACTTCCTGGTGACTTGAATCTCAAAGTCATAAGTCTCTATGATGTGCTTGCCATTCCATACTGGCATGAATGTCTTTGATCTTTGCTTCCAGACAAGTGCAGGATTCCAGGTGGCCGAAGAAATCGATCTTCCAGGAATCATCCGTGAGTCTAATGAGCCCGCCAACACCTTCATTCCCTGGATTTCCAAGCGCGCTGCCATCCGTGCTCAATTTAAAGACATTTGCAGGGGGGATGAATTCAGTTAGGACCAGAATTAAAGAAAACACCATTAATAGTTTGGTTAGAATAGAAAGCTTCCAACAAATCCATTGTGAGGCGATGAATTTTGGAGGCAATCAGGAAAGAATCTTGGGAAACTCTCTCAATCACTTCCTTGTTCTTATCCTTCCAAACCTCCCAGATAATGGCAATAAACATATATAGAGAAGGGGGATTGATTGATCTCCCTTTGACGTGCTTCGTGAACTAATCCTAAATATTAATGCCATGATCCCGTCTCAAAGAGTCCTTGTCTAAAAACAAGTTCCAAATAGTCCAAGCTTTTGGACAAGATCTCAACATGTGGTTAAGGGACTCAACCGCACTATTGCAGCGCATACAAATGGCTGAGACATCACTTGACCATTTCGCTCTCAACGTATTTGTCATCACCCTCTTATGATAGATTTTTCAAATAAAGAATTTAATCAATTGCGGGATTTTAAGGCCCCGTTTGGTTTAGTGTTCCCAACCAAACCCAACCCAACCCAACCCAAAAATTTTGGGTTTAATTTTTGGGAACGCGTTTGGCAAATACAAAACTCAACCCAAAAAATAGGAATTGATTCTCAAAATCCTAAAGAAATCAGAAACAAAAAAAAATTGTTTCTTTTTGTGCCCAAAAAACTCAACCCAAAGTTCTCAACTTCCGACTTCATCTGCTGGCCGACCACCACCACCCGCCGCCGTCTGCCGTCGTCGGCCACCGTCTAGCGACCGACCGCTGTCTCCGGCCACCTCCGGCGACCTTCTGCTGCCGCCGGCCACCTCCAGCGATCGTCGCCGGCCATCTCCGCCGCCGCCGCCGCCCTGTACGACCACCACCAAACAAAAAAAAAATAAAAAAAAAAATAAATTAATTTTAGGATAAAATCGTTACCAAACACATTATGTTCTCAGCACAAAACAAAAATTGTCGTTACCAAACGTAATTTTGTTCCCAAAATTCTCAACCCAACCCATTCCAGTTGAATTCAGAAAAGTGGGAATACTAACCAAACGACCTAAGCTTCCAAATCCACTCCCAGTTAGAAGTAGAATTTGGAGTATCAAAATCTGCAATAATGGAGTAGGTCGATTTCACGGAAAATTTCCTTGAATTTTCCGGAAACCAAATGGCTACATCATCTTTCAAAAGATGAAGTGCTTGCATTCCATCATCCAACCCCTCAATAGGTGGTTTTCGGGCGGGCAATCACATTTGATGAGGTTGACCGCTTCTAGGGAATCTGATTCAACAACCACTCTCATGACCCTCCTAGTGCTTCTAGGGAATCTGATTCAACAACCACTCTCATGACCCTCCTAGTGATCGTTAAGCACATATCGGCATGAATGTTTTTGATCTCTACTTCCAGGCAAGTGTAGGAATCCAGGTGGCCAAAGAAACCAATCTTCTAGGAATCGTTCATGAATCTAATGAGCCCGCCAGCACCTCCTTTCTCTGGATTTCCAAGCACGCTGCCATCCGTGCTCAATTTAAAGACATTTGTAGGGGGAGGAATCCAGTTAAAACCAAGATTAAAGAAAACACTATTACGAGATTGGTTGGGATAGAAAGCTTCCAACAAATCCATCGCGAGGCGATGAATTTTGGAGGCAATCAAGAAAGAATCTTGGGAAACTCCCTGAATCACTTCCTTGTTCATATCCTTCCAAACCTCCCAGATAATGGCAATAAACATATATAGAAAGGAGGGAGTGATTGATCTCCCTTTGACGTGCTTCGTGATCCAGTCCTGAATATTAATGTCATGATCCCGCCTCAAAGAGTCCTTATCTAAAAACAAGTTTCAAATAGTCCAAGCCTTTGGACAAGATCTCAACACATGGTTAAGGGACTCAACGGCACTATTACAGCGCATACAAATGGCCAAGACATCACTTGACCATTTCGCTCTCAACGTATTTGTCATCAGTCTCTTATGATAGATTTTTCAAAGAAAGAATTAAATCGATTGCGGGATTTTAAGCTTCCAAATCCACTCTCAGTTAGAAGTAGAATTTGGAGTATCAAAATCTACAATAATGGAGTAGGCCGATTTCACAGAAAATTTCTCTGAATTTTTCAGAATCCAAATGGCTACATCATCTTTCAAAAGATTAGGGGGCTTAAAGTTAAGAATATTATTGATTTGGCTATCTGAGATAAGGTGAATGATTGGCAGAAGAAACCAACTACCGGAATCATCCAGAACAGCCGCAACCTTCAGATCACGCACCCCGAACGAGATTAGTCTCAAATCCTGTGTTGTGGGTGTGTGTGCACTCATGGATATACTAAAAAAAAATTAAGGTTCTGTACCATTTGCCTCTTCTATCATTTTGTCCAAAATTATAAATTTTTCCTCTTATTTTAAAAATATCAATTACCTCTTTGATCAAATTTTTCTTATAAAAAGACATGAAATATCCTTCTATTATTTTAAAAACCAATAACAATTTTGACTTATGACAAAAAAATATATATATTAAAAACATATCACTACCAAATTTGCTAACGCGTTGGATTGTATGCCCCAAATTTGGAGTCCAAAACCAAAAAAAACCTTGAAAAATTATAGTGATTTTGGAATGTTTGACAAAATTATTGAACTTTTCTAAAAAATATTGTAGCAAGTAGATTGTGTAAATATTAACTTGAAAAACTTGAAACTCGTGGGAAAATAAATAAATAAAAAACAAGAAAGTTGATATTGAATTGTATATATTGAAAAATGAACCAAAAATAGAATTTTGGCTTACACCGAATTACATTAATTTCAAACAAACTCAATGGGACTCAAGGACAAGGGCAGCTTATGCATCATTTTTTTTTTCGGTTTCCAGGGTATCCCTGCACCACGGTTGGTTGAGACTAATCTTTCGAGGTATTGTCGGGCGCCAGAAACGGGACATCTCTCCCAACAGAGCACTTTCGATTCACAATCCCCCAAGATTCGATCCCTGGAAGTATTGTTTAAGGAACCCAAGCTCCTTCCACTTAGACCAACTCATGTTGGTGGCAACTTATGCATCATTGATGCACTTCGAATTGCATCATTTCGAAGTGTCCCCAGAAAGAATAGAAAGACTCTTGATCGCTGAAATGAAGAATGAGACTTTTTTCCATAGTCCTTATTTTGTGTTTTTGCCATTGTACCCAAAAAAAAATTAAGATGCCAATTATAGAAATTTTTCATTTTGCAATTGCAAGTATAAAATGGCAACTTTAATTCTAAGTAGTTTTTTTTTATATATACGTTAGGAGAAAGAGTTGAACTCTAGACATTCCACAGACGAGATAAATAACACATTCACTGGGTTACAAACCAACCTAGGGATGAGAACATATGCTAGTAAAAAAGACAAGAAGAGTCCAAAAAAAAAAACACAGAGACAACCAATGGAAATAAAAAGAAAGAAAAAAGTGGAGAGTATAACTTGTTCAAAAGGGACATTTGTCATTACTGTCACTCACTTCAACAATAACTTTATACCAAATCCAAATCTAAATCTAAATCCATCATTACATTTAATGAAACAAAGTAAAAAAGGGAAGAAGAAAACAACAACAAACAATTCAATCAAACTTCATCAACCAATTCCAATTTTGTAATACAATTGAAAATCAAGTACATACTAAAGAGATAGAAGCTTCCATGTCCAAGACTTTCCAAACCCTCATCAGTCTTGTTAGATTTCCGTCCCGTAGATTACTTAGAATATCCAAATCACTATATAACTCAAAGAAAATATTTCTCTTAACACCATATAGATTTAAGATGGAACGTTCGAACATGTTATGAGAGTTAAGATTATGAGAATTTGTCTCTTTTGTCACGTAATCAAATCTTTTATGCAAACCCGAGGTTGTACTTAAGGGTGAGTGTTAGATGTATGTACCACATTGATTAATTAAGAGTGTCTAAACTATTAGAAGAAGAATTTTTTGTGTATTCTTCTGTCAAGAACATATCTATTAATATTCTAAGATATAGCCTACAATTAATATTGATCGATTGCACTTACGACTATGGACGGGCTCAAATCATGGTGGTTTAACACAACCTACTATATAAATCAAATGAGATACTATGCTTGACATTATATGGTTTTAAGATGGATCCTCCTAATAAGCACCATTCTGGAACCCATATCTTGGATAACTAAAACCAACTAAAAAAAACATTATACTGTGAGATCTACATCGGAATTATTAGAAAAGATTGTCAAGAATATAATGTAGCATGGGGGCTACTACTGGTACCTTGGTTTAAGCATTTTGGATCACATGGATTCGGTCCAAAAGGTATTGAGTTTGTTGTCGCATGGTATCAGAGCCAACCCTGATCCGGAAACAGAACCGTGGTGATATTGATAGAGAAGTAGACGTTCCAGATAGGGGTAGAAGCCCCGGGGTAGGTACCCTATGTCTGCTTATGGGCTACTATCTATACCACCAACCAAGGGAATAAACTGGGTTACCACAAAGAGAACGACGCGTCTTTGAGTGAGAGATATTGAATGTCGCTTCGGCAGTATTGAACTATGTCTTTTTTGGGCACCCAAAAACAGCAGATCAGAAAAGATTATCGCTAACCTATAAAATTCAAAATTTGACTCCATAGTTCAAATTCAATGCACAAAATTTCTCAGGCCTACTACACCATCTAATCCAAAGATATTCCTACTCTTTTATCAACAAGATAATGCAAATATATCTCTATGTTTAATCGGAATAAGGACCGACTTCCTCATCCGACTCACTGTACAAAAGATACATATATATCAATGGATATGTTTTATACCTTAGATCAAGCATGGAAAAATGAAGTTAAGTTTCCAAAATGGGGTTGTTGACGTGTATATTCAGGCTTTGCCTCTGGCCTATATAGCATCTGCAACTGTTCTGAATGTAAAAAGTTGTATTAGTGACGACCAAAAAAGAATTCAGAAAAGTGCATATACTTAACACAGTAAAAAGAAAAAAAGCTTACAAATGAATTTTAACACCCATCTCAGCTAAGTCACGAAAAATACCATAGCAAATTCGCCGGGGTGTATATATATATATACACACACACAGTGTTGTAGAAACCCAATGGGTCCAATTCACTCTCAAAAGACATCTTGTAAAATGAGAATTGACCTGCGCTTTATACATAGCTCAGGATCAGATAACACAAGCTACGGGGGATTCAACACACCCCCTCACCAGCAAGGTGGACTTTTCGACAAACCACTACGAACGGATATTAGGGAAATGACCCAAAATCAATGTGGGATTCAACAGACCCTCTCACGCGCATGATGGACTTTTTGACAAACCATTGTGAACGAAAAACGAGAGGGCCCAACATTGATGTGAGATTCAATACGCCCAACTTCAAACAAAAGGTATGACTCTAATACTACGTAGGAATTCAATGGCCTAACTCACTCTCAAAAGACGCCTTGGATTACCTTTGGCTTTTATATATTGCTCAGGATCAAGTAATACAAGCGATGTGGCTTTATATATATGTTGCTCGGGATCAACACGATCCCTCACGCGCAAGGTAAACTTTGACAAACCACTACGAACGAATATCACCCAACAACAATGTGGGATCTGTGGGATTCAACAAGTGTCAAAAAATGGCATTAAAGCAATATCCATAGCAACCTCAGAATTTGGTTGCTATGGATTTTGTAAGTAAATGCACGCATTGATTTCCAAGAACTTTCCTGGTTGAAGCAATATGCATTGGGGTTAAACAGTAATTGAATCCATTCTTTGCTATATCATACAAGCAGTTAATACCCAATATGCCTATATTTGGAAATACAAATTAAAAGATTTCAATTTTGGCAAAATCCGGAAAGGTATTCAGAACTATTCTCAGCTAATGATAGTTGACAACTTAAAACCACTCGTGTCGACGAAACTGATTAATTTGTGTTCTTGTTCGACACACGTGTTCAATTACACAATGAAACCAACACTCAAGACATTGGCAATAATCAAATATAATGTCGATGGAAATTGACCATCCACGTGTCAGCTCTATAGCCGGGTGGTGACTTGGCGACATATTAGCCGTTTGAGACTGTCGACCCCTTGCGCATTGGGGGACCCAACATCCGGCCTGGTCCAAGAGATATCCAACCTTGACACTCACGCAAATCTCTCCTCCCGACATGGTCCGGTCCCACCATGCAACAAGCATGAGAGTCTCCTTAACGACAACATCCAACTGACTTCCACGTGGCAAGACCTTGTTAGCCATAATATTCCTCCAGGATCTAGCCTTTCTACTTGCATGCCTATAGATAGGAGGGAAAGTAAGCTTTAATGGAAGGTTTTATTCGCCTAGTTGTAGGCTAAGATTTTCCATACTATTCACCTAAGCAAATACTTACTCTCACACTCGCGTTCCGAGTTCCTTCTCCTGGAAAGACCTATCCGGTGCAAGGATTCATCAATGTTGTCCAACAGTGAGTTGATATGCGAGCCGTCTTCCATTTCCTGTTACTGAGTCCCGTTCAAATTTGGGTCTCATCAAAATGAAACATTTAAAAATCAGAATCGCTGAAGCAAAACTTACGCATACCACCAAAAACTTCATATCTTTGAAAATGCATTGAAACAAAACATTTTCCAAAGAAAGCAAAATAACTAAACCAACAACCAAAATTATCCACGCATACATGCCAACGCCTATAGATGACAAAACCCAGATCCAAATTATCATTAATTTCACAGACAAACTTACAGAGGCATAGTCAAGCCCATAGGTAAGCTTCTTTTTTTGACGCCCATCTCTCTGCACCACGTACATTTAGAGAATGGAGTGAAAACAAGATCACAGAGGACTTTCGTCGAACACCTTTGGTGCAGAGGAACAACAGTGATTGAATATGCTGCTGCGATATAAGACGTGGCGATTGCTTTCAATTTTTGAAATCTTTCCTAACAACCAACAAACCAAAATAATAAAGGAATAGGTGGATCGCCCTTACTTGAAAGATTATGCCTTTTTTTGGATTTATTTTTGCTGAAATTAATGATGGAAGAGTGTTGACTGGATGAATAATCATTGAGAGATTAATAGAAGATGCCAATCATTGAGAGATTAATAGAAGATGCCAAACCGTCACAGTATAATATAATCATGTTTCACTTTCAAATATCTATATCCCGGCGTTCCAAGACGTGGTGGAAACCCGGGCCATCGCCAGGACATAAACTCCATTTGTCTTTCCCAGGGCTTAAACTAGCCTAATTTCCACCTTACGCGCGTGAACCCCAAACAAGAAGTCACCAATTGTTAGTCCCTCGAGATGAGCCAAAATGGAGGCTTGAATTTTGGTGTCTGATGAGTGTAAAAATGGTCACTTCAACGCAACTAACCGAAAGTAGTCACGTGTCCACAATTCCCTGTAAAATTCATAACACATCAAAAGCTAAGTATGGAAGATTCACCGAAAAGAGAAGTCTCCTCAACTGTACCAGTCGGCCCAAATGATTCAACATTCTTCAGGACGGCCAGCAAGTCATCGTCGGGATGGGTGATCACTCCCCATCTCGATGTTCTCCATTGCAGCAATGCTCATCCCTTCCCGTCTCCGTTCGTCCAGGAAGGGCAAGAGTTAACTTCCTCATCCTAACCACAGCAGGGTAATGCCCTCCTCAATTCGTCTGCAAGTTGGCTCGGTTCTCCAATTTTTAAACACTCCAAAATATCTTCCAAATATCCATAATCATCATTGTGACCTTCTTCCCTAACCAAAATATCTTATAAACACGGTCAAAACAAGAGCCCATTGGCACATTCTCATTGACTATATGCAAAGTTGACGCTATGATGTAATCTTGAGAGGACATTAAACTCATGTTTAACCCCTAAACTAATATTCATATTGCTTATAAAAAAGGAAAGCATACAATTGCTCAAAGGTAAATGAACTTTGTTCACCACTCACTTTCCACTCTTCTCGATAGTTATATTATAAATTCTTCTCCCCGTACACTGATTCTCACGCCGGAGGGGACATACCGGGAAAACCCCGAAAAGTCCTTTGTGCAGGTTTTCAAGTACTTATTCTTCCGAGAACAGCTAAATTCCAAGTGTTGGTTTGTCTCTCCAAGAATCACGAAGTATTCTGCTCCTCCCTTTCTCGGCTTAGAAGGTTGTCGGGCCCTCCCCTTCCCTACAAGGGGTTTTTCCATGGATAAGAAGCTAAACGGACTGAAGATCTCCACTCCAAACCTCTCCAACTTCATCTAAGATTGACTAGACCATACCGCTGGTGTCGACCAAAATTTGACATCAACGACGTCCAAGTCAACGTGTTTATAATATTAATCGGGTTCAGTAAAAATTGATTAAACAAAGATGGTGTCATGATTTGAAGTCTTATGCTATGGTAACAATCGGGACTTAGAGTCAGACTACACCAACGGAGTCAATAGTAGATTGGGTCCTACTGTTAATTTCATTGTGACTATTCAGACATTTTGATATTCACTGTTTTTTAACACAAAGTATGATAAAGAATGTCTTTCCCTCCAGACTCTCGGCGTCGCATGGACCTTAAACGTACTAAGAAGTGTTAATTTAATTTAGAGATTAATTAATCCAAAACACGATCTATTTATTTGTATGTTTATCGTGTTTGAACGATAAAGATTTAAATTTGTTATGTCTCGATAATTATATTACCAAAGCTACCAATTGCAATGTTTGTTTCCCCACGCCACATGAATGCGCGTGGATGGTGCAACATAGGATTCCAAAAAAGCAAAAATGCGGGTTATCCGGTTACGTGGGTTTCATATTCACGCCAGCTGTATAATGGGCCTTTTTTAAGCCCAATTTCCAATATTGATCCGTTATAGTGGTTTAGTTGCAAATAAAAAAAGGTTTCAAATTCCTTATATTACTTTCCAAATATTTGACCGGAAATCTCAAATAATAGATCTAATTTAAAAATAAAATAAAATTATTTAAGATATAAATTTTAATTTAATTTTTAAATTAAATTTTGTATTAATTTTAGTCCCGCATTGAAAGAATTGTATGGAGAACTTGGTAAATAAATTCATATTAGTTACATCGAATATTATTTAGAATTTAATAATTGTTATATTTTTACATATATTTGTGTATTTTTTTTTACATATATTCATGTAATACTAGTTACATGTTACATTTACATATATCTATGTAATATTTGTGATATTTAATAAATATTATATATAAAAAATAATTTAATATTAGTTACATGTACTAATTATATGTATTTTGTATGATTTTTGTTACATCTAACAATTTTTTACACACAAATTAGTTACATATTAAAAAATACAGTAATATTTGTTGCATCTAACAAAAATTTACACACAAAATTATTCTTGTGCAGGCGCGTGACTGGCTTCAATATTTTTTAAGTATGCAAGACTAAAATACAAGTTGTTTCCACATTTGGAACTTTTTTAAAATTAAAGGCGAAATAATTAGTTACATGTTATAAAATACAGTAATATTTGTTGCATCTAACAAAAATTGTTACACAAAATTGTTACTTGTGCAGGCGCGTGTAGTGGGCTTCAATATTTTTTAAATATGCGAGACTAAAACACAAGTTGTTTCCACATCTGGAACTTTTTTAAAATTAAGGGCGAAATAATGGACCTCTCATCAAATGCCCCTTAAAAAAATTTCATACGCAATTACAATTTGTAGTTTAGTTTCACATATTAAAAAAAGACAGAATTTCCAATATACCCGTTTTTAGTCTCATAATTACATATCTAATTTGTGTATAAAATATTTATTAGATGAAACAAATATTACACAATGATATATAATCTATAACATGTATCTAATATTATAAAAATACATGTAACGAATATTGTACAGACGCGAACACATACGTGACTAATACGTAAATAAAAATTTAATTTAAGTGACTAAATCAAAATTTATATTTTAAATAAAATTAATAATAAATTATACCCGCTATTTGAGATTAATCACCGATATTTGAGATTAATCACCGATCTTGAGACGATAAAGAATCTTTTGGATATAAAAGAAATTTGACATTAACAAATTCAAAAGCAAACAAACTTGCATGTGGGGGCAGTAGCCTATTTCTCTAGTCGTTATGCAACAGTAATCTATCTTCTTGCCATTTGCTGTTCTAGAGAGAGAGAGGAGAAGCGACCCCCCCATTAATGGCAGAAGCCTTGCTATTATTCCACTGGTTTCAGTGGTAGCCGCAGTTAATGCGTTATCAGAGTCCAGTTGCCTGGTAACCGATTTCTCAACTACCTCCCCGCCTCCGCCATTATAGCACCTTCTTCTTTTTCCTCAAAACAGTATCTAAAGGTTTCGTTTTGTCCTTGTCGGCGGTTTCTTCCTTCTTGGGTTCTGATTTCCTTGGAAATCTGAAAGAAAAGAAACATTCTCTAGACGAGTAACCGTAAAATTCTTCCAGTTTGTCCTTGTTTTTCGCTTTTTTTTTTGGGTTGCTTTTTGACCAAATCTTTTGCAAGCATTCAATGTTTCCGACAAAGTTCCATTACTAATCTTCCATTAAAGCTTTCTCTCGGATTAATGTGGTTAATGCTTTATGTAGTTCTTCGAATTTGAACTTTAAAGCTGCGTTAATGGCGTACTAGGCTGAGTTTTTCGCCGTCAAGCTGAATTACACCGAGTTCTTCGAGTTCAATTTCCATGGCAGCCTCTTTTGAACTCATGAATTCCCCATTCTTCTAGGGTTTTGTTTTTCGTCTCTGTAAATTTCTCATCCAACGATGAGGTATGCAAACCTGTTTCTCATACATATTCTTTCATGGGTTTTCTTTCTGTCGAGTACCCATCAATTGCAAAGCTATGAAAAGCAAGTCCTGCTCCAGCTGAGGAAGCATTTGGAATACCCTGGGCCATTGGATGTTTGGGAAAACAACGATGAAGATTTGTGCGGTTCGTCTCCTACTCCACACATGACCATCACCTGCCATGAAAATTCCGTTACCGAGCTCAAAATCATGGGAAATAAGCTTGCTAAGGTGAGTACCTTCAATGGATTTGCAGTTCCTAATCAAACTTTATCTGAAACTTTCTCCATGGATTCCTTCATTACTACATTGACAAGGCTAACTAACTTAAGGGCTCTTAGCTTAGTATCATTGGGTATTTGGGGACCCCTGCCGGATAAAATTCATCGTTTATATTCGCTTGAATTCTTGGATTTGAGTTCAAATTTTGTGTTTGGCTCTGTTCCTTCTCAAATGTCTAGATTGGTGAAGCTTCAAACACTGATATTGGATTCTAATTTCTTCAATGAAACCCTCCCTGATTGGTTTGATTCTTTGGAAAACCTCACCATTTTAAGTTTGAAGAACAACAGGCTGAAGGGTCAATTTCCTTCTTCGATTTGCAAAATCACAACACTCTCTGTTATAGCCTTCTCCCATAATCGAATCTCGGGTAAATTGCCCGATATGAGTACTTTATCGAGTCTACATTTACTAGATTTAAGGGAGAACAACTTAGATTCTGAAATACCTGCTGTACCTAAAGGATTAACCACTGTTCTTCTCAGCGAGAACTCATTCACGGGTAAAATTCCAGAACAATTTGGAAAATTAGATCAACTTCAACACCTTGACTTGTCGTTTAACTCTCTGAGTGGAACACCACCTATTGCATTGTTCTCATTACCGAATATCAGTTACTTAAACATGGCACACAATAAGCTGAGCGGGTCACTGCCCGAGCATTTAACGTGCGGGGATGAACTGGGGCTTGTTGATGTTTCTGGTAACAGGTTAATGGGTAAACTTCCTTCTTGTTTTGACACTACCTCTGAGAAGAGAATTGTTAAGTTTGATGGGAATTGCTTTTCAATAGATACCAAACATCAGTATCCTGAATCATACTGCAAACAAGCCAACAATGAGCGTAAAGAGTCAAAGAAAAAAACGATTTTGGTTTTGGTTGGTGTAATTGTTGGAATTGTTTCCGTAGTGCTCTTGCTTGCTCTTTTGCTTCTTGTATTGTTTAGAAGTTATTATTCGAGACGAAACGCTGAACACCATATATCACCCAAGATTGTGCATGATATTAACCCATCATCAGGAATTTCTTCTGAACTGCTCGCAAATGCTAGTAAGTTGTAGTTTGCCTTTGTTTACGTTCGTTCTTCCATTTTCCGCTTTTAAAAATCTCAACTTGACATTTGATACATGTGATCTCACACAAAAGAAAGCTTTCAATTCTCTATTTTCTTCAGGAATCATTTCTCAGACGGCAAAGCTGGGGATGCAAGGCACCCCAGCAAACAGAGTGTTTTTCGTTGAGGAATTGGAAGAAGCCACCAAAAAATTTGATCAAACAACATTCATGGGTGAAGGCTCCCTTGGGAAGGTAATTAACCCAAAAAAGTGTGACACAAAATTACATAATTAGATGCAATTCTTGAAGATTGCTTGAACATTTCGATTTTCCGTGTGTTTTTTTTAGCTTTACAGGGGAAAATTAGAGAATGGGACATACATTGCGATACGATGTCTTAATTTGCATAAACGAATTTCAATTCAAAACCTTAGACATCGGTTCGATTTGCTTTCGAAGCTTCACCACCCACATCTCGTTGGCCTTTTGGGACATTGCATTGACAGCAGGGGACAAGATGATTCTGCAGCCAACAGAGTCTTCCTTGTGTATGAATATATGCCTAATGGAAACTTCCGAGCTCATCTCTCTGGTATATACACAAATTTTAAGGGGTTCTTGGTGAACAGTTCACGAACTTAAATTTTTCGTTCATGCAATTTACACGTTACTGTAATTTTTTCTAAAATCCAAAGTCACCATGTGAAAAATCTCAGTGACTTTCATGTCTTACAATTACGTTATTGTATCGAATGGGATAGGTGAATAGTGGGTTGCAAAATTTGGAGCGCATGGCAATAAACCAAATTTGGGGTTTTGGGTGAACAATTCATAAATTAAAATTTTTCACCTATGCAGTTCACGAGTTACAATAATTTTTTCAAAAATCCAAAATTAATTCATTTTTCTATGTAAAAAACTGCAGCCGTCTTACACTAACTACAGATTTTTAACAAATTTGTTGGACTTCTCAAAAAGTTACAATATCGATTGGCTTGCAAAATTTGAGCTCATGGCAAGTAACCCATTTCTTAAAATTGGTGTCTCATGTCACTGAAGTACTGTACTACAATTTTATTTGCAGAGAGCTGCCCAGACAATGTTCTTAACTGGTCTGATAGACTGGCGGTTCTTATTGGTGTTGCCAAGGCTGTTCACTTTCTGCATACCGGTGTAATTCCTGCTTCTTTGAACAACAGACTGAAGACCAATAATATATTGATCGATGAGCATGGGATAGCAAAACTGAGCGATTATGGGATGTCCATCATCACTGAAGAATCTGAAAAACATGAGGCATGTTTCTTTAAAGGATTAATTATACTTTGTCCCACGTCAAACTTTGACCGAATTGTATTTTACATTTCTGTCATTCAAATAATTAAAGTGATATGGTTACATTTTTTTATTAAAGTTAATGGTCAAACGTAAAAAAATCAAAATTATTAACTTTTTTAGTATGGACATTTATACTCTCGGGTCAGGTTAGGTCCCGTTGGATAATATGTGTTCACCCCTTTTTTTCTTTCCTTTATTCCCCGGGATTGGATCGGGTATTAAGGTAAATTTGTCGTTTTTCAAAATTGTGTTAAGTATTTAACCATTGCACTCAAGTATAAACCATCGACGGGAACTGTGAGGATATAAAGTGCAATTAAGTCAAACCATAAGAGGGTGAAACACCATTAACCCTTCTTTTACCTTCTTAGCTTGGTTAATGGTAAGTTTGTTCCATTGTGATATGAAAATTGCGTCATTCTAACCTTACCTTGGGTGCAATGGTAAGATTGCTCCATTGTGACCTAGAGGTCCGAGTTCAAATCTTGGAAATGGTCTATCTGTAATCTGTATGCAGGAGTGAGGCTGTTTACATTTGACCCTCTCCAAACCCCGCAATTGCGGGAGCATTGTGCACTGGGTTGTTCTTTTTCTTAGCTTGGTTAGGATAAAAAAAGAAGGATTTTTTCCAAGGAGTATCTCTTACATGAAATGACTACCACTCTGTTTTGCAGGCAAAAGGAGAAGGCTCCAAATCTTGGTAACGAACTCCATTACTCTCTCTCTCTCTCTGACACACACACAGTACACACACAATTCCTTTACTAAATCTATTAGTCCAGTTGACAATAGGAGATCTCCCATCTCCTTGTCAATCAAGGTTCAACTTTACTGGGCAGGAATTAAATCTTGAATTTAATTCTCAATGCACCAGGCCGGTGTGGGGTAAATGCGCCCTTAAGGTCGCCCGATGAGGTGATTAGTCGAAGTGTGCATAAGTTGGTCCCGACACACTTTACTATAAGGCAAAAAAAAAAATGGGGTTTTGACTGAGAGCTGCTATGTTGGCAGGCAAATGACAACGTTGCAGGATGATGTTTACAATTTTGGATTCATACTGCTTGAAGCACTTGTAGGCCCTATTGTAACCGGAAAAGGAGAAGCATTCCTGCTAAATGAAATGGTACGTCAAGAGTATTATTTTAAGGTGTTTTGACACTTTGTACCCCTGAAGTTTTACTAAAATCTCACATTGGTCCCCATAGTTTAAATTTGAATATATAACACCTGTAAGTTTATTAATCACCACACTGTAATCCAAGTCATTATCACCATTACAATTTGAACGAAAATAGTCACTTGCCGCACATGTAACTTACTTTAAGGGACTTTCTGGGTATTTCTATCCTCCTCTTTCTCCCCTCCCGTTCTCCTTCTTGCCCAAATACTCAAAAATTAGAAATATATATATACACACACACATATACATATATACAGTTTTTTTTTATAGATAATTTGTAAATGACAAAGGCAGATGATGGAAATGCCCTTATTTTTAAGAAAGAAAGATGGGTGTGTTTGTGATTTGCAGACATCGTTTGGAAGCCAAGATGGGCGAAGAAGGATAGTGGATCCGATAGTGTTGACGACATGCTCACAGGAGTCGTTATCGATCGTGATATCCATAACCAACAAATGCGTATCTCCTGAATCCTCCAAACGCCCCTCCTTTGAGGATGTACTCTGGAACTTGCAGTATGCCGCTCAAGTCCAGGCCACTGCTGATTCTGATCATAAATCTGACTCTGCTTCACAGGCATAACTAAATCATCATTCGTTCATTAATTTACAAGCAAATGTTGTCACGATTCGTATACCCTTTTGGGTTCGGTAAGCACGCAACAAGTTGCACTGATAGATCAGCTACATGTTTCTTTTTCGGTTTGGTTGAACCAATCATGTAAAATTGTAAATGACCATTTTTGATATTTCAGTGTTGTACCTTAAAGACTCTTGTAGAACAGAAAAACATATAGATGCTAGTATTTTCGAGTTGCCGTTTTCTCATTTGACTAGAGGCGGATCCAGAAAATTGGGCGAGGGAGGCTCTATGTAAACCTTAAGAGATTTTAATTGTTTTTTTTTGTAAAAATTACCAGGGTAAATGTAAGAAAAAAAAAAAATCAGGCTGCATGGTCTGCATTTGACCAGAAAAATAAATAAATAAATAAAACATAATGACAAGTTCTAGTGAGCAACAGACAGACAAAAGGCTTATTCCTGAACCATTGAATTTTCATATAACTCCAAGAAAGTACAAAAACAAAATTCTTCTATGCTTCTCATATTGTGGCTGGAACTATGAAGGTACACGCACTACAGACATCAAAATTTGTCACGCTTATAAAGCTAAATTGGACAAAAATCATGTTGAAAAAGGAAAGCCGGATAGCGGAGGAAACTCCTCCAGCGAACACACCATTACACTCATCGCGTATTTACTATTAATAATAACAATGGAAAGCCGATAAAAGATGAAGCTGGAGATGTCATGCAGTCAACTTCTGGGAAGAGGTATGAAGAGCATTCATATGTTGAAGATGCAATGCAGCCAACAATCCTTTCCATGTCTCCGCAGCTCCACCTGCCATTTGGAAGTCAAGAAGCTTCTTCTGTTTCCTGTAATACTCTTCCACAGGCTTGCTCTGGGGAAAATGATCATAATTGAGTCATGCTTCATCAA
Organism: Eucommia ulmoides; assembly: GCA_016647705.1. Taxonomy (NCBI): domain Eukaryota; kingdom Viridiplantae; phylum Streptophyta; class Magnoliopsida; order Garryales; family Eucommiaceae; genus Eucommia; species Eucommia ulmoides. Next base: position 603,282 of record CM028339.1, on the reverse strand, counting down.
AAATTGATAAACAGTTCTTTTTCGTGTACATACCCAATTTTTGCAACCCGTTATTCACCCAACCCACTTGGTACAATAATTTTATCAAAAGTCCAAAGTCATTGTACCACAGAAAAGTTATTGCACTAACTTTGGTCTTTTAAAAAAATTACTATAACCCGTGAACTGTATTGAGCAAAATTCCAAGTTCTTGGATTATTAACCAAGAAGCCCTAAAAAATAAAAGCAATCTCTATAAAGAGATTCAAAATTGCATTTTAGTTTCTCAAATGAATAACAGAAGAGATACCTGCTCAGAGTACATTTGCAGTTTCTCATTCCAGGCGGATTCTTTGTCAGAATGGAGGGATTTCATCTGGCTATCCATTGACTGTAGGTTTGATTTAATCCCAGACCGACCAAGTCTAAGAAACTCTTGTGAAGGAGAATAAATTCCGCATTTTGGATTTTGTTCTGGCGGGCATTTGAAATTCAGTACCATGTCGATATCCGCAATCTCATCAAGGATCTCCTGTACATATACAAACCATCGAAAATTGGAGGATCAAAACCTTTGTTATCTCCTCTTTCTAATTTCATTTATTAAGAAATTCAACTTTTGATTGTATGCATATGTATTAGCAATGTCCTATCTTAAGAGGCTTCAATTGAATAATGAACCAAAATCTATCACTGAAAACACATTTTAGATTAAGGACGGACAAATCCAACACATATTAGAGAAAATAACAACTCACAGCTTGGACCCTAGTTCGAGGTATTCCACCCAGGATGAACCCAGTTTCACCGCTGCAATAACCTTCTTCCAGCCTCTTTGACAACAAGGCAAAAATTACATCTTCCGGCACCAGCTTCCCTTGATTTACAGCACTTGCAATCTAAATTATGGACAGAAGGAGAATACGTATACATAAGAGAGTCATGAATGCGCTTGTTAATGATAGATCAAATTAAATCATAGACAAAGTGGCTAAACAATTATATCTAACTCAATAGTTAGAAATACAGACAATGACATAGTTAATATCGGTTATACCAAAAGTAAATTATATCAACGCCGTTTTCCCATTTCTTTGGAATCATTAATAAAAGTAGTAATTAATAAACCTTAATTACGTGCTCAGCCGCTTGCAGCTCACGACATTTAAGAATCAAACAGATAAGAACACAGCGAAGAAAATGATTTATTGAAATTAATTCACAATTATCAACCCTAGAACTTCAGGACCTTCATTCATTTACTCTCATAAACAAAAGATTGGGGGAATACGAAGAGGAGTCCGCTAACCTGCTTGTAGAGCGCAGAGCGAGGGTTGAGCTCCTGACGAACAAGAGTACCCATGGAAATGAGGGGGACTTCAAGAAGCTTCGAGAGCCTCTCGGCGTAAACATGTCTCTTGGCCAAGGGATCCCCCATTATCACCCACTGAATTCCTCTCCCTGACACCGATCCGTCCGATTCCTCCATTTCCGGATCGCTTCGATTATGATTCGACTCGATTTCGTCGTCATCATAGTCGTACTGCAACTGAGCCGCAGCAGACGAGCCAAAAGTTCGGCCAGAGGAACAACCAACACATAGTCGTCTTAGCGGTGGAAATGCCACCCTGAGACGGTTTACCACGGCCATGGCGGCGGAAGCACGGATGAGAAGGGTTCGAGTGACGGCGAAAATGGAAAAGAGGGTTTTTGAATGGAAGGGAACGGAGGAGGTGGAGGTTTTAGAGAAAGGGCAGAAACAAATTAGAAAATGAGACGCTATGATGGAATTAATTTCATTAATGCCATTGGACATTCGCTGCCACGTGTTAGTCTTCTATTGGATAAGTGAACTGAAAAGTGGGGCCGCCAAAGAATTGGGAGAAACGGTATGGGCGCACGTTAAGAATGAGAGGGAGAAACAGTATGGGCGCACGTTAAAGAATGAGCGGTTTATAAATGCTGACATTAAGCCCCCATTTGCTAACCGGATCCATTCCAGAAATCCTCATTCTATTTTCAGATTTTTGGGAATAGCGTTTGATAATTTTTGTTTCTGTTTTCATTTCATTCCCATTTAAGAATTATGGTCACTTTTTCCTTAAAAAATAAGAAATAAAAAATTAAAAAAAAATCTCATTATTTCCATTCCATTCCCAAAACACATTGTCACTGTTCACCCATCGACCGACCACTGTCCGCCGCTCCAGTCACCATCCGGCAAGAAACTTCCGGCCACTGTCACCCACCCACCACCGCTGTCGCCGGCGTCGACACCATTGCCTTCCGGCCGTTGCCGACACTGGAGACACCGTCGTCCCGTCGGCGCCGAAGACACCGCCGTCAGGCCAAAACAGAAAAGAAAAAAAAAAAAAAAGATTTTAGGATAAAATCGTTACCAAATATAATTCTCTTCCAAAAAAAAAAAAAAAATTATCGTTACCAAACGCGATTCTACTCCGAAGAAAAAACAAAATTCTCATCCCATCCTATGGAATGGAAATAGAAATGGTTACCAAACGCCACCTAATAGACTAATTGACCTTCCTAATTGTTTTTAAGGTAGATTAAACTTTACCCTGTAGTTTGACTGATTTGTACTTATCCCTCTGTGGTTTGAAAATTATCACTTACCCTCCTATGGTTAGATTTTCAAACCACTTATCCCCTGATATAGAGGGATAAATGCAACAAATATTTTACTATAGGAGGATAAGCGGTGATTTTCAAATTATAGAGGGATAAAGTGCAAATTGACCAAATTATAGGGAATAAAGTGCTATTAACACTTGTTTTTATTCTAAATTGGAACAAGTAATAGAAACTGTTCCTAATAAAAGTATATGTGTTCTGATTTTCTAATTTTTATTTTGAATAGCTGGATTGCAAATACATCACCAACCCAAAGGAGGCAAAATCAAGAAAATAGAGGTGCTGAATTTTTGCGAAGAAAGGTGTGAATAAAAGTATTGACTTGAAAATTATGGAACCGTCTAGGAGATTATGACAGAAATAGCATCAGTAATAAGCGTCTTTGATAAGTGTCCGTAGGTCCTGTTTGGTTAGTGTTTCCAACCCAACCCAACCTAAAATTTATGGGATTGATTTCTGAAAACACGTTTGGCAAACACAAAATTCAACTCAAAAAATGAGAATTGATTCTCAAAATTCAAAGGAAATGAGAAAAAAAAATTGTGCCCAAAAAATCAACCCATCATTATGGACACGTTCGGAATTAATTGATTTGTTAGCGAGTCCTATGTTCTATTTTTGTTAAGCTCAAATCAATGAAAGTTTTCTTTT